>JAIFRP010000025.1:653350-672430 GCA_032403825.1 Odynerus spinipes
CTCTCTCTCTCTCTCTCTCTCTCTCTCTCTTCGTGCTGTCTTCTCTTTCTCTATTTTGTGTCCGTTTGTCACTGTTACCGGGCTATCGTTTTAACCGCGCCGCTCGTATATTTTCGATAAACGACCATCTCGCGAATACTAGTTTATCTTATTTGAGAAACACAGCCTAGAAAAGAAGCGCGTGAATTTATAAAACGAAAGAAAGGCTTTCCCGTCATTTATATGTACCAAACGAAAAAGTTTCGACCGGTTACGTTACTTTTGATCACGATAAATGATGAATAACGATGTATCGAGATAACTAAAAAGCCATAATGGTCCCCGAAGTGGCGAAATATGCTTCGTTTGCACATAATAAATCTTGACGATATTAGACACCAACGCACTACGGTCGGTCGGTTGGTCGGACGGACGGACGCGCATCAGTTACGCATAAGTGAATATTGACGAATGTTTGGTTAGGAAAACGTGTTCTGTCCGAGCATGATGGACGCCTTCAGAGGCAAAAGTTGAGCCAGGAGAAACAACTCCTGGTATCGGCTACCGAGTTCCCATTTGACAAGAGATGGATGGTCCTATCCCCAGTATGGTTATCTGGTTTAAACTATGAATACCCAGGGAATAGTTCATTATCGTTTTAACTAGTTCAGCGTTATAATAGCGTGATGTGCCCGTGGATGAATCCTTTAATGCGCTTCCAGGAAATAGTTAACTTCCCTTAAACCGCGTCACCGTGAGCGAGTAATATTTTCGGAGCGGCGATAAATTAAGCGACGGGCTGAATAATTTTTCGCGTTAAAAATGTTAATTGATCGAATGGCCAACGGATTATAAGCGAGAATACATGGGGAGAAACCGCGAGAGTTTTATCGAGGCTTGCTCCTCCTCTTCGTGAAGCAAAAGTTGAACGAAGAAATAGCCGAGTGGCCATCACGTACGATTCGATAAAAGATGGATGATCCAGCACGTCGAGCATATAGTCGATCGGTCTCCGAGCTGACGCCCTCGAAGATGAAATGCACCCCAGGCGACCCCAGGACCGACCCTAACACCATACCCCCGCATCTTTCTAACCTTCTTTCTTTGCATTTCGAGAGTACCTACTTCGGGTAGCCAAAGGCATATTTACGAGAGAGACGCGTGCCTCGCGTTGGAACCTATGCTCTCGTCCCCTGAATATGCGCGATTTCGAATACAAATTTTGCCATATGTAACATCGAGAAATGTTTATTGATTCAACTAAAGGTTATTAGGTACTCGCCTAACACGATTTTTCCGGCATAGCCAGTCGCCTCACGTAGAAGACCGTATAAGATCCATCGGAATCGTTTAGAGGGTACAAGCTAAAAGTACGATACATCTTGCGAGACCCACGACCCACGTCCCGAGCTTTCTTTATTTTTATATTGTTTCTACCAAGCCAAAGAAAGCCCATAGCGATCCTTAAAGAAGAAAGAAATCACTTAGATCCTATCAGCACCCTTCTCAGATTTTGCTAGTCAGTCGTATTCTATTACACTACTCAGGGATGAAGGAATATATTAGAACCAGCAGGAGGACCATTGCAATGTTACCAGGATATATGGACGAAGACGATGGCCGACGAAAGCATTCTCCTTTCCTCGCGAGATTTCTGTACGACGATAGCGGGTACCATGGAACAGCAGTACATTATTTCTTGATGTCAAATAAAGCAATTAGCATGTGCCCTGACCAGGGTCCATGGGTTCTAACCCAAGTAATCTCGCCTGGGTCCCTGGCGTGTGCGACATCTTCATCAGAAGCATGGACCCTCCACACGTTCACCCTCTCGCTCTCTCTTTCTCTCCTTTCTCCAGCAGTTTCTATACCGTTACCCCATGGTGGACGATAGCTCGGTCATGTGACCATCCTGTGCAGCACCCCCAGAGACGTAGGGCTGGATGCTCGAGAAGGAGGGAAAGGAGAGAGAAGAGGAGACAAAGACGGGAGGCCCGAGAAAGTAGGAATCCCTGGCGGAGAAGTGGGGGGGGTAGGGGTAGGGTGGAAATGGCAAGAAGATGGTGTCCACCGAGAGGTGGCGCTTTCAAGGGAAATTTCACAAAGGCTGACCCGCTGGTAATGAATGTTATATAACCCTTTTAATGCTTTAAGCCTCTTAGATTTTTCAGAGGGCACTCCACGCACCTCTTTCGTTTTCCATCTCGTACTACTACTACTACTACTACCATCACCACCACTACCAACCATCTACCGAGTACTCTTTGCTGTTGCGAGCGCGGCAGAAGTGGCTCACCGACGCCGAAACGGAAAAAGAGCAAGGTAGAAAGAAGAACGAGGGAGGGAAAGGCGTGCGTAGTGAAAGCCGCGGAGGTCGTGCCTCCGGGGTAGGCAATTATGTGGCGGACGTAAATTAAGCTTGTTTAGATTGGGATTTTTATTAAGGTTCTTTATGAAGGAGTGCCGTTGCTAAACGGCACCTGAAACACTTCAAACCGTCGGAACTCTTTTAAAACGATGACTAAAGGGTAACCGTGATGCACTTGTCACTCTTCGCCCCTTTTTACGAGGTGAACATCGACGAACTTCGGTTCTACGTATTACGCCTTCCACTTTTCATAAAATTTTTTTATTTCTCACGTGGAATAAGATTCACCTGGGAATCCGATCTTTACGCGTTATATGGGGGAATTCTCGAATCCTATGTAACGGAGAATGGCTACGTATTCCATCGAATAGTTAACTACTTCGCACGAAGGAACTTCGAAAAGCAGCCGGTTGATACAAGCAATAAGATATATGCTGCAAATACGTTGCGTACCGTTCGTGTTAGCGAGCGGAGGAACGAACTTCTACCGTGGAAGTTTAATTCAACTGGGCGAGCAACCGGGCGCGAAGGCTGAATGATTTGTTGCAAATCGAAAGAGCTCTCTCCGGGTACTTTTACCCTCGCCACGGGATACTAGTTCGATTCGTGTTAGGCATTAAAAGCGTGAACTAAGAATTGTTCATGATAAATAATGAATACTCATCGTGAAACTAAATGACCGTCTTTCGAAATACATAAGAATATCGTTATAACAAAATACACGCATACTCGTAGACGTATCATCGAGCAAACAAAAGTTTGCCGTTGTAAAAGTTTTATAACGAAATGAATCCAACGAGGATGTGGAAGAGAGCAACGTTTCATTACCAGGAAACATCTCCGGATGTCTTGTCGAAGCGACGCTTGACTACTCGAATATCAAAAATCGAGATATAACGTAGATTTTGTAGGGTAGTTTTGTGAAGCCAGGCATGCTCGCTCGTTCCGTCGATTAGGCTTTGCCGTCATTAAAAGTTTATAAAGAAGCCGAGGTACGAGGCGCGGGAACGACGTGCGGAGAGGCATAAGGTGGCAGGCGGTGGAAAAGCGGGGTTGCTACCCCCTCGAATGAGAGCAACGCGAAGGTAGTCCGACGGTAGGAGAGAGACGAGGTATAAAGAGAGAAGAGAGAGGGGGGTTTGGATGGTTGGGGGGAGGAGGACAGAAAGAGAGAGGGGGGAGAGAGAGAGACTCCAAGCAAGTTTTCTCATGTGCAATGCATAATGAGGAAAGGCAGACGGCGCATAAAGGGCTTACAAATGAGGCTCGAGCTATACATATACATTTTGCATATATATATACGTTACGTATACAAAGTGGATGCGTATAACCAACACATTCGCGCAAATGACTTTATGTAATCTCGCCGTTGCGACAGAGTACTGAAACACTGGCAACGAAAATAACTCCGCCGCGCTATTAATCGTTAAAAGAAGAAGAAAATGTCACGTGAGATAAGAGAGAAGTAATAAAACGTCATAGTCGTGAAAATTCTTATGTACATACCTTGTTCATGATTTGGCGGGGATAGTCCCGCCTCGCAAGGGACGACTCTGTAACAAAAAGAGAAAAATAACGTTAGTAACGGATCTCGATCCAACTTCATTCCTTCCTTAACGAAGCCTCGATAATGTAAGGCACGTTTCTATTAACGAACGTGGTCGGTCTGTAAAAAGGGATAATCTTCCTATCTCCTATAGGATGCCCTTTAACCCTTTTCTCTCTTAGGTGCTTTCTGACGAAGGCTAATGCACGTTGGGTGGTGGTGCTTGATCGTGCACCCAAGCTAGTAGCAGCACCACCCACGATGAGCCACATCCCCCTTACCCTACTGCCTCCGTCCCCATCGGGTACCACCGAATTCCCGTAATCTAATGAATGGCCTAACCCCAATATCCTCTCGGTTCAGCCTCACCACCGTCTACCCCTATGTACTCCTTACTGTATGTACCCTGTATGTAAATATGCTCACGGACATGGAGATCGGGGTTTGTGTATATGTATATGTATGTATGTGTAGGTACTAAGAGTAAGACGGCAAGTAATTTCGCTTCTTTAAGGCTGGAGACTACTTTTTACGATAATTAATTATTCGGACGTTATCGCGACAAGTGCACCCTCGCGAGAGAGCACCCTTTTCGTTTTCGCCGAGGCGCCCGTTTCTCTTCGCTTCTTCTTCTTTCTTCGTTCTTCGATTTCCTCTCGGCAAACGACCATCGTCGTCGTTCTCGTCGTCGTCGTCGTCGTCGTCGTCGTCAGTGTTCCTCCTTCAAAATGAAGAAAACTACACGAAAGGGCGTTGATCGAGGAGAAATTCGAAAAGATCGATCGCTGCCAACGTGGCAGCGAACTTCAATCGTGAAAGGTTACGATTGCAACGAAGCGAGGAACTCGAGACGGCGCGGGGAAAGGAGACTTTCGCCGGCGGAGCAAGGAAGAAATTAGCGGGAGTAAATTGGCGCGGAGTAGAAGTTTTCAATGTAGTTCGTTAAGGTATAGTGGACCGAGTTCGATAGGGTGCCGTTGGGTACGCGCTTTTACGTAGCGTTCGTGCGTGTGTCTGTGTGTATGTATGTACATACATACGTAAACGTAGATCGGTATTCGAGATTTTAGCGAAATAGGGAAATGGACGGTTTAAAAACTTGCAGATCGGACCCATTTTCCTTGGCGTAACTAATTAACGTGGATGGACGATTAATCTTGATCTTTGCGTACATGCAACAAGAACGTACCTACACTCTTAAAAGCTAACTACCTATATCGGTACTAGTTTCTTGCGATAAAAGTACTCGACCGTAGATAACTTCTTTTCTTCGCTCGGAAGAACCGGAATTTTAAAGGGACATCGTGCTCTTCGCTAGAAAGGATAAGGGTAAGGAAGCGCAAATGTGTTTATTTTGGAGGAATAATAAAAAGGGTCGTCGGACGAGCGTGACGTCCTGGTGATCGTAGGAAAGTTGGAAATAATGTTTCGGACACGAGGCTCGTCTGGGTTCGGACTGGCCTTATACCCTTAGCCCGCTCCCGGCCGAACGCCGTGGCCTCCTGCTCCCTCTACCCTTATACGCGTGTCCGCCGCAGATTCAGACTCCTAATTAAGACGAGGGTGCGAGAGGGGTTTCAGGGGTTTCTGCCGGGTTCTCACCGACGGGGGGCGAGGCGGGGGCGATGGGCTTGGGGAAGGAGGGTTTTCACGAGGTAAGGGCACCCGTACCAAGCAGGAGGAGGGCTAAACCAAGGCAAAGGGGGTAAGGAATATTGATCACGAGACCAGCACGCCGGCGAAGCAGGGACTGCCCACACTCACCCTCTCTCTTCCCTTCTCTTCATCCTCTCGTATCTCTCTCTCTCTCTCTCTCTCTCTCTCTATTTCTCTTTCTAAATTTACCTTCCCCTCCCTCCCTCCACCCTCTCTCTCCTCTCGCAGTGGCTCTCCTTGCTTTTTACTATCCTTTTCTCTCTCTCTCACTCTCTCTCTCTCTCTTTCTCCCAAGCTAGCACGGACCAAGCCAAACTAACCACCAAACGCCAGATGCGTGAAATCAGTCGGTTAGAACCTGCTCCGCAGACTTTGCGAATTATTGACGCTAAAACCGCGACTACGGTGCAGATGCTGTTACGAGCTATTTCGATTCCGTCGAGCTTCAAGGCGGAACTTGATAAACGCGGATCCACGTTCGGAAGTTTCTGTCGTTGTTAAATTGCGCGCTTTCCCGTTGACGAGAGCTTTCGAAATTGTTGAAAAGAATGTTGGTCGGAGCAATGTTGGTAAAATACGCTTTATGGTGACTGGATCTGATGAAATCATACGAATCTTCCTAGCGACTCGATCTCTCTTTTGATCGAAACTTCTCTCGGAGAGTCAGCCCAAAATGATGAACTTTGATTCGAGCGACATCGGCGTCGATCCACGTCCTCGTCAGTCGTGTACGTCGTTTTCGTGAGTTTACGAGAACTCTCCTCGGGTAGCAAAGATGAAGAAGGTTGAAGATCTTAGAGCTCGTACTGGTGTCTCTCTTCGTAATGGAAAGAGAGAGAGAGAGAGAGAGAGAGAGAGAGAACGGCATGGTTCGAGTTTACATGACATACCGGCTCGTCTTTCTACCCGCCGCCTTGCCTTAATTAAATCTCGACCCTCCCAGAAGAAGACACGGGTCCTGTGGAAAGTAGGAAAACGGTCTCCTCTCTTCGATCTGCTGCTCTCTGTCGTCGGAGATTATCCTCGTCGAAAGAAATCTCTTCGAATTTGTAATACCGCGAATAAGTGACAAATTACGATCGATATTGCTGCCATTTAAATCGGAACGTAATATAGTGTAGAGTAGAGAGTATACCCTTTGCTTCGAACACTTCAAAGAACGATTCCCACCATCTCGTGGGCTTGGCTGCCGTTATTTGGTCCGGTAACGAACGTCAAGGGCAACCTCGAGAAGACCGGAAGAGACCTCATTGTCCAGGAGTAAGGGGTAGGATAGGAGGGTGCGTAGCACTGCTAGACAGCCGACTCAAACTTTGATATGGTTTCCTAAATAACCAAGGCGACCGATACCGCAGCACGATAGTCCCCCCACCCTTCGTCACTCTCCACTCCTTACCGAACCGATCTGTAGCAGTGGTCCAGAGGGTACTGTAACTACCATCGAAGCATATTGAAAGCCTCACACCATCGGTGGGCTAACTCGATGCCCACCACCTCTCCCTTTCTCGTCTCACCTTCGAACCCGATATATGCTGCTCTCGCTCTCTCTCTTGCTCCGTCTCTCTCTTTCTTCATGCAAAACCTTCGACGTGAGTGCGTTTGTCATTTCGTGAGTAAAGGCTGTCCGCATGGAATATAACCCATAGACCACCAACATTTTCCATAATGTCGGCCAAGTATGGTCGATTTGACGACGGAGCGACAGGTAATCTAGGCAGTAATGAGAAAGAGAGACCGAGAGTGAGGGAAAGACAGAGAGAGTGAGAGAGAGAGAGAACGGCGAAGCATTAAATAAATTACTCTCAACTACTATACACACAAGTATAGTCTAACATATTTCGGACATGAAAATTCTGACGTTGTATATTTTCCAAATTAGTTCGTTTGAAAATTCTAAACAAGAAGAAAGCATAGCTAATGGATGCGCTCTGATCTTCGTTCATAGGAAATTTTGAGGTATACGATGGTAATGAAACGGAAGTAGTTACGTCTCTTTCGCGAGGCGAACGCGCTGGTGCACCGTCAGAAACAGAAATGGAAGATGATGAACACTCGGACAGACCTAGTCTGGAGTTTCTTCTTCGGCGAAGGCCACAGACATAGGGTGGCGTATCTGTATCTCCAAGACTAGCTGTTTGTCCGCTAATTAGAAGTTAACAGCGGAACTAAAGTTACGAACTTTAAACTAGGAGAGTCTTCAGAAGGGAGCCCCTCTTTTTGAGTCGGTTGGAGCCACCCCTTTTGAACGCGATCGCCTTTCCTCTTTTATTCTTTCTATTTCTTTTTACTTATCGAAGTATTTTATTTATATCTCATTACTTCGAGTAGCTGCGACTAACGGTAATTAGTTATTAATTACGTACGAGCTTTGAATGGGCAAATCAAATACAGCGTAAGAGTTCTAGAAGATAGGAACCTTCTACCCTAACGAAAGTTTAGTTCTCTCACACGTATGTGCAAACGATATACCAACGGTTAACGAAGTTGGAATGACCGTATCAGCGAGAGAAGGGTAGCACAAACCACGCGTTCGTTTTTCACCCCGTTATCGAATCGCCATACTTCGTGCACGCTCGATCTCCTCGCTCGGATCGATGCCGTTAAAAAGAAAAACGCACCTATTCTAAGATAAAATTCTCTAATTCTCTTTTTTNAAAAAAACAAAAAAGTAACGACGACGCATTTCCATTCGAGCTGGTAATCGTCGAAAGTAAATTTAGGAAGACGAGGACGAAGCTAGCTCGAGAACGAGGGAGGAAATAAATCTCAAATAATCGGAAAACAGTCTAACCAAAAGGAAGACTGTTATTGACTAGCGTACGAGACCTTAGCAGGGGGTGGGAAACGAAAACAGAAAGCGAGAGAGAAAGAGAGAGAGAGAGAGAGAGAGAGAGAGAGAGAGAGAGAGAGAGAGAACGAAAGCTCCGGGCAAATCGTTGTCTTAACGTCGCGTTGGGAGAACAATTATTTAACGGGGCGCCTAGCCCGGCACTCTATCCTCGCACTCCAGCATAGCTACGTTACCGTATCAGAGAGGCGAGAGTCCGGGACTGTTAATTGCTGGCTGTCAGGGGCACGCGAGTGACACGGACCTACCGTCGTCGAGGGTTTGCCGCGTCGAAGTCCGTGCACGCGTCGACCGAATCCGTTATTTCTCTAAAGCATAAGTATTACCTACCAGTAGCAGCTCCTTTCTACAAAAATCGATAATCCGCCGATTTATTAGAATCCAAGCAAACTAAGAGAAACTCAACGAAAATCACGAGAGGAGGGGGAAAGCGAATGAGAAAGGAAGAGGAGAGCGACCAGAGGAGAATGTAATTTGAATGCTGGCATGTATTTATAAAGCAACTACCGGCGAAGGAGGAGGAAAGAGGAGGTGTCGAGAAAACAGCGTGACGACGCTAAGAGCATTAAAGAGACGTTTTCCGCCGACACTTAGGTTTTCGTTCCCGCGCTCACCCCATAGATTCACGGCCTATCGGCTTAGCACTTGGCGGGTGGTCCCGAGCCACCCCTGTCTTCCTTCCGCGCTGTCTTTCCGAAGCACGAAGCAAGCCAGAGACGGTTTGTAGTATCTACACCACTACCAGCGCCATCATCATCACCACTATCGTCCTCCTCTTCACCGTTCTTCTACTCTCTCTCTCTCTATCTCTATCTAGGAAATATTTTCTTAAGCGTAAGAACTTAAGTACTTAGGCGCATACGGGTGACGGGGCTTCTTATTAAAGAGTACTCTGAGTTTAAAGTACGGAAATATCCGAGAATAAAGTAGAAAAGTTTCTCCTTATCGATGATGAAAAGCGTTGTTCTTGACAATAAGAGAATCTCTCCTGTAACTCAACTATTCGGTTTTTTTCCGATCGGTCGATACACCAAAGAATGCACCGTCATCCTTGAAGATCTCCAACGATTTATATCCGTGTCTTTCACGCCCGTGATCTCTTGGGAACGTCGACCTCCCGTAAATTACAAGCTGATTTGAATGTAAATAGGCTCGAAATGAGAACGATTTTTTGAATGTACAAAAAGTCCCTGGCAGATACATCAGCTTCCCGATTAATTGGTTTTCAACAATAACAAATTCTTCCTTTTAAATAATATCAAGCACGCTCTAAATAATTTCTTTCCATATCGCGAAGATAAAACATTTCGAACCGCTTCGTCTAATTGTTCATATTTCGAGCCTCGGTCTACGCAATATATACCTAACAAGGCTCCAACCGAAAACGGGGTGAATGCGATAAGGGCGGAGAAACGCGGCGTGGCGCGTCGACGGTGGCGGCGAATTATCTGTTAAGAGGAAATTATGGAAATAGATATAAATCGAGAAGAAGAAGAAGAAGAAGAACAGAGCGCAGACTCGGGCTTCTAGCAGGTAGTAGGAAAAGGTACGCGCGTATCTACCAACCGATAACAGCGTGCGAGCACAGGGAGAGTTTCCAGCGACCGTTGCCTTTAAATAAACGTAGTTGAAGTAGCCAATTTGTAATGTAAAGGTTCATCAGCATAAATTACACATAGAGACTCAAGTACAACAAAAAGGGGTAGATCTAACGTAATTCTAATCCAATTCCTTCCGATCGACTAGCAAGAAGTTTCCAAATTATTCAACAGTTTTCATGAACGACTTTTGATAGTTCGATGTGAAAATTCTGAGTTCTGAACTTAATCGTCGTACGAAACAAATAGATCTAACAATAAGAGTAGGGGGTCAAGTGCGTGGGCGGTGCAACCGATTTGTCAGGGAATTCTTTTTACCCTCACGAGGGTCTCTCTCTCTCTCTTTCTCTCTCTCGTTGTATTTTGGCATTGACGCTAACTCACGTGGAAATATCGAAAAGCGAAGAATACGCGCAACCCCCTAAAAGGGAACGAGCCACGATACTTCGTATCGAGCACACTCCGCGAGCGTTCACGTCATGTGCATCGGACGCGACGTGCGAATTAACAACTCACGCGTCATATCGCGCATTATTATCCGATATATCGAGTTATATATCAAACACTTTCGAGGCCACCCTCGTTCGAGCTTCGGGGAGGCATCAACGAGTGCGTATACGCGCTCACTCTCGAGCTATTACCGAGTATATTCGAGGTAGAGAAAGCGTTGGCGTTGCTTAACAAGGTTGCTGAACGGACTGCAAGATTATCGTTTCCAGACGAAAACTTAAGACAGCGATTTCGACGTGCTCGGTGTTTCGTGTCTCAAGCTAGTCGTTAATACGCGTCGATGATGCTCGGGAATATGATGTTTCTCATTATGCCTTTACTTTACACCTGCTTCGACGAGAAACTTATAGTTTTAGAATACTCTCTTATTCTTGTAATTGATGTAAGCCAGAGAAAAAATAAACGAAGTAAAAATATAACACAAAAACCTAGTTTTTCTTTACCCTACCCGAGATTCCACTCCGTTCGTTTAAGAACGTTCCGATCTTGACGTCTTCAACCCTAATATCGAAGAATGCGAAGAAGAAGAAGAAGCAGTAGCGAGAGACTATATTTCAAGGCGTAACGATAGGAAAAAGCTGACTCGCGACAAGAGACGGTTAACGGTGGTGGTGTGAGGCATAGCGTTACACCCGTAACTGCACGCGTTGAAAAGGGTTGATTAGGGATTCGCCGTGCTAGGGTCGAACACGTCGACTCCGTTGGAAGGATGCTGGACCTTGTAAGCATCCAACGCTTCGAGGGCCTTCCGTAGGTTCGGGGCAAATGGCAGCGGGATGATTGATCGCTCGGCTAATTGGATGATCGATGACTCAAGTTCATCAGTGGCTGTTCAGCTTCTAGCAAAGGATGCTCGCTCGCACGTGAGCTACGTAAAGCTGTGTGTGCGTGTATATGTGTATTCTCGTGTATACGTCGGTAGACTTCGTACAGCGGGGTACGCGTTATGCGAGAAGAACAGGTTAGGTACGGTGTCTCCGTCGAGCCTGAAACAAGCCCACGCTAATATTCTTCGAGCGTTCTCCACTTCTCTCTTCTTCTCCCTCCTAACCCTTGTTAAACCCCGCTGTTCCGAAACTTTCGGGATCCGCCTGTTCTCGGTGTGAGCGTTTCGAACGAATACTCACGCGTATATGTGCGTGTGTGTGTATGTGTTTGCGAGGCAAGCGTACCGTTCCTCGAATTTTTTTATTTTCTTCGAAATCTCGCTTTATGCTATACGCTTCAATTTAACTACTCGAGGCTTCGAACGAACGCAGTTGCTCTCGTAGAATCTAGAATTACGCTCGTCTTCTCTTTCTAATTTTATTTTTACTGCAAGTTATGCTGCTTTTAAGTTTGCTTTCCTAACGCTACTGAACAGTAAAAAAAAAGTATAACAATCTTTTAAAGGATTATTCATAGAAGCGTTGAATCGGAGAGGCATCGGTGTTAGGTTTAACTTCTAGGAGTACATTTGATATACGAGCTCGGGGCCTGAATGCAAATCGTCGTATAAATCATGCGAACAATGTCTTAATGTTCCGGTCATGTGACGCCCACTCGCACTAAAAGACAACGGGCTTCGTCTTCAAGGAGGAAGCTCGGCCCGCCTTTTCGGATATTCATGGTGAAATAAATTATAGCGAGCACATGAGCCACGGGGGAGGGAATCTTCTCGTTCTTGATATCTTCGCCTTTAATGAATGTTGCCTTCGGTTCGTTATTAAAGAATATGGAAAACTCAGTTAAAAATGCGACGATAACATCTTCGGAGGAAGCGAGAAGTGAAACCAATTGGAATTTATTGCTGGATAGTTTACGTCGAGGCGATTAAAGCATTTTCTTCGTCGTTCTTCTTGCTATTGCTACCAAAAGAGTACGAGGAATAGAAAAAGGGAGAGAAAGGGAGAGAAAGCGAGACGATTCAGTCGGTTTACGACGATGCCTCGATTCCCTTTTACATTTGAGTCGAACTTTCCGGCCAGCACCAAATCTTAGCTCCTTTAAAAGATATATAGCTGGCAAAAAGATTCGGCGATGATAATCGCTCGTAAACCGCGATGGCATTGAATGTCATTAGTCTCGAGAGAAATTACACAAAGTGTTACTCGTAAAAGCGAGAAACTCGCAATTTTTCGCATCAATGTACGTTTTATCGACGTCGTTGAATCGCGATAGAAAAGTTTAAGTTCTCTAGGGATCGTTACTTACGCGTCGTTACGCAGCATGTGCTAAGTGTTTGAGTTCTTATACTATTATTGTTTGATTATGACGAATCGCTGACGAGTGGCTTAAAATATACGATAGACTCCCGTGTAACACGTACTCGAGCTCCTAAAACATGTGATGTTATTCGAATTAGTGTGGAAAATAGAATTTAATTCTAAAGATTATCTTTTTTTATGTATTAATTTAACAATTAAGAATTCTCGCCACGTGTCATCTTGTACCAGGTTTCCCTAATTTTCTAACCGCGTTATATAAAAGTCTAACTGTATTGCGAATAAATGTATTGTGGTTTGTATAAATATCTCTCTGTATCTATTATATGCTCAACATAAATATATGAATTTTATAAATTAAGTTTTGAGATATATCATACAGATATTAACATAAAAATGTAGATACATAAGATTACATATACATACTCACGTATGTACATTCGAGACGGAGGAGTTTTTATACCGTCTCGCGTCTCTTCCGTTTCTTTTAGTCTCCTAAGATTTTGCAGTAATGGCACACATTTCCGTCGATAAATCCAGAAGCGTAAGAAAAATCTCTTTCCCCTCGATTTGATGTAGGTAGGAGGTAGGTAGGTAATCGTATTCCCGTTTTAAATGTATTCGGTGTTCGCCCTACCGTGCAGCGGAGAGTAGTAGCGAGTAGCTCGTCTTAGTCCTGCCGCTGGTGCTTATATGACGGTGTTTTGCCGTGCGTGGAAGGCGTGTAAACGGGAGAAGGGAGAAAGAGAAAGAGGGCAGAGAGAGAGAGAGAGAGAGAAGAGCAGAAAGGGAGATTCTAGAAACGGTATAAGAAAGTAACGGGTCTCTTGAAGACGGCGTGCCGTCTACAAGAACACGTGTCTAAGAGGGTGGCTCATAGACGAGTGAAGAAGAGGACGACTAAGGTGGAGAAAGAAGAAAGGTGGAGCAGCCGAAGGGCAAGAAAAGAGGATTCGAGCGGCTTGTAATCTCGGCTCAAGGTGTAGTACCGCTCTGTTCGACGTCCTTTCGGACACTGAGATGTCTTTGAGAAGGGTAACGGCTTAGCACGAGGACGGCGCTCGTGTGAAAGTATCAACACGGTACATGTGACGACACTTTGATGTCACGTGCGTAAAGTAAACAAATATTTGAAGCGACTACAAAGTTGGCGTACGATTCGAATTCGGTCCTACTATTTTAGATGAGATAATGAGAAGAACTAAATGATTAGATCGTTATCAAGATCGTACGATAGTTTGTGAAAGCAAAGAACAACGAAGAATGTCGTCAGTCAATTTTACACTCGTAAATTAGACTCGAAGGGCTGGACGTAACTTAGTTAGGATGGCCAGGACGGAAGGATCACCGATAAGAATTTTTTCCCTCGGCTTTTTTCAAGTCGGCGACTGTGAGGGAATTGAGACGTCATCAGGATGCTCTTCCGTCGTCTCGTTTCTCTTCTTTTTCCCCTTCTCTCCTTGGGCCTCTTCTCTTTTACAGAGTCCTCCCATCCTCTAACCTTTTTGAGAAGAGTATAATGCTAAAGCGACGTGCACTCGGCGCCCTCGCGCGAAGGGCGAACGCCTCGCGCCTCGTCCTTTGTTTCGCCTTCATGAGTTTTTTAAACGGCACGAAATGAGCTTCCTCGCAGGTCGCCGCTCGAGGAGAACGAGCCCCGAACGATTATCGTTTCAGCCGGCATTCTTAATTTTTTCACCCTCTCGCTTCCTCCCTCTCTTTTTATTTCTCTCTCTCTCTCTCTCTCTCTCTCTCTCACTCTTTCAAGTGAGAGAAAATTTGAAAAGGACATTCTCGAGGTATTCTCCGCTCTCGGATATTGCCAGTTAACGTACGCCGACAAACGACGTTGCTAAGGGTCGATAAAAAACGTAGCCAAGAAGATCGAGAGAGTCGAGTGCTCGAAGTTAATTTAAGCTGGAACTTCGCTTTCGATAGCCTCGCGGTTAAATTAGAATCGTCCTCGAAGCGACGAGGTAATAAAAATCGGCGGAATATCGCGGAATCAAAGGAGATCTCTCTTTCCCGATCCTCATCGTGAAGAGGGACACGCGAGGAGTGGACGGAGAACTAGCGGAGGTGGAGATGGAGGTTGCGGCGGCGGAGGTGGAGGAGGAAAGAGGACAGGAAGGAAGGGACCAGGATCCACGCATTTGTATCGTTTTGTCGTACTTCAGCGTCGGCACGCGTATCGTATGGCATCGCATTATTGCTTTTATGGCCAATAAAAGGAAGGATGTCCCGGTGAGGCCAGGGCGATGTTCGTCCTTCTCCGCAACGACTATCCTAGCCCACCTCCTCCACCCTGTCGATTCTTGGACCGTACCAACTATCATCCGCCTCTCCTTCCACTTCTTCACCCTGCCGATCTGCCTCCTCCCCCTCGCCGACCCCTATTATTGCCACTGGATCGTTCCTTTCGGCCATCGTAGGTGTCGCGATTGGTTTCGTATTTGGGGGAGAATATAGTTCGGGGAGTCCCTGGCTCTGTTAACCGGTCGGTCTACCCACCCTCTGGGACAAGAAAACAAACGAATTCGAGTCGTTCTTTGTTCGGTCCTCGGTCCGGCGTCGAACGTTCGGAAAATAGAGGATCTTATAATAAAAAGCAGACTGCTCGTTCTACTCTGCATGTTGTTTCCATCCTCGGAAACGTTATTTCGGATTCTCGTTAAAATCTCGTGTAAAAGATATTACATAAAGTTGAAGCCGTTCTTTTTTTTCCTTCTCTCTAAGCAAGGATTACGAAAAGTTCTTATCGGGTGAACGTTACCCAAGAAAGGAGAGACGAGATCCAGCTAAGAACACCTCCGAGATAGAAGGTTGTCTTTCTTGTAGGTTGTAAGCTCGTCTCTTCGTCTAATACCAGTTACCCCGTTGCACCTACAGGCAAAAGATAACCAGCCTGTCCTCGAGCCATCAACCTTCCGTCCCTTCTCAGCTCGTCCCAAGCGACGATATATTTCCCGGTGTTCCCACCGCCGCTCTCCCTCCACCATCGCTCCTGCTTCTCCTTCCTCGCCTCCTTCGAAGTCTTGATGCTCCTGAAGGGTGCACGATGACACTCGGTCGCGACATTAGCGCCGTTTCCCGCTCCCTCTATAGATCCACTTCGTCAATGTCAAACAAAGTACGAGAACGCGTTACGAAAGAAATTCCTCTAGAGTAAAACGCTCGAATGTTTTACGAAAGCCTTCTGAAAAATTGATTTTGTCTCGTAAGCGCATCGTTGATCAGTTTCACGATCGACGTCTTTCATCCTCGAAATATGCCATTAATAATGAAGCATGTCTGGATAAAAGAATTTCATTTACGTTGATTAAAGCGGTAACGCACGATCTTCGCGTATGTTTGTCGATGCTTAGCGAATGGAGTTTCAATAAATTTCCGACGATCGGGCTGGCGTTCAAGGTACGACGAGATCAGAGAGAACTCGCGCATCCCTCGTGCTTTTCGCGGGGACAGATTAAATCCCTTCCGCCCTTCCATCTCTCTCTCTCTCTCTCTCTCTATTTCTCTCTCGATCCTTCACTCTCTTTACGGTACCAAGGAATCCAAGGATTTCCAAGACGTTCCGCTTTATTCTCCATTGACTTCTCGTCTTGCAAAGAGAAAATCGAGAAGCTTGTTCCATCTTGAATCACCAAAGTCGATAATCGTTTATACGACCAGCTCCAAGAAGCACCGAATGTTCTCTAACTTCCTTCTCGACTCCGTACATGACGAATGTTATAAAAAACAATTCCTTTGAAAAAAGTCGCAAAGACAAAACCCTCATTGTGTGCGAAACTCCAAAAGTTAAATACCACGACTGCTCGTCCATCCGTCCGTCGAGGGGAAGAAGAGCACCGCAAAAAGAGGAAAGATCGACAGAAAAGTGGCCTTTCTCCCATCTTGCATTGTGAAATAATGGGATAGGATTCAACCCTCTCCGGTCTCGTATCCGTTGCTTTCTTTGAACCTTCCTTCCCCCATTATACTTTGTCTTGGTTTCGTGCGTCTCGTCGCCTTTGGTCGCCACCACTCTTATCCTTGACGACTGATCAACACACTACCACTCTCGTTTCGATCATAGCCAAATATTTCTAACAAAAAAAAAAATGAAGAAAATTGAAAGTTGAGAGATTCAGAAGATGGATTTGGACGACGATACGATACGAATACCCTCGATCGAACTGAAATAAGAAATTCAAATCCATAGTTGGAGGAGAGGATAGAGATAGAAGAAGAAAAAGAAGAAAAAATGTATATCCGTTCTCGTTTCCGTCGAAAACAGTATGCCGAGTAGTCGCGCGGCACTTGATTTACGTCGATTCACCCGAGGCGATCGGCATCTCGGCCCGGTTTCTGTGATGTAATAGGAACCACTCTGATTCCTATAACCATGAATCTATCAGACGTCAAAACGCAATCTCCACCTGAAAGCGGGTTGCCTGCCTAAGGGGCCGTTGGCTTCTCGCGGGGCGGGAGTGCCAACCACTGCCCGCGACCACAAATCTCTCACTCTAGTTTGGTATCTGCAGTCGTATATCTTATAGTTACCGGTTACCCGTCTACTATGCAACAGAGACGTAAAGGAAAAGAGCTTGTTGATCGTGGCTACCCACCCACGTACGTACTCACTCCCTAGTGTGAAAAACAGGGGGAGAAAAAGAGATAGAGATAGAAAGAAAAAGAGAGACGTATAAAGAAGGAGACTGTAGAAAGGGAGAAAGAAAGAAAGAAAGAAAGAAAAGAAGAAAAAGAGAGAGAGACATAGGTTGGCAAGGAGATGGAAACGGTCCTCCTGGATTTCTCGTCCTACGCTGGAGAGGAAGGACGGAGAAGAGAAGAAAGGAGGAAGAAGAGGGGAAAAAAGGCCTGGGAGAGATTGCGTGGAGAGGAGAAAGTTGCAAACTCGAAAACTTTCCGAGGTCCTATTATCTCCGACGAGACCACCGTCCGGCACTGTGGGGGTTACCCGGTATACCTCGATTTCTAAATACTCCGCGTCCCTTATTCTTTGCCGCTCCGAGAGAGTTATTTTAGTCGAGAGGAAGAGGAAAGTAGAGGTCTGTACCCACTCGAGTGTCATATATTCGACTTTCGTATTCGCTCGAATCGCAATTTACGCTTTCCTCGTATTTCCTTGTATTCTACGATTTTAAACAGCGCTGTAGTAACAGTGGGTGGCAGGTACCTACGACGATAACTCGAAGTCGTCGAAAGTTCTCGCTCTGGATCGATTAGAAGGCAACACAGCGAAAACGACAAATTTCCTCTCGTGGAAGTAAAGAGGATTTATAATAGCTCACAGAGGGAGGCGGGCTACGATCGCAAGTTAACGCGTGATTTTGCGTAGTCTCGAAGAAGAAGAAGAACGAGGTGGGTATCGGCTGTTCGAGAAGAAAATGAGGAATGACGTCGTGACAGTGCTAACGCCATACAAATGAATGCAAGTCGAAGCGTTGACGCGCGATAATTTATCACGGTGTCTCAACCTACCCCCTCTTTCCTTTCTTCTAGCTTCCTTACTTAAGAGGACGGAAGAGCGATGGAGAAAGAAGAAGAAGAAGAAGAAGAAGAAGGGTAAAGAGAAATCTCGCGACGGTGATTGGAACAAATATAAATAAGCCAATCGGTTTTCCCACTTCGTCTCGACTCGTTCCTTCTTCTTACGCATTCGATTCCGCGAGAACAGATGTAACCTGTCGTGGGACGTAAGACAACTTGGCTTAACGGATCTCAGTAATCCTAAGGGAATACATGAGAAGGTGCGAGAACGTGAACGTACGAGATCGAGATTACCGCGATAAGTTCGCTTGAAAAATATCATAGAATTAGTCTTCGCTTTTTCTTCACGGTGAAACGAGGACGGCGCTGTGAAAATCCGCGAGGAAATTGCTTCAAGCCTTGCGTTCTTGATCTACGCTTTAAATCAAGTATAAAGATGTCACAGCTTTTTACGATAAATTTGAAATAAAGTAGCGTTACTTTAATTAAAAGAGTGTTACATTCTTACCTCTTTCTAATGTTTAAAAAAAAATTCGTACAAGGACGAGTCGTTAATATTTACCATCGTAGAATGTTTCGAAAAATCATTTCATCCCTTCTCGCCTTCCAAAAATTATGCGGAAAGTTTGTCAGGAAAAAAGGAACGTGGTAGTCCGGCGTTAACCCTAAGACTTCAAGCTGAAGCGCGACGATAAATGGCTGCGTATTCGTGGCATCTCGTTCTCTCCCTTTCTATCTTTTTTTTCCTTTTCCTACCTTCTCTCTTCCGTAACAAAGTTTTTTCAACTTCGTATAATCATTTTTCCCGCAATGTCCCGACGGTGCCCTTTTCCCATTCCCTCCTGACTCTCTCTCTCTCTCTCTCTCTCTCTCTCTCT
>JAIFRP010000025.1:672455-688521 GCA_032403825.1 Odynerus spinipes
TCTCTCTCTCTCTCTCTCTTTCTCTCTCTCTCTCTCTTTCTCTTTTTCACCTTGAAGCACCTACCTTGGCTATGCGACTCCGAAAGCTTGAACCCTCCTCCCACCCATCCCTTTTCCTGGAATCGCTTATCTCGAAGAAATTCTTCTCGCGGTTTCTTCCAAAGAACACAAAAGTCGAGCTTCCACCCCGTCTGCCGTCTGCTTGCCGAGTTTGCTGGCGCGGAAGAATTTTAATTCTCCTCTTCGAAAAAATCCTCCGTCGATTTTTCCCACGCAACCTACCACGCGCGTTCGCTCACTTCAAAGAGCAGCGTACCGGCGTAAACGTACCCTTCCATACCCCTCTGCCCCCTTCCTCCCCCTTTCCCTTCACGGACACTTCTTCCAAGCAAGTAGGAGCACGCATCTCGGGCCAGCCTCGACGATCTCAGCTTGATTTTTAATCTTCCGTCCGTGAATTAATAATGCATGAGGAGGCGCGTGTTTATTCAGTGGAGGTTGGCCGTTTACATGGCGCATCAAATATGCAGGTGTCGCATGGATGCTGCGCGGAGGAGGAGGGACGGACCGCGATAAAGAAGAAAAAAGGGAAGAAAAAGAAGAAGAAGAAGAAGCAGAAAAAGAGAAAGAAGGAAGGAAGGAAGGAGAAAAGAAGGGAAAAGGAGGTGAAACGCGGGTGTGATTAGACGGGGGAGATGTTGGGTGAAGGAGAGGAGGTGGGGGGGGGGCGTCGAGTTTATTAACGATATCACGGAGCCACGAGGGTGGAAGAAAGGACGCTCGATAATTTGCTGCCTCATGCACCCTTGAAAGAAAATCCATATTCTGACGTTAACGAGATTTTATAGATGGCAGTTGCTATTAGTAACCAACAAGGAGCACAGATAAAAGAGAGAGTAATGACGGTGGCGATGCGGTGACGCTGCTCGCCGCTCATCCAATCGGGGTAACCATTTTTTTTCTTCAACGGATCAAGAGAAGCAAGAAGCTTTGATTAAGAACGTCTCGATCTGTTTTGCTCGATGCGACGTACCAACCTACTTCTTTGAGACTACGTCTTGCGTTGAAAACATGTTAATAACTTCCTCGCCATTTCGAAGGACGTTTACGCTCTCGAAGAAGCCCTTTCAAGAGCGGACTCGCGAATCTAGCTGCAGGTTCTTCCGAACGAAGAACGGACAAAGTGAGGGGGGCTAGGGGGAGGGTGCTTGGAGGCTGCCACCTCTCGCAGCGACAAATATGGAATTTGCATATAAATCGGGTATTTCCATCTGTGGCCCCACAGCCCTGCAACATCGCCACCAGTTCGTTCGTCCGTTCGTTCCTTCGTTCATTCGCGTGATACAGAAATGAAGAGGCCTCCCATTTCCTCTTACGTCTCCCCGGATCGCGTCTGCTTCAGCCCACTTCTCCCAAGTCGGAAATACTAACCTCCAGATATTATTAATAACCTAAGATGAAATCGAACGCATCCCTCTCAAACGAGTTCCAAGTGGAACGAAGGAGCAGGGAGATAGACACCGCACCGACGAAATCAATCTGCCATCCGTTTGTCGGTTGGGGTTGCCCGCATTTCCGTTTCGAACGATTCCGAAGGAAAAAAAGTGACGAGCACATTTCAATTCGATTTCCTACCGCCACGCGTTCGTTCGCCAAGCTCTCGAGAGCAATTTCGAAGCTATCCTTCGTCGTGGTTAATCGATCTCTCTCTCTCTCTCTCTCTCTCTCTCTCTCTCTTATTTCTTTATATTTTTATATTTTATTCGTGTTGTACTTTATTTTTTTATAATCTATTTTGTTTAAACAAATATGTATTGCACTGCAAACTCTTAACTTGCCCAATATTACTATGGGTATAAATAAACATATCTATCTATCTATCTATCTATCTATCTATCTATCTATCTATCTATCTATCTATCCTTCCTCTCTCTTTCTTTCCCTTAACCTATAGGATATGGAAAGAACGTTGCGATTAAAATGAACGAGAGACGATAAGTAACAAGCTTCCTACCATCCGAACTCGTCGAAAGGAGTACCTTCGAAATCGTCCTCGAGATATCACGTTTCATTCTCCGGCACACTTTGCATCGACCCTCTCCACGAGAGAACCCCTTACTATTTGCACGCTTTTTTCTCTCTTTCAAGAGCGAGAAGAGAGGACACCGAGAAGGGAGGAAAGCAGCTTTGTAACCGGAAACCTCCTTAGCCGCTCTATCATTTTTAATCGGGAGAATAAATCGTTTGATTCAATTATCAGGGGCATCTCGTGGCACCCTCGAGAAAGAAGAGGAGGACCTCCATCGGAGGAGTTCTCTCTCTCGATCCGTGGAGAGAAGAAAAAAGCGTCTCTTTGTCCGGCTTAAGGAGCTCCGAGACATTTAAGAGGCTTAGAACCGGTTAAAGGCTCGATGTTAAGCAACGCCCGTCGGCGTTTGTTACTTTCGTCAAACTTCGACTTTTTTCGACAAATCTCGTCAGGTTCTGCGAGGTAAAATTCGTTAAAGAAACTTTTTCTACTCCCTCTTCCTAACCCTTCCAAATTATCCTCGAATGGGTAAACTTATCATTAAGATCGTTAGATTATACAAATTGGTAGTATCCCGTGGACATAAAGAGAGGTAAGAGATTAAAGTGTGATGTTAAAAAGAGCGATCCACGTGTTGCAGTGGTCCACTTTTTTTTAGCGAGGAACATCACCTTAGCAATGTGTTTCGATGGCGAATGGCAAAGGCAAAAAAGGGAGGGCTGCGAAGACGGAACGCTTGGCCGAGTCTTTTCCTTATTTTTATCAAGTTTTCCAAGGGGATGAATATTTAAGGGGAGCGGACTTAATCTGCGCTCGGGGATTCGCGGCAGACGCGTATCGCAAAGTAGTCGATCTCCCCTCTTCTTCTTTTTTCCTATCTCCCTTCTCTCTTTATCCTCCCAGCAGTAGCACCACCGTGTGGCGAAGGAACGGAGAGAGACCTTGCGAACGAACGGGGGCGGCGATGGAGCGAGGCCCGAGGAGGTGGAGAAATAACGGACAGCATCCTCCGTGGGAGGAAACGTGCCAGGGTTCTGCATGTTTCCCTAAATATTTTACGGCCGTTATCGGCTCTTGACCGAGGAAATTCCGACCAACAATTTTCATGCCCGTTGGCTTCCAATAGCGCGAGCTTGGAATCGGCCGATACCTTGATCTTTTCTCGTACCGCTGGTAGCTAGTAATTAGTTCTTACGGTAAACATTGACGAACAATTTTTAATAAGTATGGTATATAGAACAAAAAATTGGACAAATTGTGAAACTACGATCTTGAGGACTCTAGAGAATGAAAGAATGGATGAAAGGTGGTCAAACCTAATTTAAAAACAAAATTACTTTAAACTTCTTCTCCTAAGAATGTTGAGACAATCTTAAAGACAGAACCTAACGCGAGGTCGGTTGCAGGAGAAAATATCGGAGTCGTTAATATCGCGACGCGTCTGTTTCTGCGCCGAAATAAACTTGACGTACTGGCGCGGCCCTCTGACACCGAGATAGGGTGGTGGTCTCGAGGTTTTCCCTTGCAAATTCCCTCTTTACCACTTCTCTATAGCTCACCAACGCCGGTGCTGGGCCACCCCGCTCTTTCTCTCTCCTGCTCTCTTCCCCCGACCACTCTTTCCCTCCCGAGGGTTTGTTTTAGCAAGAACTCGGCCCCCTGTGCTTTTCGGATGTATAGTATGTATATATATACATATATACGCTTAGTGCGTACGTGTATGTACGTGTACGGCAGCCGCTCGCCTTCACCGCAACCGCCGGCTGCACGGACGAGCATGCCTGCCAACCTTTATTGGTTTTTACCGAGCAACACACAGTCCGATATTTTTTTATTACGATGGAGCACGCGCTTACTACCCCCTACCCTCCCCCCATCACTGGGCCAAGCCGCTGCCTTCTCCACGAGCGCGCATTGTTCTACGTAAAGCGAGGAAAAGGTTGCCGAGCGAAGGAGTTAAGCTAGTTTCACACGGTGTACGATATTCCAGAAATACTCGATGCATACTTATCGATTTATGTTACAAAATGTATGTGTGTTTGTTACAAATGTATGTGTTTTTTTAAATACCAACTTGGTTCCGAGTGAAAAAAAAACATGAAATACCAAACGTCTTTATCAACAGGTCTTACATCGACTTCATTAAGTATTTACGATGAAAGAAATATCTATCAAGTAATACGAATTTTTAATTAGAATGTTTACCTGTCAATAATAAAGATTAATTGATCATTGTATCGAGTAAGGTGATCAAACGTATTCCGTACGAGTCACCCGTTATACAGGTGATTTCGTTTCTGCCGGAGAACGCTCGCGTTTCCGAGGGTTCGCGTAGGGCCGAGTCGAAAGTAACCGACGAGCCTTTAGCTACGCGAATTACGAAATACTTTTACAAATTAAATACGCGTTGGTAAGGGGTATAGGAGGCAGGAGCGAGGGGTAGGGGTGGAGAAGAGATCTGCTGGCGCCGAGTTCCATCAGACCACAGTCGCCCGACAAAGTATTCCCAACAAAGGGCGAAAGGCTCGCCCTTTTTGTCCACTATCCTCGTGTTCCAAAGACGCCTGTGTTTTTTATCCCTCACCCCGATGAGAGAGTCGAAACCGACCTGGACGCGTGCGTCGTTCTAAGAACAAAATTAGATTTACAAGCGTTAGGTATCTACATTGGAACGCAGCTGAAAAAAACGTTAATTTTGAACGCTTTCGGTAAAATACCTTCAACCGGATGGTCTTCGCGGATTTGTTAATTTTGCGCACTCTTTCCCTTCGACTCGGTGAAAATGAGCTGTTCCGAGAGCTTCGTCCGTCGTCTTTTTAAGGTCGTAACGGAGAGAGAAAAGAGAGAGAGAGAGAGAGAGAGAGAGAGAGAGAAGAGCTAAAGCGCGCAGGGCAGGAAAAAATAGCGGAGCATTAAACGCAAACAAGGGTAGCAATTTCGGAGGGGACTCGAAGAGTCGAGAGGTCGCGAGAAGCTCGAGGTGAAAGGAAGAGGGGCTGAGGAAGAAGGAGAACGCGGAGCGAGAAAGAGAGAGAGAGAGAGAGAGAGAGAGAGAGAAAGGAGATGGAAGAGTAGGAGGAAGAGGAGGAGATGGAAGAAGAGACGAGAGAAGCTATCGCGAGAGGAACGCCGAGCTCCACCTCGATCGAGAAAAAGAGGGAAACGGAAGGAAGAGGAGAGAGGGAGAGGGTTAAGGGTTCCCACGTAGTGGGGGGCTAAGAATGCTTGAGAGACCACCCTAACGTTCGGGCGCAGTCACACGCTACTTTTTAATTTAGTAAAAATGCTCGTTCAACCCATCGAGTACCCCGAAGCTCTTAAAAAGCAAGCTGGAAGTTCTTCGACCGACTGGTGGTAGTAGCCTTCGAGGGCCTTTGGGCCGGCTGCGATGAACTCGCCCTTTCGAAAGAATCGACTCGAAGAATGGCTTCAAAAAGATGGATTATCTGATCGATATCCTTCGCGATGATCTCTTACGCGCGCGCGCACGAGATAATATAGGTAGGGTATATGTCTTTTGATACGACGATAGGAGAGCAAATCGAATATCGCTTTAGTTACGTCGTTAAATGCTTGAGACAACGTCGCGTTGGTTATCGACTGACGCCCCGCGTTGTAGGAAAGGGTACGACCGACGTTCTGAAATAGCTAGGGTGGAAGATAATTCGAAGTAACCGCGACAAATTCCAATATCTGGAGAAATATGCGCCGTGGTACGTCGCTACCAGCCGCCATGGCGTTCCTCGCGGTCATGTCTAACCTTTGTCTTATTACAAGAGGCACGTGCGGTCGAGCGATTTTCCCTTCTCACTTGGCGAGGCCACTTCGCGAATATCGAAAAAGTAGCGCCGGGTTTAAACTGCGTTTCCATCAACATCGTTTCTTTACCTCGTTGGACCACTCGAATTTTCTCCAGTCATCTATTTCCTCGTGAAAAGTTTACTATGTTCTCTTCTCTCTCTCTCTCTCTCTCTCTCTCTCTCTCTCTCTCTTTCTTCTACTTTTTATTTTTCTTCTTCTTCTCCTCTCGCAGCCGAGATCGTCGGAGCGGTCCCATTTGCTGTTCACTCCCGATTCATTCCGTACACGTCACAGTTTGCATTGTGCCCGCCAGGCCAGTGTGCCCAACGTAAAGCGATTCCCCGACGAAATTTAATTAAAACAATCAAATTATGGAAGGAGGCGACGGCTGAGCGTTGAGATCGTCGAGAGAAAAGGAGTCGCGGGAGAGAAAGGGAAAGAAAACGCAAGACTGGAAGGCTGGATAAGATTTTCTTCTCCCACGTTTATTTTCACTCGACTCTCTCTCTCTCTCTCTCTCTCTCTCTCTCTCTCTATCTATCTATCTATCTATCTTTCTCTTTCTCACTTTCTTTCTCCTGCTCCGACCCTGCCTCTCCTCATTTCCTTCGTCTCTCCACTCGATACCTCTTTCGTTTCGACTCCTCCAAAACGAATTCATTCTTCAACTGGTCCGATTCTCATAACGGCAGTTCTTCTTGCACGCGGCAATACGATTCTCTGTAGAATTTTTCCAAAGCTTCGACATAAAGGGGAAAAAATAACAAAATCGGATTTCACAAGTAGAAACTCAAAGTTTCGACGAAACTTTTCGAGTCCTCTTCCGAGCATTTGTCGCTCTCTTGCTATTCCAACAACGTGCAGATCCAGTTCGGTTTCGGCTTGTTGCCCGAGGGTTACTTAGCAGGTACGTACCTACTTTATACTTTGTTTGCTCCTGATGTCATTAGCCCCGGGGATGATTGCCAACCTGGCCTTTCCGTCGAATAGTTCCCTCGCTCAATTCTCTTCCATGGCGGCGCTCTCTGATCCAGCTTCCTCTAAAAGGTTACCGGTCACGATGTTGTTAGTATTGGATCACGTGCTTGGAAATCTTGATCGACACCTTTTGCCAAACGCGTGGTTACTATCGAATTCGTCGACTCTCACCGCTTGATCTTTTCTCTCTCTCTCTCTCTCTCTCTCTCTCTCTCTCTCTCTCTCCACTTTACCGTTCGCTGGTCTAGCGAAAAGACGCAGACCATAATTTATTCAACGAAACGATGCCAGAGAGAGAAACAGAAACGAAGTTGCAAGAAGGACGCGCTAGGCTTCGAGAACGAGCACTTCTTGCCTAAATGAATTCTCTCCGCGCTGAGAGACTTATTCGATCCACGTTACTACCATCTCCCTCCCCCGCCCCTCTTTCTCTCTCATTCTCATTCACCATAGAAACGTGAAAAAAGCTTTGTTCATATTGCGAAAAGCGCTGGTAGAGTGAAAAAATTACAAATGGCTTCCAACCATGAAACGGGACATAGAGACAATAGAATTTATTACGTGAACGCCCAAGAGCGGAAACAGTAGCGAAAGGATCGTGAAAATCGAGCGAGACCTGTACCTACGTACCTGGCAATTAAAACATTAAACATCCGCCCTTCATGAATCCGCGTGCTATGCCATCGCTGCTGTGCCTTGCGTAAACGCAGGCGAACGCGGTTCGATGAGAATAAAAAGGAACGATGAAAGAAGAGAAAGAGAGAGAGAGAGAGAACGAAAAGGAAGTCGAGGGGCGGAGTAAGGGGGTTGAAGGAAAGTAAGAAGGCACGACGAAGAGCCCTAGTAGCGTTATTGGAAAACGATGATTTACGATAATGGGGTTTTTTCCCTTCTTGTGCCTGGCGAACAAGGAACAGAGAATCGGGAGAGAAGAGTAGAAGGCGTACTGGAGTTTCGAGAAAGCTTCCATCCCTCCTTTCTCTCTCTCTCTCTCTCTCTCTCTCTCTCTCTCTCTCTTTCTGCTGCAGCTCGAAAGGTGGGGCGTTAATAACGTTAATTAATATTTCGCGAGAGGTTTGGTGGTTCGAGACGGGGGTCTCGATGGCGGGTTCAGGCGACACGCCGGCAAAAGTCGTAACGTTCTGCGCGGCAATCTGCCAGCTGGCTGGTGGCTTCGAACGAAGATGCTGACTAGCCTGGAGAACCTAGAAGAATCATCATTGGGAAGCTTATGGATCTTTTTTCTTCGTAATTGTCTCTATCGGGAGAGAAAATAAATATTGATTTCTTCAGTGATGAACAACGCTAAGAATTGGCTGCTCGTTCGATTTTCATTGCACCATTGAAGTTATCATTCCTTTGGAACTTAAATCTTTCATTCAAGACATTTTACGAAACTGTGATCGCTAAAGGAATCGGTTCTTCCAATCGATGTCTGAGAAAGCCAAAGACGAGGGAATGAAATCTGATGGAGAAGGTCAGCCAGACGACTGGTCCCTTCCTTTTTTACAGACGATGGCACCCCATACCCTAGCGTCGAGCCATTCAAATCTGGCGCATCAATATTTTATTGCGAGGACTCCTCATGTAAATTCCTCAAGATTTTACGACAATGTAATCCTCACGATCGCGACGATCGCGGCGACGCCTCTAGACGACGTCTTTTTTCCCTCACTAAAAAAGATACAAAAAATTTCTATCGGTCGTTCGCGGTCGACGTCGAAGAGGGTCGGACTTTTATCCTTGACTTTTATCACCGGCTTCTGATCGATCAACAATAATTAACGATATTAGTAATATAAGAATATGGATAAAAATTAAACGAAAATTAATCGTAACACACGTGAATATTTTTTGGAAATCTAGATCATAAAACGAAAAAAGTTTTCGTCAGATCCTGCCGAAAGCGAGGCACGCTTTACGTTCTTAAAAGGGGCTCGCGATCCTGGTTGGTCTAAGCTGGAGCCACGGGAGTAACGAGGAGCTGCGTTTATAGGAGAGGGAAGATCGGATGGTTAACTAGCAAAATGAAAGAGACAGTGTTGGGGGTTGTGCGGTGGAAGCGAGCAGGAGGAGATGGGTAGGTGACATAAAGCTGGCGTACTGAGGACTGCGTACGAATAACGGAAATTAAGTGTCAACCGAAAGAGAGGAGAGAGAGAGAGAAAGAGAGAGAAAGAGGAGTCGAGTAGAGCCGAGCAAGAGAATTCGTCTCGTCCTTTTCCTTCTCCTCATCCTACCCCTCCTTTTCATCCTCATCCTCCTGCACCATCTCATTCTCCTTTTCAAGAGCGATGCCGCTCCGGAGGGGTGAGAAAACGAAACCAACACCGAGCGAAATACATAAGCACCGGGCTAGGATTAATGCTACGTGCACGGCAAGCCTAAAACCATCGGGGCGAACTTCTTGGTAGTCCTCCTGCTCGTTCTAGCTCATTCATAGGATTTTAATGAAGCCACATAGCCCGTAACAGCCGTAAGTCGAAAATTAACTCCGAAGAAAAAGCAACCGCGTGTTCTCGTACTCTCTTCTTCCTTCCTCGCGGAAAAGAGTCTTTATTTAAGAAAAGGAATCTTTCGACTTACATATATACGATATTTCTCTATTCGGCAGCAAGACGACGGAGTAGTCGAAGGGGTTGACCGGAGAAACGTTCGATTGAATTCGATAGGGTGGCCGTAGAGGGAAGAGAAGACGGTAAGAGACAACGCACCGTAATCCTATGTGAATGGCCCGAGGGGTTAAGGTTCTATGGGGCGATGCCACCGAGGCCACCCGATGCTCCAATCATATTTATGGGTTTCGTGGCTCCTCCGCTCTCTCGGATACCCGTGCCTGCCGTGTCTCACGTAAACTAGGGATTACGCGGCCAAATAGAATGCCTTACGACATTCGCCTTACACCCAACCCCCTACCCCACCCTTTGCACCCCCCATGGTTTGCTCTTTTCCGTGGCTCGTGTCGTAAAGCGGGACCGAGTGAGCACCCACGCGTGCATCGGTTCTCTTCCGAGCTTTATTCAGGGATGATCGATTCCATGATAATCGAACGAATCTACTCACCGCTGATATTTTATACTTATCGAATAATTCGTTACCGAAATGTTGTTCTTCAGCCAGCTGAACCAATCTGCTCCGGGGAAACTCGATCTTAAGTGGCTCTACGAATTCCAGCGGTAGATTTTTATAGTGGATTTGAAATAAAACCGTCTCGACGATATTCCAGCCCTCCGGGGAACGATGCGATGCCGTGATTAAATATAATTAGGTTTGCGAATGTCAGTAAAATGTGGAGGAGGGAGATAGAAAAAAAAAGGAAATCTTTTACCCACGGGAGAAGGTAAGAGAGAGAAAGAGACAGCTTGGTGATAATGAGTCACCCACCGTCGAGCATCTTAAGACTCTTCATTTGTATTTTAATTAGTGTCGTTATGCTAATTATGCGTCGTTGCTTCTTGTCTCACGACGTTTTTGTTTTCTCTGGCTTCGCACAGCTGGACCCGCACCAGAAAGGTAACGATAAAAAGCAGAATAGAAATCTATAGTATACACGGGGCGACTTCAAGATTAAACTTACATTTAAAAACGGTTACGTTAATTTCAATACTGAATACCGTCCAAAGAAGAAACGGTATCGATGTCAATGGCATAATTAACCGAAAACAATTTTTAGAATCACTCGCCATCGAGCTCGGTTCCCATCGTGCTTGGCAACGTCTTTGAAGCTTCGTACCTAGCTCCTCTTTGACGCCCTCTTCTCTTTCGTTTCTTTCAGTCCTCCTCCTCCTCTTTCTGCTCATCCTCCTCTTCTTTCTCTTGCATACCTCGCCCCGTTCGAGCTTGTTGCTTTTGCCTCCCTCGGCGCAGCCCGAAACTTTTTGTTATAGTCGCGCGAACTTCTTTAATAATGCAACTCTTTATATTCACGGGCGTTTTTAACAAGCGTCGGCCTCGAGATTAGGTGAAAGAAGAGAATGGGCGAGCGGAGGACCTGCGAGGGAGAATAGGAAGGTTGCTAAAAGACAGAGAAGAAAGAGGATGGGAGAGCGAGAGACGCGAGAGCGTTAGAAGGGAAAGAAAAGAGTCCAAAGTCGTAGGATAGAGAAACGGGAGATATGCTCCGAATATGCTGCCGTTACGATGTTTCTTAATTATTATTATTGCCATTGTGTCGGCAACGAGCTAAGTGTAGGCGGCCCTTCTCCACGAAAGCGACAGTAACAACGACGCGGCTATGAATTGCTAATCCCGCGTAACTGAGGCGCGACCCTCGTGTGGCCCCGTCGAAACGGACCAAGAACATTCTCTCTACTTTCTCTCTCTCTCTCTCTCTCTCTCTCTCTCTTTCTCTTTCCTTTTCCTCCTCAAGGCGACAATTTCGTCGCTCGACGACGTATTCTTCTACTTCCTGTTAATGAAATCGCGAAATATCGTTCCTCTCGAAGGAGGGTCACCTCGCAATAATACAACGCGATGAAAGTATAAAAAGTTTAATGCGTTAGGGTCTCCGAACTCGCCTTCTCCTATAATCGTTCTGATGGATTGCATTTTTTTAACTTCTCTTACTTTTTATATCCTATCGTTCTAGGAAGCGTTCGACCGTATATATTTTTCTGCGGTTCACCAAAAGTTTCCTCCTTCGTCGATGAGAAAAACGAAGTTCCTTGGTTGGTAAGATAGTTGGTGAAGTAAATCGCAACCACCACCACGCACGACAGCATCAATTAGCCGCTAAGAACCTTGCCGCGAGGACTTCTTCTTCTTAGTGGCCCTCGCCAACGGATTTTCTCCTCGCCAAAGGCAGAAAGCAAGAAGAGAAGAAGAAGAAGAAGGAAGAGGAAGAAGAAGACGAAGCGTTGGTGAAAACCGAAGGTAGGGACGAAAGAAGGGGGTGGTTAGCGACCTTCGGTTTTTCTCGGTCGCTGCCGGGGGGAAACCGACGGCCGCTTTTCATGCGCCAAAGCGATTATGGATTTCTTTAATAAGAGACCGCGTTTAAACAGCTTTGATCAATTCAGCCGAGCTAATTCCCACCCGCGGAGAGCAGAAGACGACGAGACCCTTCCCATCCCCTTGGCACTCTTCTCCACCCCCCTCTCTCTCTCTCTCTCTCTGTCTTTATCGGCACGCCACTCCGCGATGTCGTCTCGCGTTACGTGATTTAAAGGGCTCTAAAAACCTTCCTCTGATTAAGCGACCGGCCCCCGCCGGAATCCGTCGCTTGCCCTTTTCAGAGGAGAGAGAAAGAGTCCCGTGTTCTCCTTTCTGCACCCTCTCGACGACTTCTGGACTTCGTGAAGTCACCCCAATGACGAGGAGGACAAGAACGTATTCGACGACGGCGGAGTTCGAAGAACGTCCATTACGTTTTCAATCGAATTTCGATCGGCGTACCGTGCGAAAGCACGTCTTTTAATGTTACCATTCGAGATCAACCTGGCCCTGTCCCTTTTTTTCTTTCAGACGTATTAGAAGCTCTTTCGAAAGTTCTTAATCCCTGTATCAAGGGAAAGTAGAATGTTAATTCCAAATGGAAATTCGAGAGAAACGATTATGTATGTATGTATGTATGTACGTATGTAGATACGTGCGCGAGTATCCTGCTGACTTTGGCTGTAAAATCGTTCCTGCGTCGTATAGTAGGAGCTCCGATAGACCGAGAGAAGATGCTTCGAGGAAGGCAAATGAGGATGAGGTGGTAGAAGAGGTCGATCCACGGTCGCCAAGTTAGTGAAATGTCTTTGCGGTGATTGAGCAAATATTTGATGAAGCTAGCTGGCCCTGGTGCCTTTACCTCGAGGGACTAATAGAGAGAAAGAGAGAGAAAGCAAGAGAGAGAGAGAGCAAGAGAGAGAGAGAGAGAGACAGAGAGAAGTCGTGGTAGCTTGCAAGATCTTCTTTAGAGTAAATTGTTGGATCAATAGATAAAAATAACGTTTCCAAAAGTATTCTAAAAATTGTAACTTTATCATTTATACATACAAGAGCGTTTAATGTCTTTTGTAATTCTACAAGTTGAACTTTAGATGAGGAGGACGAGCGTATCCTAATTACCGCAACCTTTTTTCAATCTGTCGCACAAGTAACGCTTGCCGAGTCAACGACAAATAGAGCGTTGGTCTTAATGAAAGGCCGAATGAACGGCAGGCGTTAGTCTTGCACCCTTTCTCGCTCTTGTCTTCGCCCTTTCGCTCTTTTTCTCCGCATTTCGCAAATTAAAACTCGCGCAATTAAGCGGTTGGGACGAGCAGGGACGAGGCTCGAGCCTTGCCTGTTTACGGCTGCGTTCCTTTCCGTCGTTTCTACCCAGGCACAATCCGAACGAGCCACCACCACAAAGTGTGCTTCTCCTTCCTACTCGTTTTAGGAAAAGGGAAAGAGAGAGAGAGAGAGAGAGAGAGAGAGAAAATGAGGATGGGTGGGTGAAAAAAGGAAATGAGAGCCGGACGTACGGCGACATGCCGGCGTCAGGACGCCGCCACCGGCTGGCTTGGAAGCAATTATACAATTAGTTAAAGTATCTGGTCGCGTAACGGCCCATAAAACAAACGTGATTATGAGGACAAACTGCTGGGAGTAAAAGAGAAGGAGGTGGGGGGAAGATTTCGGACGTAATCCGACGTACTAACGAATCTGCGAAAAGATTTTAGCAGACGAGCTGCCTAAACTCACCGAGTAACAATCATTCGTAGATACAAAACATATGGTAAAATGTATACCACGTAATAGTCATCTCACCGTACTCCTGTATTATGTAAACCCGCATATCGCATTTCCACTTCAGAGGAAGGTGCAACAGCGATCCCAGCAAACTAAACGGTGCTCTATGATATCGTGTAAATTACCTCGGAGTTGATTCAAGCTGATGAATTTGCCGAATTAGCGGCGAACGGTATTTAAACGATTTTACATAATCTTGATATCATCTCGCTGCGGTGTGTACACCATATATCGTATAGAATAAATATGTATATGCACCAGGATTAACGTTCCCAAGTTAAATCTCCATCGTGAGAATATTTCTAATCTCGGATGCGAACTAACGTAACACCCGTATTATATTCTTCGACATAAAGTGAGTATACATCGTCGAGCGACGATATCCAGAGAATTTTCTCGAGGCCGTCTGCAAGCAAATTGGCCGCTTTACCGAGGACTCCCACGGAATATCCTTCGAGGAAGGAAAGTCTGCGTGCGCGGTGCATCCGCAAAGTCCGAGACAGTGGAAATCGGTTTTCAGTTAGTGGTCCTCCTCTCTTTCGCTCTTCGCGCATGCATAATGCATAACTGAACGCATCATCGTATCTCCATTCTCCATTCTATAGCGAAAGAAGAAAGAAAGAGAGTGGCAGAGAGGGAGAGAGAGAGAGAGAGAACGAAAAAGATAGGGAAAAACGAGGGGAGAGGGAGAGAGAGAGAGAGAGAAAGAGAGAGGGTGATATCGTTCCTCCCCTCTACCCGAGTCGCTTTTGTATCGAGAAAGAAAAGAGCCGAAGCTTTTCGTTCCTTTCTCCGGAGCCTCCCCCTTCATCGACATCAACGACGGCTGCGAGAAGGCGACGAAGGTGACGACACGTGCGCCAAAGTGAAAATATATGGCTCCGCGAGCACGTGAGTCGACTTCCCCACGCGCGACGACTTTCCTAAAAGAGATTCTTATAACTCGATACGAAAAAAATGGAGAAACGATATCGATGGCCCACTAATCACTTTGCCCGTTACTTTTTCAGCTACTCAGCTGCGATTCCAATTAATCGATCACCTACGACGATGCGTCGATTACAAGACTGCAGAGATTCACGCTAGAGAGAAACACGATTTTTGAAGGAACGCTATTTTCTGAATGAATAATCAAAGAATAGTTTTCTTACGACAGCTTGCGAGAGCTGGGACGCGATGATTCAACTTCGCACCAAAGTATTTGCCGGTGGCAGTTAGGGCTGCATAAACAAGTCGAAGGAAATTTGCAATTATGAATTGGGACTAGAAATACACGGGTGTTGTCCCCGGCACCTACCTACTATATCTAACCGCGTGGATCTCCTCGCTCTACCGTATGGCCCGACTATCCTTATTCGATGGAAGTGCACGGGCCCACCCGCGCGCGCGCGCACGCTTCTCCAGAGAGTTTCCCGTTGAGTTCGAGGGTGTGTCGCAGGAAAAGTTAAAGGAAGCACAGCTGACGAGTATGCAAATGTGAAACCATGCTCCTTGTTTGCCGTATCCTCGCCATTATCCACCTCCGACTCGAATCATTAATGTTTTATTGTAAAAATCAAGAATTAGGATGAATCATTAATATTGTTTAATAATTCTTGCAGTTTTTATCAAATAAATAAATATGTATATATTAAATGTACATCACTTGTTTCGATTGAAGAATTATTTATCAAAAATCCCTCGATATTCCATCATGTTAAAATTAGACGTTTCTATGCATAAAAGATTCGAATTCGCGTCACCCGAAAGAGATTTTCCTTCACGGGAGAAGAAGCTACTAGCAAGATCAATCGTCCGGACGAGCGACTCTTCGCAGAACTTATTTCCATATGGGTTCGAACCATTTAGCACAAACATTTTTCCCATTCGCTAAAAGCCTTCTTCTTCGGTGCCTCCCGACTACTTTCTCGAAGGCATCTAACTTACAATTTAAATAAAAGCAAACACACGTACGCCACCCTCACTTTGACTCCTGTATGACGTTACTTCGTACGCTCTTTCGGTACCTACTTCTATATGCGCAAGAAAAAAGAGAGAGAGAGAAAGAGAGAGAGAGAGAGAGAGAGAGAGGAAGTAAGGAGATAAGCTAAGAACGGGAACTTTCAATGGGTCTCAAAGATAGAAGACGTCTCCGGCAGATTCCGGAGGGTGTGATGAATGCTCTTTAACCGCGGAACCAGCCAGGTTCTCCCTTATTCGCTCGGCCAATTCTTAACTCGACACCTTTGCCTTCGGAGGAAAAAAAATCTTAAAAAACGACGAAGCAGCAGCTGCCTGACGTTTGATGAGAAATATTTCTTCAAATGGAGTCCTAATTCTCGAGGATTACTTCAAAATAAAAAAGTTTGTGGTTTCGTTCTTGATTCACGTTCGACTTTAATCGATTCTCTGCTATATATGGTCTAGAATCATTGCGGCATTCGATCGACTGGATTGCGAACTCTGCGCTCGTAAAATTAACGAACCAGCCAATTCTCTATCCCCCCTTCCTCTCTCTTTCTCTCTCACTCTCCCTTCTGCACGTACGCTCTTCCTCTC
>JAIFRP010000025.1:690518-708987 GCA_032403825.1 Odynerus spinipes
AGAGAGAGAGAGAGAGACTCATGGATCTGGAAAGTCCTGGCAAAGCGCAAGATTAAGCAAATCGACGGTCGGTCGGCGTTTAAGGTCCTAGTCAATGGCGCGGAAGAGACGCGGAAGGAGGAAGGCCGAGTAAGCAGGTTATAGCAGCGGTCCAAGCCGCACACGGCGGCACAGATGGATAGGTAAGATAGAGGCTGGTTTGGGTGGACCAAACTGATACAATTAGATGTGATCTTAACGCCATAACTCAGGGCTAATCTCGGGGTCTGCCGTGGCTGGGGGGTGAATCTGCCCTTCCGGCCAAGGTGCGACTCACTTCATTATTCATCCCGTTCTGCTACCAAGCCGTGGTTATCGTTCGCTATCCGAACCGGATGTACCTACCGACCGACCTATCGAAGCGAACCGGCCAACCTTACAGTCGCGATAGTTCGCGAATTCTAAGAAAACTTGGAAGAAGAATTGGAAAGTAATCGGTGGAAAATGAATGAAACAAAAAGTATATTGTCCCTTTGCTGATAAGATATACCGGTTTCCTGGATTCTCTTTTACCTTTTAGAAATGACATCCGTTCGAGAAGAACGTTGACACTTTTTCCCCTTTAATAACCCGTAAACTCCATCCGCTATGAAAAGGAGAGTCGTACTAAAATCTCGCCTATGGATGCCTTCCACGATTCTCTCTGTCTCTTTCTTTCTCTGTTATTGACTGAGTTCGTTTATGTACTCACGGTTTACGATGCCACTAAAGTCGCAGGAACGACACGGCTACCGACACCGGACGGTTAAAAATAAAATTCTGCCCTTCGCCACGCTCGGCAAGCCCTACGCATCCCTTCCTCTATTCACATTGTCGTCGTATCTCGTTTTCTTTCTCGGTAAAAGCCTCTTTTTCTCTCTTTTTTCTCCTTCGCTATGATGCTTCCCCGTCAATCTAGTAAACGAGATTTTTTTTAACTTCTGACCTCGTTAAAAGAATAGGACGCGACACAACCCTGTAACGATCCTATACCCTTCCAAGAGAGTCCGACCCTTCTCTCGTTCATCTCCGTTCGTTTCTTTATGATCCAAACTGCTTACTACTTTACCGTGTATAGTACTTCCATCACGAGTGTATAACTTCGTCAAAGGGAATGACTCATGGCACAGGGATAATTACAGAAATATGCTTCCGTGCAATAATGTGCTTCGGGTATCCGAATAATAAAGATATTTCCGAGACTGGTTCGCTTAGCGAATCGTACAAGATCAATTTGGCCTGGTAGCGAGTTAGATGACTTGGAAGTACGCAAACGATAATTTCTGACCCATTTACCCAAATGTAGCGTCTCCTTGTATGGAATCGAACATATCGAGGTGGGTAGCAAAGGGAAAAAGGAATTTCATACTATATGGAGAAAGAGGAAGTAGTCACGAAGTTAATCGCACGCAAGGAACGCTACTAGGCTTCCGCTCGACGCTCCATGCGGTTGCGTAAACTCCGCCTAGACAAGGAAACCCCGAACGATAACGATCGGCCGCCCCTATCTTTGCTAGCACGCATATAGAATATGATAGAAAGGTGTTGCATACACATGTACGAACGCATACCAGATCGCACGGTGAACTTTGTCGCACGGTACGGACTTCTACGAGACTGTACTTGGTCATCACCTTCGAGCACTCGGCAAAGGGTCTTTAACGCAAAGATAAACGGTATACGTGTACACGTGAACGACGGTGTATTTGCTGAGGTAAACGAGCGAGAAGTAGCTCCTCCACCTTTGGGCTTACTTTTAATTCCATTAGTTAACATCGCTAGCTAGCTCAGTCCTCATCCCGAACGGTTGTCTCTGACCTTCCGTCGTTCCTCTTCTTGCCGACGAGATACGAAAGGATCCACGACTCTTCAACGAAAGTAAGGGACGGAGAAAGGAGAAAGAGAGAAGGAGAGAAAGACACAGAGAGAGAGAGAGAGAGAGAGAGATAGACTCGCTTAAACCTGGTAAGTTCGCCGCGGGCTGCAGCCCGATGACTAACCCTTTGAGGACGCAGTTATCCGTAGAAGAGATCTCTCGTGCTCAGGATCCAGCCTCCTGGCAGACAACCAAAAACTTAATGAGCGCCGAGAGCCGACCTAACCTCCGTGCGGTGAACGCGGGAAATGCGATTAAACAAGAATAGCCACGATTAACGATTCCGTTCTTTATCTTCGTGCCGGAATGTTCCAGGAGGCCGAGGGTTTCCTCGATCGAAGGGATTTTTAAGGTTCTCGAAGAAATGCTAATTAATACGTACGGAAGATTCACGATGCTTGATTTCGGTCTGTTCGGGATAGAAAAACTCAATTTACAGAGCCGCGTGTCTCTTTTCTTAAAGACAATGCCTAGGATTTTTACTTACCCTAGTTAGTTTCGGCAGCAAATTCGACACCCTACTACCTGTGGCTTCGCGCTCGCACTTCTCGAACGACGTAGAGTAGGTACGACAATGGTGCGAATTAGCGTCGTCGTCGTCGCACGTACATACATACATACGTCATATCGTCTGTATCATCAGCAGTTGATGGCGCGTAAGGTACGGTAAGGCTGTCGTATCGAATACGGTTGCCGACGTACGGAAACGGGCGGTAGCCGCTTTGTGCCATCAGGGTGATTATATTGCCGTTTGCCGGGAGTAACATCAAGTCGTATACGTATGGGGGAGAAATCAACAGACGTTGCACGCACTGCTCTTGGTATATATATATATATTCTCCTGATTGTTAAGACGAAGATTTCCAAATCACGGAATTAGTAGCAGGTAGAAGCTTCTCTCTAAGGAAATCTTCACGAAGCGTGAACGAGGCTAATATTTGGTCTTCTTTTTTTTCTCTTAAAGAAAAAAGTATACCGACGAACGAGTTATCCGTAGATTTCAAGAGAAATTTCAAGCGAGAGTCCTTCCCCTTAATCCCGAGATCTTATCTCATCCCTATAGTCCTTTCAGAGGCGCGACGAGTGCTCGTGCCAGATCGCTATGATCCTCCCCTCTTTTTCTTCCTTCTCTCTCTCTCTCTCTCTCTCTCTCTTTGCTGTTCTCTTCCTCCCAGTTCTTTATCAAGCCGCGAGAGAAACGTTTCGCGGTAACACCAGCGTGGTCGTGGTGGCGGCGGTCTGCTGGCTGTGAGCTGTATTTTTTTACGATATTATTTATGATATTAATTTCGCCCCGGTAACGCCGGCCCCACCGGGAGTTGTAAAGCGGACTGAGGTGCTTCTTCCCTCTTCCTGCGATATCATTGTCTCGAGCAGCGACGGCGTATCCCAGACGTACGGAAGGGAAAGAAAGGGGTTCCAGAGCCGGTGAATAGTGGCCCTCTTCTGCAGCAGCCACGTTGTAAGAGGAAGAGTCGTTGCCGGTGTTTTCGGATGAAAAGGAGGAAGTCCTTGCTCCCTCTCTCTTCCCTCTCTCACTCTCTTTCTCTCGCTCTCTGCTACGCACTGAGAAGAGGATTTCGTCGCTCAGCCGGCACTACGAGTCCTCCTCCACGAAGATCTCACGACGACGAGCCGTGAAAATTCCACGAGGGTCGAGTGACATTCCTTCAAGTGTTTGTCAGAAATCTTCTCGCTCACCGGTTTAAGGTGTCAAAGAATCCAGTGTAACATCTTGACGTTTTGTCCAAATAAAAAACGCGATATTCAATATGGCGTTTTTGTTTTCTTCGAGGGTAGGTATAAGCTTAATCCGTTGTCCTAATGTGAGGGATAAAGGTTTGATCCAGAAATCGTTTTCCGAGCAAGAGCACGGGGAGATTCAAGATTTAGGGGTATGGAGTGGAGTAAATACGAGTCCTCGGGATAAGCAAAATTTAAAACCGTTCCCTCTCGTCTTCTAAATTACTTTTCGCAGGCAAAAAGAAAGAAAGGCCGGACGGAGGAGCGCGAAGCCGGATGATAGACCGTGAGATAAAAGGCGAACAGGCTTGGCGCTTCGGTTGCCACCAAAAGCTCAAAGCCGCATTAATCTCGGTAATTACATCACCTCTGTTTATAGCCCGCGGTGTCGCGACGCGAAAGTCTCGCGGTCGAAAGCCGTTTCCGGAAATTTGCATTCCTTCCTTGAGAACAAAACGAACGACCAAGGGACAAGATCTCGTCATTATTATTATTTTTTTTAAATTGTTAATCTATAATCAGTGCAATAAACATGGAAGACCAGTGTACGTAATTTACCATCTTCGCTTTACTCCAAGACGATTCGCGGAGCAGCCCTCCATCCTACAATGTTTTCGAGCTCTGCTTTTCCCAGTGGAAGGGAAAGAGGTTAAGCGCGGAAGCCAGCGTTATGGTAGACCGCAAAACCAACAAACGATATGCGTCAGGAGACTATGGTCGAACGCATCGTAGGTATCCTCTTGCAAAGCCGGCTTCTAACAATTTACTACCAACCAAAATCTTTCCTCTCCTTTAACGGTAAACAAGATAATTACTGACATTTTTATTGTTTCTTTAATTAAAAGATTGATAGGATAATTTGTATATACATACACGTACACCGGAGAAATTTGGACAGATACATTTCGTAGGGAGTCATCTCCGAAGCAACGATAGCATAGCCTAATCACAGAGTCAGCTAATATAATGACTAGGTGGTGTGCGCACGAGCAAACGGCGGCTATGGCCCGAAGCTATTCCTCCACCGGTGTGAGAAATCGGTGCACGTATCGTTTACCGTATCGAACGCGCTGTCGCTTGGCTGAACTCTAATTCGACTTGCGATAAAATTATTTCGACGAATATTTGCACAAGAATGTAATTAGAAAATTTAATTAAAATTAAATAACGAGCGAATAAAAATTACGAATTTGTTTTTAATACAATCGAATCGTTGCATTTGGATGCTAATACTTCATCGAGCATTTTTTGATAATAAGACCGAACTAGTTATTATTTTCGCTTCGTTGACGGTGCAAAGTCAAGAAGAAAAGCCCTTTCTCTCTCCTTTTCTCTTTTAGATTACATTCTCTCGTAGACTGCAAGGCGTACAGTCAATTTTGAAGCCATCTGGTCTTGGTATTTCGTATCTCGGTTCCCTTAAGGGCCTGTCCTCGGGGCAACGGTCAGCCGTTGCGGTCAACTACACAGCTTGTCTGACTCGCCTTCGTGCTTCGGGTCCTTTGGTGATTAACGAGAGGTCAAACCTACCGCCACCCGAAGCGCGAGCAAATACTCTCTCTCGTGAAATTGAGTTCCAAAGCGAGTCCTGATTGAGGTACCCGCCATTGCGGCCTTGACGAGTCTGACTTTACAAAGTACAAGGAGTACTTTCGAGCGATTTCACGGAAAAGCTCCAAATTTGGAAAGCTCGATCGAAGAAAAAAGAAAGAAAGAAAGACGACTGTCGATGACTCAACGTTCTTAGTAATTACGAAAGATCGGGAATGAGTAGAGAAAGTTAGAAGAAAATATATGTACCTACCAAGACAATATTCTCGGCTGATCAATCTAATACCAACACGCTTCGCGAAAGAGAGGAGAAAATATTGAAGAGGAGAAGCTATATTCATTAGCCCTGTACTTCAGAGACGGGAGAGTTTATTAGTCAATACAGAATACTTACTGTCACATCCTATCGGAATAAGTGTCCACGGAAAGAAAGAGGTTCGTGCGAGCTCGCCACTTTATCGGATTAGTCAGTCGTGGTAAAAGCGTTCTGGAATAAGCGCTCGGGCAATCCGTTAATTCGTTTGGACTGTTTCGCCTTTTTCTTTCGCGTTGATATTAATCGAGCCGAGCATGCACAACGATCTCCTAATCTCCGAAAATATCTTGCCTTCTCGACGTGAGCTACCGAACGTTACTAACCACACTGCGAGTCGAGTCTATTTATTTTCTTCAACGACATCCAACGGGAGTGGGGACACGAGCGATCGAATTTCGACAAAAAATCCGAGTCCAACTTTTTTCGAGCGCGCGGCATTGTTTATTCAGAGACGTATCGGTGGCGTTGATCACAAGTAGGAGAAGGACGAGTAGGCGATGTAGAATGAGAAGAATGAGGAGGAGGAGGAAGAGGAGAACGAGGAGAACGACGGGAAGGCGCAGGAAAGCGAGAGGGCCGCGTGAATGGCGCTTCCGGTAGGACGGCGAGCGAGGTCCGCAGGGTTTCGCAGACTCCTGCATCCGGTCCAGCATCCGGCGTTGCTACCCTATCGAAAACCGGGCCCGGATCTCACAGTGTTCGTCGTCCACCCTCAACGACGACGACGACGACGACGACTAGCATCTCTCTCTCCCTGTCTCTCTCTCTCTCTCTCTCTCTCTCTCTCTCTCTCTTTCCTCTTCTCTGTCCAGCCAGCCCAGAGTTGGAGTCTCGCGTACGGCGTACCCAGTGGCGTTCGTTAATTAAGATATCGATTCTTATTGTCCGCTGGGCTGCCGAGTCGAGCGGACGTCCTGACCGGCGCCCGATTTCACGCCCACACTCCACGTTACTCCTTCGTAAGAACCGATCCACCATGTTAGCGGGTCCTCTCTTTCCTCGCATCCAAGTCTTCGTTATTACGCCTGGTTACCAGGACTCAATATACGATGCTACCAATGGTCAATCCTTCGTCATTTCGACGCACCAAAAATCGTTGGAAAATCTCGAGGCGAAAAGTGAGATATATAAATAAAGAGAGCGACGACGGCGTGGCACGCGACCGCTCGAGGGAGGATTTTCTCCGAGCCATCTGTGGAAAACCTCGAGAAGGGAAGGATCGTAAAGGATGACCAGGGTTGTCACCTGATATATATCTTTATGGTCGCCCGTGCGAGCCCTCTTACCGTCTCTCTCTTTCGAAGGGTCGTTTCTACTATCCAAAGCAGACCTCTCGTGGGTTCTCCTCACGAAAGTGCTACCACCGACGGCTTGGTACTACGGTGGTACGAAGCAAGCGTGTAAAAAGCGAAGTGGAAGAGGGAGATCGCGTAATTATGAGGATTAATCTTAAGTCCCGTAAAGTCCACCACTTGTGGAGCTCGTTCCCTCCCCCCTCTCTCTCTCTCTCTTTCTCTCTGTGTCGCGATACCTTGTTCTTTTAAAACCGAGCTCGATACTTGTTTCGGTTAAACTGCAGAGAAGAATGCAGTGAATAATATACTCTGTGATTCGTTATAAACCAGACACTCTTGAGCTCTGATGAAATGTATGCACGAGCGATCAGCAATTTCGATAACTCCAAAAGAATGATCTCTCTGACGATTTGAAACATACCCGCGATGATTCCTTTACCCTTCATCTCTTTTACATTTCGTGCGCAGAGGTACTATGGGAGTACGTACGTATGTAGAATGTCGAAGCTACAGGTGTCAGCAAGAGCAGTATTTTTCAGCGAGCTCGCTTAGGGTATGGGCGATAGAGGAAGAGAGCGTAGGGTAAAGAGCAGACAGAAAGGGGATGAGGGAATGGAATAGGGAGCAAGAGAGAGGAAAAAAGAGCGAGTGGGAGAGAGACAGAGAAGAAGAGATAGAGAGAAAGAAAGAGAGAAAGACGTTTTCAGCAGGGCAGGGTAGTAGAGTGCCGGCACGCACGTTGAATCTGCTAAACGTTCTCGCTCGTGCGTGAAATGCCTCGATATCACTGTTTTATTTCGACTCGTTCGTTCGTCGCTGCTCTCTCTCTCTCTCTCTCTCTCTCTCTCTCTCGTTCCCATGCAATTCCATCCTTTTTACCCTCGTCCCGTTTGCCACGACCATTCGCGCACGCAACCCTTTCTCTTACTCTCTTTCTCTCTTTACAGTTTGCGCTCTCTTTTCGTTCTCGTGCTCGTTCGTGCAGATTTGATGACCCTTCGATTTGCTCGATCATTTAAATCGCTCCGCGATTAATTACTTCTCGTCGGTTTCCGCGGTTAGGTTAATGGGATCCAAACGAAGGACGTTCTCGAAATAATACGCTCGGCGTACGAATTTATTGCAAGAATTTGCAGATATGGTTTTTGAAACGTGCGTGTACTTTATAAAGGGCCATTCGACTTTCAATAAAGTAGTACAGATGATTCGAAGGTATGCAAAATGAAAGAGGCAATATTTATTGCCAGTACCCTACCCAAATCCCGTATAAAGATATTTGCGTTTAACGGGAAATATGTCGGGATAATGAAACGTCGATGAAAAAAGCCGGCGAGTCGATAAATCGCAGAATGGCTTCTCCGGGCGATTTAATTAATAATTATCGGTCCGAAGACGAACGCCTAGGCACAATGGCGATACTTCCTCCCTGTGTAATCCTCGGAAGATTAACGAGCCCGTACCGTCAGAGTATCTTCTCTCTCTCTCTCTCTCTCTCTCTCTCTCTCTCTCTCTCTCTCTCCCTCTTTCCTTCTAATTCTCTGCTCCTCTCTCCTCTCGAACCATCCTCCTTTCCTCTCTCCCGTGCTCTCTCTTTCTCTCCGATTCTCTCTTCCTTTCTCGGCTCTCTCTTGTAGCCGCAAGACGCCAGGGCGCGCCTTGCGGTGGTTGCGGCAAGAACCCCTCGCCGTACCCGCATTAACGCAATTATGAATTTGTCGCGTTGGGATCTGACAATACAAGATGTCGCTACCATTCCCCTGCCACGTCTCCCACCTCCTTTGCCCACCCCCGTTGTCGCTACATGGGCCCTTGCCTACGCCTTCCGTGTCGCCACTAAAACCGACGCTAAGTCCTATAAATATAACCCACAGAACGTGACGCGCGAGAGCGCTCGTAACTAACGAGGGACAAAGGTTCTGACCGAGGTTTCCCCTCGAGTCGATTAAAATTCTTCACTGCTATGCAAAATAACGAATCGACAGGTGTGTAATAAAGCTGCTCTTTTAAAGTGAATATTGCTACGTCGATGATTCTCTGTCTAACTAGTGGAATCAACTTTCTCGTCGTTAATAGCAGTTAAATCAAAATCTCTCGTTAACTATCGTTTCAACCGTTGTTACACGGTGACGAAAGAGAAGATACAGTTTTGGGTAATCCTGAGATAGTTTCCAAAGGTGTCTTAGTGATAGCAGCAGCAGGAGAAGCAGCAGTGACATCGAGGAAGATGGTAGTGGTGGCAAAAGCGGAAGCGAGAGAGCTTACTGATGGTAGCGGTACCATGCGGTAGCATAGAACGGGTGGAACGAGCGGATCGTTGCGGCTCGCCGCAGGCGACTGCTGCGACCGGCTCCTCGCGACAAATTCCTCCTAGCTCGACCGCTCTCCGTCCGCTCTCTTCGTCCGCTTTCCATTCTCTTCGCCGCATCGGATCGGACCACCTCCCCTACTCCTACTACCTACCACCTATCTACCGACCAATCCGTGTACCTCTATACTAACCGCCTTCGTACACTTTGACTATCCTCCATGAACTTGCAACGCGCGAGAAAATCAATCGACCTAACGACCGACAGAACAGGCGAGCCATGCAAGGAACCAGGGCTACCCTTACCCTATTCCTTTCCCCTCTCCCTGCTATCCACCCTCTCGTCTACTACTCCTCCACCGGACCCGAGTCTGCCGCGTTACAGGGAAATGGGCTGGCTGGTCTAAGCACACGGAGGTTGGACGACGAGCTAGGTGAGTGCCTAGGTCGACCCTTAATATCGTAAGAGCTGGATCCACGCAAACAACCCGTACGGTCCTAACGTAACCTTCGGTTAAGCACTGGAAAGCCCCCGGTGTGTTGCCGCTTCGACCGCCGCTGGCCCTATTATCGCTGCTAACTAATAAGGGACCTAATTGAAACGTCGGCCTTTTGTTTTCGATACTCGACCTGGCCTCTTCCAGGTTATACGATCTCGAGATCGTCTGAAACCGTCCGAGCATTGGCCACTTCAACGAAATGTGTCCTCGAGTATGAATTGTTCGTCCATCGCGCAAAGATAATTCAGGATTTGCTTTTTGTTTTATGAAGAAAGTAGGGAGAAAGTAGTCGCTCGTTCACCCTTTCGGAAATCGCGCTAAATCATGAATGCTACTGGATGTATAGTGTGCACTAATAATTGTTTCGCCGTGTACGCGGTCCCAGTAATGCCCATGACTATTTTCTGATGAAACCGGGAGAAAGTTCGATTAAAGTAACAACCGGCGTCGCAACCGAAGTAGATCACTTTCACCAGCCCCCTCTTGCACTTTGTCGTCGTCGTTCTACGTCCACGTCCACGGCGACGACTTATGTATTTTGTATTCTACGCACACGTACGTACGCACCTGTACATATACACTAGCTCTACCGATGTCCGCTTGTAGTAGGATATTATTCCTGGTGGATGCAATCATATTAGTTTCCGAAGTTATTAGAATATTTATGCGAACCCGTCGCGGGGTTATACATGATAGCAGGGCCTTGCCCTCTCCCCGTCTAGCGGCATCGAATCACCCGGCGTCCTCGACCAACGTCGTCGTCAACCAACAACCCCCTATATATCGGGGGTGGTCGAGCAGCTCCGACCACCCGGGAAAATCGTCGGGAAAGAACTCCCAATGAGAGCTTGGAAAATCGTCCTCGACGATGCCATTTTTTCTCTTTCACTCCATACAATTCCATTTCGATCTTCTTTCCTCCGTCGTTCTTTTTTAATCCGTGAATTTAATCAAAAATTTCTACGATCGACATTTGTCACTATCCCGCCGCAGAATGGCGGAAGAAAAAGAAAACAGTTTTTTTTCGTGGCGAACTTTTGCTTGCCTTCGACGTACCGCATGTAACTTCGGAGCACCGATGCACGAGGCAGGATATTTCAGCGTGACGATATTAAACGCTAGAAGAGTTCCTCAACACGCGCAAAACTTTTCGCTCTCCGTATGAAAGAAAAAAAAAATAAGAAAGAGACGATCGAGGGGGTGTAACTTAGAACTTAACGAAAGTGGTGGTCGTCTTTCGGAAACCAATGGATATTCTAAACGTTTTGCCTGCTGATAACGTCGAGAAAAATATTCAGGGTTCTTAACTTTCGTTTGTTTTTTTACATAAACGAAGTCGGTTAAAAAAGACTTACCTTGCTGGCGTGCGTTTGGACTAACTGCTCGCGAGACAGATGGCTGAGGATTTTCCAGGAGTCCACTGTGCCGTGTTTTGCTCAAATACAACTGCAATTAAAAAAAGTCTTATATTAATACCAATGTATATATAAGCTGAATAAAAAACACAAGTTCCCTCGGTCATCGTTATCGAATCTCTTTCACAATTTTGTTCTTGCGTTTCGTCTCGAGACTTTAGTCTCTTTCACCAATAACGAAGTCCCTATCGCTCCCGATCATAGGATTTGGGTATCCCGATCACGTGCCGAGGGTGAACCATCCCCTTTAATATCAGCAGCAACTCGGACCGACTCTCCTCCGTATAAAATAAAGGGCTGACATGCGAGCACGGCATGGAGGAGCGAGGAAAGGAAGAGCAAGTGCGATAGAGGGTTGCGCGCACGAGCGAGCGAGCGAGCGTACGCGAGCGGAGCCACCACCGAGAGTAGAAGGGTAGCTTCACCACCACGGTGAGGGATGACTGAGCGAGTCGGTTAAACGCGCGTCTTCTTTCATAAATTTCGAGGGGGCTCTCGGATAAAGGTTTAGAATAAATCGTTCGGTCTGTTATCCACTCTGACGTCGGAAGATAGCGTTAAACGAAAGCGTCTACGACTAGCTCGTTGATTGAACTTGCCTTTCATCTTGGTATTCCTATTTTAGGTATTTAAAAGAATAAACTTGTTACAAAATCATCTGGCGAAGCTGTTATTTGCAGGATATATTTTTATAGCACGTAGCAATCGCGAAAAAAGGTACCCGATCGAAAGGTAGTACTTTGTCTCGCCTTCCGTCATCCATTTGCACGTTATAAGGTAAGACACTGCAAAACGTACTGCGTCGAAGGCGCGCAGTGTGATATGAAAGTAAAGGGAGAGTAAAAAGAGAGCTTGGAATGCTCATAAATACGTCCTCGAAGATCGCACAAATCGCTCGTTCGAGGCCAATCCCCTTCGATGTTTTCCTACGAAAGATACGAGCGGGAACCCTTCTTCGTCTCTCGAAGAGATACGCACCAAGCTATTCCCATCCATATATGCTACACATGGACAGGGTATACATATGTATAAATATGCGAGAGTAAAACGTCCAGTAATATAACACTTGCGATATGGAAAGAAAGAGGAAGACCGATAAAAAGAGAAAAAGAAGAAGAGGAGGAGGAGGAGGAAGGGAAAGTAAAGGGACGTGGGTCGAGGGGCAAGGTGGCCTAAAGGAGAGGCCAAACCGACCAAAAAGCCAGTCCAATTTCTCAAACCTGTCCAATCCGCGTCGTATGCAAAATCAATCACGCTCCACCCTTACCATCTTTCCCCCTCGTCGCGGCCATCGCACTCCGGCACACCGCTGGAGGGTGGTAGCCTCGCGATTTTCGGATTTCGAAGTCGCACCTTGAGCTTCGACTTTTGCGACGAAAATGTTAAAAAAAGTTCCTTTGAACGTTCTGATCTCCATACGTCGATCGAATACGGCATCCTCGTTAATCGGGCCTCGCTGAGTTTCCCCATAAGGGTTATTTTCAAGGCCGACCATCGGACTCTCATCGAAAAAAGTAATTTGTCCTTTGGGGGCGCGAACTTCAAAGTATTCACGGGTGTACATTTGTCCCACGAGCGGGCTTACTATACCACTCGGCGTTCTACTTGTGTCCTTTTCTACTTTGCTGCTCGCTGATCAGACTTGCTGATTTTTGCAGCTCGTCCGGAACGTCAGACGTAACGTTGTCCACCGTTTGCTTCGTGTCCATAGTTCTCGTCGTCTGTCAGGATGCCTGCCCGTAGGAAAAGGCGAAGAGGGTTTCGCCATGGAGGGTTGTGCGAAAAGTTTAGCATACGCATTTTGTACATTGAAATCCCGACACGCTCGTCCAACTTTAAATTGAAACCCGTCGCCGGCACCATCACCACCGCGCGCCTCCGCGCGCCTCCGCGCACCTTCCTTGCCTTCGCCGTCGTCATTGATAGCTGGATGTTGTTGCCGTCTTCTTCGTAGTCGCGGCTTTATCCTTTCGAATGACTTTCTTGAGATTTCGTCCTAGGTAAAAAAAAGGTGGGGTCCAAAAAGTTACAATCGAAGAAATGCTACTGGGTAAAAGGGAAATCTGTTGGGCGAAGAGGCAGCGTTGCGAGTAATACTAATTGAGAGTGGGGATGATCTTCTCTTTATTTTTTTCCTCTTCTTATTTCTCCTGGCCATTTTCTTTTTCACTCTCGCTCTCTCCTTTCTTCCATGGTGCGCACGCGCGAATCGTCTCTCTTTTAGACTTCGAATTGTAATTAACATTTGGTTCTCCCATTAGTGTAATTAAAGTGCCATTCCATAATCTAGGAGGTAGGCGAAAGAGAAGAGGGGCACCTTATCTTTCAGACTTCAGCCTCGGCTTGTGGGGGTCGTTTCAAACCCCGCCGGGCGTCTCCAGCCCCTTTTCAGGAGAACGACCGTCGGTGGGTGCTTGTAGTTCCTTCCTTCAGCGATAACTCCTTTCTGGAAAAGGACTTTCCGCGCAGCGAAAGAGGAAGGGAGAAGAAGACAGAAAGAGAGGGAGGTCGAAGCAGTAGAGGGAAAGAAAGAGAACGAGAAGACGATTAAAACGTTTAGAAATCCGATATCGAGCCTCCATGGAATGCTCGCTCGAAGACGTCGTCTTATATATCGTAAAAAGAATCCTCGTGATCTTTCTCCCTATTCTAGGAAGAGACAAAGAAAACTTTCTTTTTCTGACTCGGTGAGAGAACGCAGGATGCGCGCTACGACGTTATATACTATACTTACATATACGAAATGGAAGGCGTCTTCGATAGAAGACGATACAGATAAAGGTCTTAGGATGCTTCGAGAAAGCGATAGAGAAAGAGAGAGAGAGAGAGAGAGAGAGAGAGGGGAAGGAAAAGATGACAACGGCCGACTAGGGTGCTAAAATAAAGAAAAGCAAAGAAGGGTAGGAAAGAGAGAAATATAGAAGAGGCTGTGTCGCTTGACATTTTCCGGTGGTTAAGTTAATAATGCGCACGGTACACACAGTAAGCGGAGGAAGGAGATGGCAAGAGAGAAAGAGAGAGAGAGAGAGAGAGAAGCGTCAACGAGGGTGAATCTGCAAAGTGCCATCATAAAGAGGCGCGGATGTGTTTATTCGGGAATTTGCCTTTTTTTCTTTTTCTTCTACCATCGCCTCGGAGCACCGGGGAGAGTACGAGATGTTATCTTATTTTCGAGGACGATCTTTTTCTCCGCGCAGCTCGATTTATGTCCTCTCGGTCGTGCTTTGAGGAACGAGAGCGAGAGAGCGAAAGAGAGTGGGTGAGGGTATCCAAGAGGGATAGCCAGCAAGTCGTGTAGAAAGGGGCGAGTAAAAGGAGGAAAGATAGAGAACTTACACAGATAACAGGGGAAGAAGGAAGGAGGAATCGCGACGACAATTATTTTCGTTCCAGCTCATGAAAGAGTTTTAACATCGGTCACTCTCGGTCAGTGGACCGAGGAAGAGTGCGAAGGAATCCCGAAGAAGCGTCCGAAGGAAAAGGAGGAATAAGAAGAAGAAGCGAGGAAAGGCGAGGTGAGGGAAGAAGGATTAGCCTCGTCAAGTGGGAGAGTCCGTGACAAAGACGTTAAAGTGGTTTAAGGGGATGAGATATATCGTCCGAAATCTGGGGTGAAACGCTCACGTCTGGCAGCCACCTCACGTGTCGTGGGTTCGGCTGCGACACTAATGGCATTTTTATTATTTCTCTCTGGAGCCCGGCGCAGAGGTAATGGCCCATCTCTATGGTCCATTGGACATGTGACAGAGTTGACAGCTTCTCACCTTTACTTCGTTCGTGCTCTCGCGCGAGAAGATTCTCGGTCAATGTGCGATACAAGACACACAAACACCTTCGAGTAACGTTCAGGGATAACTGGAGAGAGAGAGAGAGAGAGAGAGAGAGAAGGAGGGCGAGTCCGATAGGATCAATCTCGACGGGCGAAAACAACGTCGACGATCTCGCCATTTCCAACGGATCCTGTTTCGGACCATCCGTTCGCAACTTTTATAAGTCTCCAAGTCGTCGTTGTCGGAACGATGCGGACCATTAAAGCGCAATGCAACGAGAGGTGGAGTAGTTTGAAACTACGTAAGGATAGTTTCGAGACGTCGCGTCGCATTAATAAATAAAGATGGGCGCGCGCGCGAGGTGGGTGGGTAGACGTAGCGAGTGGTAAGAGTGAAGCTTTTAGAAACGTTCCGAAAATGTTGTACGGTGCCGGTGTGTAAGGTCGCAAATCATAAGTAGCACGAGCTACGTAGCGTACGAAAGCTCGCGTACGGCTAGCCCGCATCCCGCGCCTGTACCTATGAAGCCCGTTGGGCTCCGTTGGGTTTTGATGAATGAGCCTCGCATAAAGCTGAAGTATGGTAAAAGCCGGCGCTGCCACCGCCGTTGCCGCGACCACCTCCGTCGTAATATTCTATCCCGGGAGCTTTTAGAATCGCTAATGACTAATGGCACCAAAGGAGCACCCTCCGATGGATGTTGCTCCACGGTTCATGGATTAGCGTTTCGCGTGATTCGAGCCTGCGTATCAGCCCAACATTCTTCACGTCTTTCCACAAAGAACTAGAGTCCGCTTTTGAAAGTTCTTCGCTTTCTTCGTTCCATAGCCGTCATATTTTACTCTTGCTTGTTGTGTGAACTTTTTAAGAAAAAAATCACGGTTATTCTTCCTTTCCTTCGCGAGCTTATTAACATAGCGTCGAGTGTACATAAAATTCCGCTTGCCTGGTTCGCTGATAGGCTTAGACTCGCCATTGTTCATGGTCCGAGTGATAACGCGAAGGGTGATAGAGAGAAAGAGGAAGAGGCAGAGGATGAGAGAAGCAGAAGCAGCAAGAATCGCGGCCAGTGAGATACTACGTACGAATCGTGAAAGCTGGGAGAAAGAGGGAGCTGAAAAGTAGTTTAATATACGGCAATCCCTTTGACTCGGAACTCGCAAACTCTCGGACCGACTACCTCTCATTCGTGAATTCTCTCTCTTTCTCTCTCTCTTCCTGTCTCTTTCAGCGTGCATTTCTCTCTCATCATCGCATGGCTTCCGATGAAAATTCTCGTCTTTCGCCGGTGAGCTGCCTTTGATGCCGGTCGCCATTCTAATTCCAGGAACCTGCAGAAATCGGCTTCTCCTCTTTTCGCGTAATGCTTCACGGCGAGTTTGGAAATTGACGTCGCGAAAGGAGGAATTTTGCTTTTTCACGAAGACGAACGCAGCATAACTAGATCTAACGTCCGGACTAAAACAAATATCGACTTAGTTCGATATCGACATCAAAGCTGATCGAAATAAGAAGAATGCTAATGAAGGGAGACGTGAGCAAAGAACGACGCGTGTCTCATTTCGCAAATTACATGGCGTTCGAAAGAAAATCTAAAGAACAATGGACCGTTCCCACGGAACCCGGTACAGTCTCTATTAATCCTTTGCTCACCACAGTATTGTGGGGAAAGCCGGACTCTACGAGGGACTTTGTGTAATTGTCTGTCGCGTGATTATACCTGCTTCCCTTCTCCCCTTTTCTCGTTTACCACTCCCGTTGCTCCACTCACGTGACCAACTTATTCGAAAATCGTTTACGTGATTAGTTTTTCATCTGTTTTCTCGGAACAATATAGTAATGAATTTATTTCCTTGAGAATACGCTACGATTGCAGATGTTCACCAAGCTTAACCCACATGCTAGTGTTGCAAAAGTACAGAAAGAAGAGTCTGGAGTATTCAGAGGGGAAAAGACGTTCTGGATAATAAGTAAATCTGTTTAGCTCGGATAATAGAAGTAAATGAGCGATTCTACGATGAACGAAGCGGCCCAATAAACGACGAATCACCGAGAACGGAGAAGCGGACCCTCCTTCCTTCGTTTGTCCGTTTCTTCGTTCGCTTATCAACCGATACTATTTCTTACGATCGAATCCCTGGAGAATCCAGTGTGATCGAAAAAATAGACTTTCGCGGAGCCAGTCATTTATCCTTTTATCTAGTTCCCCGTCTATACCCAGCGATAGTCCACGACCGAGCAAGCATCTCTATTCTCGTTAAATTGGACGCTTGTCTACTTTATAAAATATAACAGATATCCCTCGAGTGAAATCGAAAATAGGTAAACGGAAAAGCCAAAAACGTCTTTTCTCCCTCGGTGTTTCGTTCTCTCGACTGCCTCGAAGCGAACTACGGGTGAAACTTTCCTAACGAGGTTCACCGCTAATCATCGCCAAGAAACCATTCGCGTGTAATTTGTTTATGCCCCTGGTCATGCTCTTCGTCCATAATTCCTCGGCCTTGTTCGGCCCTCGACTGCGATTCACGTGCAACGCCGGTACCCCAACGATTATCCGCACCAAGCCTTTCCCTTCACGGGTATCATAAAATATACCTTCTGAGCTTTACGGTCGAGAAGTATATTTGAAGTATATGTAACGGAACTCTTATATTAAATATAAAATAATTCGAGTATGGCTAATGAATTAATTAAAATGTAATAGCCGGTATTAGTCTTTGCGCGCAAGTGAATTAAACAATTGTCCTAAATCCTCGTAAGTAGAAGAGCAGACGGAATCAGCTTGTAGGAGAGTTTCAGCGAGGTAGCTATCGTAAGATCGACGAAAGTAAAAGGAGAGACGATAGGAGCCTAAGTCGATTCTTCTCTTTACTCCGTGGTGGGGGCGTAAACGGCGTAAAAGCGGCACCACCCCTTATCTACATATCAAAAAGGCAATCCAGGGAACTCGCTTATGTAAACGGCGTGGGAGGCCTCGTGTCCCAACCGGCGATGAAAAGAATTCTGAAATCCGTGCGCTAATAAACCTGCTCTCTGGCACCACGGCCTCCGCCGCCGTCGTCGTCGTCGTCGTCGTCGAGGGAAGCTCTGACGAGGTATTCGCGGGGTTAAGCTCTTTAAGCCACGGATTAAGCGAGGCGGCACGAGAATTTAAAGTTCTCTCGTACCCGTCACCGGGCGAACGCACGAATCAACCTCCCGTCGGCCATAACGCTAAAGTTACCGTGCCCTTCTAATGTAAGGCAAAAAATTCAATTTGTTAAATAAGCTAGCGAGAGATGGATTTTGTCATTGATGTTTAATTATGTTAGCCACTCGACACTTTCAAAGTTCGAAAAGAAATGTCGGTGAAATTAAATAAAATAATTAAATCGTCACAGGTACACTCCAGGACTCTTCTCGATAACACGAGTTCCCCTGGCTCCTCGTGTAAAGTCCCCTCTCTCAAGAGGATTTTATTTGGAAAGCCCTCTCGCCTTTAATTCGAGCATTCGTCAGGGTGCACACACGAGCCATTATGCGGCCGACTCTCATTAGCATTTAATACCGGGCGAAACTTTGATTTCACCGCGGTCAGAGGCCACCACTCGTGCCGATTACGATTTCCACCGAATTCTACCGTACTTTATAAAGCTTCTCCCAAACTGCTCCGTTCTGCTTCTCTCTCTCTCTCTCTCTCT
>JAIFRP010000025.1:709006-733776 GCA_032403825.1 Odynerus spinipes
TCTCTCTCTCTCTCTCTCTCTTTTTCTCTCTCTACTCGACCGAAGTCGCCGTCGGGATATCAATTCGAGTACCGAATGTGCTCAAAAGGCTGGACTTAACAACGATTGGAACTCGTTATCCGCTTAATTGGGGCTTTATCTACGTTTCGCCGATCATCCGAACTATACTAGCAATCGCAACGCGAGTATACTTTTGATCGTTTCCAAAATGACACCGTGAACATCGTTCGATGGATAATTAATTTCAGGAGCGACAATGATCTTCGTTCGAAGGAACTTTACCTTACCCTAGTAACCGTAAATACAATTCTTTGGATAACGCTAGTAATTAGCGTATCGATATGAAAAAAGTTTTTCAATTTAGTTCAGTTAATAAAACAATTTTATGGGCTATATATAGTTTAATTAATTCTGCTGCTTCCACTAAACCGGCGGTTGCTCGTGAGCCACGAGGCTGATACGCGATTAATCCTGCACGGGCCCGATAAGACGATACCATGAGACAAAGGGTGGTATAGGTGGTAGAGCAATATCTGCCGCTACGATGGAAACGAGCCAATTAAGTGGACCCTGCGAAATTGGTTTTTAATTGAACAAGAGAAACCGATGACATTAATAAGCGCGGTCTTCCGGACGCACGCTCGCTGACATCTAATAATAAATTTTTAACTACGAGCAATTAACTGTGCCGCGTTACGAGAAAATGATTCTTTTTAAAGTCGACAGATTCTACCGTCGAACTATAGACTAATTTGAATTTTCGAGGGAATATTTTAATCTATTGCACGGCCTGTTTCGTGAAAGCGATACCAACGTTATACCTACGTACTTTACTATTATTTCCTGAAGTAACGGTTAACTACGAGCTCGATGCAGCCATAGAACTTCATCCTACTGCGTAAACGTGCGTGATGTCGTCGTAATTCTACTTAGCAGGAGCCGTTTCTACCGGACAATAGGTCTCACAGTTCTACCATGGTACCGTCCCTCCCCAAAGCCCAACGAACCTACAACCCCATTGCCCTTTCTCCCCGTCTTTCAGGATACTAGCTAATGTCTTTTCTGTGTTAGACTAGTCGTCATCCATCGACTGTGCAGCTGGAAACTCCTACAAAAGCATTATCCTATTTTGTGCACATTTGCTTCGTGACACGCGATACAAATAAGTTATGTCGTACTTTTGAGATTCTTCTCTACAGAAAATAATAATGTCAGATTGAAAAAGAAAAGTGCAGCTACGTTATCGCCATGTTATCTTTTAAACATATAATCTTAGGTCATCTTAATCATCGAGGATATCTTGCTATCTAAAGATACATATAACAACGTTAGATTACCGAGAAACGTAAGAAACGAGCAATTTGTTGGTATCAGGTGCATAGAGTGTCTCAAGTTGTAAGCCCCCTCTAGTTTCGGCCAGTAGCAGCAATTAACTCCATTACCACCCTGTAACGTTGCGGAGACGAGTTTCCTTACGCGAGGTACGCGCAACTCGTTAAGCCTGCAGGCTTTGGACTTTGGCCCTTCGTGAAGAGAGAGAGAGAGAGAGAGAGAGAGAGAGAGAGAGAGAGAGAGAGAGAGAGTGAGTGAGAGAGAGAGTGCCCGAAGGACCAAGGACGTAGGGTAGGAACGAGTCTGGTGTAAAGTAAAGTAACCTCCAAGATCCCTCACGGAATATCGATATTCGCGCTTAGTCTCCGCGATGAACAATGATAAGTAGCTTAAAGCTTAAACTTTACGAATTAAACGGCATAATGCATGTCCCATCGTTTAACAATATTACGAAGTGGAGAGACGATATGCGTTCGTCGGTAGCTATGGAAAGAGAAACTGGATGTTAATTTATAAAATCGATAACATCAAGAGAAAGAGAGGAAAATAGAGAACACGTAGAGAAGATATCGGTGTACAGAGGACACGAAGTTGCGGTGGACTCACGATGAAAAATACAAGGTGGAGGTCGAGTGCTCGGTATGCGGTGATACATTTCGCGGTAATATCGGCGACGTGGAAGGAGAAGCAGAACACCGACCATCTCGCGACGATAACGTATGAGCGTGGCTCCCCACGAGTACCCGGGCCAACCGTACTACATAGGCAACTTTGTCGGTTCGATTCATATATTCATAGGGAAATGGCGAGGCAAAAGGAGAGGTTGGCCTGGCGATGCTGCTGGTGATGGTTGTGGTGGTAGTAGTAGTAGTAGTGGTGGTGGTGGTGATGGTGGTGGGTAGACTACTTGGGGAACGTATACGCTACGATTGCCACCGGTCGCGACCTCGTGCATACATCACTGGGCAGAAAGTGATGGAACGTACCCCCGCGACACCCTGAATATCACCTACCCAGCACACCGGTGTAAGCGTCAAGCTGACTGATCGCCGACTCTCCCACGACTTGTTGGGCGCGCCACGTTGACGACGACGAAAACGACGAGAACGAGGACTTCTCTAAACCACCATCGTCGCTCCGCTCGTCTCGGCTCCACTCGAGGTACTGGAAGCTCTGAGTTGTGGATAGTAATTTGTATGACCTCTCGCTGATATATGTTTACCATTAATAACCGAACGGGCAACGAAGCGGTGTTGTTTATTCTAACGTCCTTGTATAACAAGTACTTGTTCCTTGTAACGCGCAAAGGAAACTAACCTTCTGGAAAGTCACCGAAGGAAGAAAACTTTTTCTACGAGACTTGAAATCTAATGAAACATACATTTTAATGGAACGGTTATATTCAAGATATTATATGCCTTAGAAAGGCATTAATGCTAACATTACAACATTGTAGAGAGTGCGACACTCTTATGCGTACGGAATGAGCAAGCCGACGGAAAAGGGAAAATCCGGAGACTGCTATAGAAGCTTTAAAATTCCCTAAAATTATTTTTCACAAAACTGGAAATCCTGGTACGTGCAACTTCGATAATAAATCTTATCGGTTTAATAAGAGTTCTCTTTTAATGAAAGATCATTTTCAGGATAAAAAGGTACAAGAAACGTTGGTAAGGTCAAGCTATCGGGAAACTCGATGGGGAACTTCGTCGAGAGAGAGAGACTCGATGGCCTTCGATGACCACGGTGGAGACCGTCGGAGTCAAGCTCTCTTTTCTTGAGATTCGCAAGTGACCATCGCAGAAAGGGTGTTCAAGAGAGAGGACGCAGGGAAAGAGGTTACGCAATGATAGAGCAGAAGAAAGACGGGGAAGGAAGGGACAGATCGAGGCCTAAGCACGTTCTCACCCTTGGCGCTGGTCATGAGGACCCTCGGAGGGCCTAACGAGCGGCTTTGTCATCTCTGCTCCCTCGCGCTTTCCCTTTCTAGGATGCTTTCTCTCTCTTCCATTTTCCCTCTTAGTCTCTCTCTCTCTCTTACTCTCTTAATGATGCCTCCCAATACCATCAGGACACGTAAATAGGGCCAAGCTCTTCACGACACGAGCATACAGGATGAGGCAGCACCGGGTACACGGCCGCTTTCTGCCATTGCGTCCTCGAAGCTGCCGCGCCACGCATTCACGCATGTTGCTTTGTACAAGGAACATTTTGAATACGCATTAGTAGATATTCTGGGACGGGGGAAAACGCTGCTCTTGTATTATCATTACTGGTGATTAAGGCGCGTGCCAGGCAGACAGAGATTTTCCTCGTACGCCAAACTAATGCGAACGACTGCGTCGTGACTGTAGCGTATGTATTTAAATGCAAACTGTATCAATTTAATGTTTGACCGTAGGACGATAAAGTTCAAACGAAATTACCGAAGAACAGCAAATAGGAAAAGACATGTGTGCCTAGCTTTCTGCTGATCGTTAAAAAGGGGACGATTGTAATATACGCGTCTGCGCTTAGGATTCTAATGGATTCTCGTTTAAATAGAAATCTCGTGTCAATACAGAAGGGTGAGAACGGTATATGGGACAAGATGGAAGGATCGACCAGAGGCCGAAGTGTGTTTGCCATTGGAGTAATACCAGTGGTGGTTCTCCTCGTTTCTCCACCTCTCATGAGTTGCTTTCATTCAATGTTCGATTTTATAATTAAAAGATCTTTTAAGTTTAATTACGTGTACGATATATCTAACGTAAGACAGTGTAATGTATTTTAATGAAGAATAACAAATGCATTTAAAATGATTAAACGATTGCGTGATAATTTGATAAAAGTCCCTTTTAAAACACGATTCCATTTCAACGTATCTCGCGAGCCTCGAATTTTCTAGATATTTTCTATCTTCCCTTCGAAACTCTAGCGACGGTCCTTTTGTTAAGAGAATTCGAAAGGACGTATAATACGAGACGGCGACCGCTGGGACGAAATTTTCACCCCATTTCGCAAGCATGTCACTTCCTGCGCGAGTTGGTATCACTCTTTTGGAGAAAAGAGCTTGTAGAAATTTCCCATATATCTGAACGCCTGTACGTAGCCACAATGGTACGGCACTATGCATGGTCAGTCGACTGGCGATACTTTGCATGCAAACAGAAAGCGTTACGTCTCTCCGCTCGCCGATCGTAGGGACAGTAAATTTTGAAAACTGCCAACGCTGGTTCTGTATTCGTTTCCGACCTTTCCTTTTTTATTCCTTGGCGCATCAGCGTTGTTGCCTCTTTACGAATTCAACGAGAATTCATTTGTAATTTAGTCTTCGTAATGCTTATCGAGCTTCCGTCACATTTAATTAAAGCGGCAGCCAACCGCATCGTTCCGATCATTAATCTCACCTACAGCGAGTATATTACGAAAGCGTGTTATCGAGCACGTTTCCTGGAAATCGCAGCTTCTGACCGTGACGGCTACATAGCCAGAGAAAAAGGAAAGAACTCGGAAAAGAAAACAGGCGGACGCGAAATCAAATCAAAGTTGGGCGTGCTGCTCGAGTCTTAGAGGTAGAATGCGAGAGAAAGAGAGAGGAGAGAAAAAAGGATAAAAACGAAGGGTGTGGGAAGAGATAGAGAAGGAGTAGGAGGAGGAGGTGGAAGAGAACGGCTGCCTGGCTGTTCTCGCCGATCAAATTTCCAGAATGGCTCGAGCTCCATTAAACAGGTCCTACTTTTGCTCCTGCAGCGAGAGAACCCGGCTAACCCGTCGCAAAACGCTCAACGAATGCCTTTTCCCCGGCAAGGAACGTAGCTCCCCTTTCATCTTTTTCTTTTTTTTTCTTTTTGTGCTTCGGGAAGTCGATCGACGATTCTTGATCCCGAGAATCCCTCGAGTTTCGCACGATTGAGTTCGATCTTCCGTCTCCTATTACCCATCTCTATCTCCTTCCTCGCGTCGACGCAAACTTTCTAGACAAGAAATCGGAACGTCGCGCTCCTCCACAAACCTGACCGATGCAATTTCAAACACGTTTCCGCGTTCACTGAGGATTGTAATGACGAAAAAAAGGAGATTTTCGTTCGTTAGCGAAAACTCGACGCACGTAAGCTCGTTGTTAAGATTCTCCATCGGGAATACTTAATTAAACACACTTTGTCGGTCGTTATCATACGTATCTCATAGCAACGAAGCTCGAGAAAGGAGGTAACCAAACTAGGGCTCGCATCTCTACCTTTGCGGGAAGCTCTGATAACCGGTAAGGATTCCCCTTCCACCCCCTACGAAAGTTTGTCTACTCGCATTACCTCGCGTCCCGCCATCGCCAGTCTCTCTCCTTCGTCTCCTCGGTATCGACAGCTCGTCTCTCTACTTTGCCTCCATATTTCCCCGGTCCAATATCCGCATTGTCTCGTCTAGTCTACATCTTCGCGCGTGTCTAAACTCCACTCCCCAACCCCCTCACTCTCTCCTGCTTTCTCTCTTCCTCGCACTTTCAGCTATCTCCACTGCTTGTCTCGTGTGTTACTCGAGTTTGCTCCCGAAAGTCACTCTCTCTCTCTCTCTTGTTCTCACTCTCGCTCTTGCTCTCTCTATCTCTTTTCCGTCTTCCCCACGTACCCCGTTCATACTCTCCTCTATCTGCTACCAAACGGCTTCTTGCCCAAGGATAGGGCTATCAAATGCACGTTGCGTCTTTCGCTTCTGAGATATGTTGCATGATGATCTATAATATCATGTTGGCATCCTGCGTATAAATACTAAAAATTTCGTTCAAATGAATGTACAAACAGCTCTCAATCCTACTTTTAGTCGATTTGATTTACGAATCAATACAATGGTGCGATATAAATGTCGTAAAATTTCACTGATTCCCAGGAGCTCGCCTTTCTCTTGAACTTCATCTCGATTCTCTCTACGGAAACGAAATTCCGAAGAAGTATTCCGAGGTAGTACGAAGGCATCGAAGTCTCGTGTCGCGTAAAGAGTTTATCGAAGAAGAAACACGTTAAGGGTAAAGGGTGGTTTGTGAGCACAGTAGAAACGAGAGAGAGAGAAAGAGACGCTTGGAGAAAAGGTAGGGGTTGGGCGAAGAAGCCTAGCGGGACAATCTCATCTCGATCCCGTCGTATATCGTCCCACCCGAGGCCCTACATCTCCTACCTCGTCCTACGTCTCTCAAAGAGACCCCGTACACTCTCTCTACGAGGCTCTCCTTCTTCCTTTACGTTCTGCTACGTACAACATCGGGTCCTGCGCGACCCTCGACGTGGCAAATTGAGCACACTCACCCCTCTCTGGAGAAAGCACGTAGCGTTACGAGCGATATATGTGAAGCATTCGACAGATAAACGGCATTCTCCTCTACTCTCTCTCTTTCTCTCTTCCTCTCCCTCTACCTCCAATGTTTCTAGCTTTCTTTTCCCTCTTTCCAAGGCTTCCGTTGTTTCAAGAGAGTTCACAAAATTAAAGCGCAGTTAACGAAGTTTTAAACATAAACGAATTTTCGTCGCGAACGGTACGATGAAAAAAAAAGAAGTAGAAAGAAAGAGAAGACATAAAAAAGGGTAAAGGGTGACGAACGAGAGCCGGTGTATTCTGCGAGAGCTTTTCATAAATACTGAACGACACTCGGAACGAATCCAGCAGACTAGCGGTGGTGGTGGTGGTGGTGGCGGCTACCTCCTGAATCGCGCTCATCTTGCACCAGCGGGCGGTGGTTTTCACTAGGGGTCTAATAAAGGGTTAATTAATACGCTTTAAACCGTCGCTTTTGGAAAGGGTGCCAGAGGTGGTGGGGTATGGAGCGAGGCAGCGGCTCGACCCACAGAAAGAGAGAGAGAGGCGTCGGTCGCCGCTTTTACACCGCAGCGCCTGAAATCGAATCACAGGGCGTTATTGCGCGTAGCCCTCCCTTACTCGCGTTTTCCGCGAATTTCGCCATTCTTAACGAGTTTTACGTAGCCTCCTCCGACGAGGTAATATAGAGAGGCGGTAGCGAAAGAAATGATGAAATTATACGGTGCCGTTTTCGCGCTTTGCGATATATTGGAAAAAAATTTCATCTGAAATAAAGACGTGATGCGGAAACTTGAAATTCTCGTATTTCTCAGGAAATTAGTCACGAACGTTGGATAACGTCGAACGCGTTGCTCTTACGTGAGTAAGACAGTTCAGAAGGCTGGTGAACAATGGCTGCTCGCGTGGAAGATCGGCGTACGTAATTACCGAAGGGCGCGTAATTATCCTTTCACTTGTACGGGTTTATATGCATGTATATACATATATACCAGTCTCTCTCTCTCTCTCTCTCTCTCTCTGCAGCGGATAAAGTCAACAACGTTACCAGGAAAATCCGTGCAGCACCGACTGCTAGCCAAGGCGTCACTGTAGCGTAGTAGCAGCAACGCCTCTTCCTCGGTAAACCCAATTTATTTCATTCCAAGTAAGGGAGGTGTGAGCGAAACGAGAGAGAGAGAGCCCTTTTCAGGGTGGGCGCCAAACGGTGATGCCACCGGCGACTTGTGAACCACTTGTCGCTGTTACGGCCCCATAAATTCACGGTGCTGCCGACGAAACGACGAAACGGGCTCTACTCTCTCTTGCTCTCTCGCTCTCTCCTTTCTTACACCCTCTTGCTCCGTTTCACGTCTGTCTCCTATGGTCCCTGGTGTTTGAATGCTTGCTTACTTACATCTAACCCTGTTCTAACGTCTACGCGCGACGAGATGCCTAATCGAAATCAGAGCTTTCGTTGTTCACCTAATCCACCGGTAATACACAAGCATAGAAATGATTGCTTCTCCTGAAGTACCAACGACCTTTCTTTTATACACGTTTGTATTTTACGGGGAACAAGTTGGACTACTCGCTCGGAGAGATATGCAATGTTAAGGAAACTGGCAAGAGAATCACGAAGAGACATGAAACGCCGTAGGAAGAGGGAGTACCACCATTAAGGAGAAGAGAGAGAGAGAGAGAGAGAGAGAGAGACAGAGAGAAACGGTAGGCTTCCTGCATCCGACGTCTCGTCGAGGTACGGAACATAACGAGATGAAGTCAGTGGCGTATGACGTCATGGTTGTGAACGTCCTCTTCTCGTTGCGCTAGCTCGCTTCCTGGCGACTGTTTCCGTGGAACGGCGGAGGCCGTCAACAAAGGGCGACCAGAGCCAGTCGACGAGGAAGGAAAGACCCTTCCCACCGTATCTCTCAGTTAACCGTATCGCACAGGGTTCTTCTTCCTTCTCTTCTCGACCATTGGGCCGCTCTAGGCAGCACTCGATGTCGTGGACGAGAAGTCGAAAAGCTACTAGATCGCGGCACGAGCGAGATGAATATTTGCCGAGGAGATAATTTTGACGTAAAAGCAAAAGGTAGATAGGTCCGCTCTCCTTTCGGTCAACAATGAAAAAGGGAGAGAGATGCATCCGAGAACTTTACCTTTCACGTTAAGAGATATTAATTAAACACGCGAAATAAAGTTATATTAAAACAGGAAGCTCGTCAACCGTTCCGTGCTATCCCTTTTACCTCCGCCTATCCTTAGCACAAAATGTAAACAAACCGATAACGTCGTAAGATTATTTCGCCTCGCCCCCGGAGGCTACTTTTCTGGTCACGACTCGGTGCTATCTCCAAGCGCGTTTCGTAAAATGCGTCAGGCTCAGACGGAGAGTGCAGAATGGAAGAAGGGAGGAAGGAACGGGTGGTGGGTAGGGATAGTAGGAACGAAGGGCCGAGGGTGTACGGCTGCTAGCCGTATATACGACGCCCCCATTGAACGTCGTACTTTGAAAACTTTGGACGTTAAGAGAAAGGGTAGCTGGCTGCCAAGGACGTATTGTAAAGGCTCCATCCGGGTGGTGGAAGTAGCTGGCGGTGTTGCCCCACCCCCTTCCACCCCACCTACCATCATCACCCCCTCGCTCTAGTAGTGCGCACGGTGGCGCTGCTGGGATTTCTCCTAGACGTGGCTTCGATTTAAGGAGTGCCACTATACCATGGGGTGGCAGAAGCGTTAGGATTTTGGATTCTATCAGAGAACGGAAGAGAGAGGCTGGGGGGTCGGGGGGTGGAGAGAAAGCGAGCAATGAAATGCTTTCATCCTGCGAAATCCGACGATAGAGAAGAACGAGATTCACGAAAACGCGACACGAGACCGTGTAGGAATTCCTTCAAGAATCGATTCTCCTAGAACGAAAGATGAAAGGAAAGCGTCTGAGGAAGGAAACGTGTTCTTCGGTACACGCTCGAAGATTTTCTTAAATCGTCTTCGTTAATCGCGGGGTTTGTTTCCCATGGATATTCGTATTCTAGCGAAAGAACGAAAGAGATTGTTAAAAGGAATAAGTCTGAAAATTCTTTGCCACTGACGATGCTACCCTCTCGATACCGTAAAACAAAGGACGTCGAGATTCAGCGGATCCCTTTGAAGAAAATTTTCGCCTTCATCCCTTCTTGGTTTCTTTTTGCAGAGGAGTTGCAGCGTCTTTGCCTGCATTCTTTCAGAAAGATGTTCCGCTCTTTCTATCGTCAAAGGCACGAAGTCGATGTAAGAAGAAGACTTAAGGAATTCTCGCGCTCTCGCCTTATCTTTAAAAAAAAGCAACATATTTAATATTAACGTTTCACCGGAAACTCAAAAAAAGAATATTCTCTCTTTAACTGATAGAAAGAAAAGTTTTTACGATACCGTTTCCGTAGTAGCTACTTTGCCGAGGATCACGAGTGACAGAACCGACGTAACAATGGCCCCATCAAAGATATCAAAAGGAAGTCATTTTCCATAGTTCCTAACGACTACTCGTCCATTTCGTCAACGTAAAGACAGCTTTTAGCTCGGTACCATTTGCCTACTATCTACCTTACGTACTGTTAGCGATGGTTAGGGGGGTTGGTTGAAACACCAAGGACTCGGTCTAATGAAGGACGAGCGAGTACGGGTGGGTCGGCCCAAACGATGCGAGCAAAGGCCAACAGGTCGCCATTAGAGCATACTGTTTCGAACTACTAATAGCCAATTCATGCGACCACCCAGCCGAGCCTGGCTTGCCAACCTTTCCTTTAGGACGCACTGCAACCAAGCTCGTTGTTCTACACAAACAGAAGAGCTTGGTGGTGGATCCATCTTACTCTCCCTTTATCATCCTAACCAATAGTAGAATCTTTACCTGTAATAACGTTGACTCGGCGTTAACGCAATCATCCATCTTTCAAAAAAACTAAAAGAACGTCTGCCATCTAAAAATATTGCCAATTTACTGGGTGGTTTTCCACGGCAGATCTCAAGCAAGGTTTTAACTTTGAAACTACATATACCACCCCCCATCATAATTCGAATGATTGTAAAGGTTCGACAGAAGAGGTACGCGTTTGGGCGGGCAGCTATCCACGGATATAGGAGAGCTATTCCCTACGGTCTGCACCCTCCTTGGTGAAATACTTGGTCGTCGTCTTGCGCGCTCTGCCCGCGTAATTACGAGGGGAAAATTAAGCACCGACACAGCCGCCGGTCGGTCTGTCCTTTCGCTCGGTTAACGAGGAAGAAAGACGGAGACGCGGTGAGCGCGAGAAACGGAAAGAGATAGTAATGGACTGAGTGAGAGAGAAAGAGAGAAAGAGAGAAAGAGAGAGAGGGTAGGAGATGGATTCAAAGGGGAAGAAAGAGAGAGAAAGCATGAAACAGCTAACGCGACGAAGGAAGACGCCGTGAGAGAAGGAAGGAGAGTCGCGTTACCAACGCTTGCTCGACAAAGACGACAAGGAAGAGGAGAGTCTCTCCGGCAAGCAACCACCAGTCTTCTTAGCCTTAGATCTCGGCAATGGATCGAGCCACAAAGCGGCCATTAAAAGATCATATCACCCGGCAGCATGGCTTTAGAAATCAACCGGCGGGATATCTCCCACGGTAGACTCGAAAGCAGAGTAGAAACGTCTGTTCTCTTTCCGCTCCTATCGTTTTCCTCGTACGATTCAATAAAATTGCTTCAACTTTGTTCTCTTCTGCCCGGTTGTTATAGCGTGAGATCCATTACGATCATACGTAACTGGCGTGCATCCCTTAGTTCAATTTTGACGATAGCTCGAGTACCTTTTTACGAAGGAACAGGGAAATGGTTGAGTTTATAAGAAGGAAGTTTCGTAGCCGAAGGACAAGCGTAAAAAGAGTGGATAGGTACACTTACTTCTTTCTAGATGCAAGCTCCATTTTTTCAAGCCTGTACGCGAAGCACATCGCTTGTCCTTCCACTTTCTTAATCCGTTTTACCACACGGAAGATTATTTTACGAGCCTGCGGTGCCGTGGCATCAGCTGCGTCTTCGTCGCGAGGCCAACCCCATTGTAAAGCAAGAAAGAGAGAGGAAGAGAGAAGAAGAGAGAGAGAAGACGATGATTCGGTCGAAGGAAGGACCGCCCTCTAATGCGAGTTAATAATACTCCCCTATTTTTTAAGACTCACTATTTTATTTATAAGATACCACCAGGGCCTGTACGCGCGTGCAAGAATATTTACGGTGCGAGCGGTCGTTATCTCACAGCCGACTGGCTTCCATCGAGCGGAGGGGAGAAAATCCATTTTCCCTGGAAAAAATATTTTCCTATGAAAATCCTACTTCTTCCGCTCGCTGCGTCCGCGTATCGAGGTAAAGCGTGCTACTACCTCAAGACGGATTTCGTCAAAGACTTTCATATTTCGTCTAACACGATCTAAGGACGCTGGTGGTGCATGACTGCCTAACGTTTTGGAATATTTATGGAAGCTTCGTTTACCATTCGACAAAGGGGTCGGCGAAAGAGTAAGAAAGGGAGGGGGAGAGAGAGAGAGAGAGAGAGGAGGGAGGGAGGGAGGGAGAAAGCTGAAGGAAACCTCCCAAGCAACGTGGTAGAAACTGGACAAAAGCGGGCACCGCTGTAATTATCGTTGACATGGACGAAAAGCAAGGTGGAAGGTGGAGGAGAGTAGCTGGTTGGTCCACGTGAACGATACGGTCGTCGTCGTCGTCGCCGTCGTCGAAGACTTGGACGAGGACGAAAACGTCGAACGGGCCGCGCGCTGACTGGGCTTCGTTGAGTTTCTAGCCAGGCAAGCAGCCATCCACAGAGAGTGTGACAGAGAGAAAACGAAAGAGAGGAGAGAGAGAGAGAGAGAGAGAGAGAGAACGGTGGACAAAGTTTCCACCAGTCGCCGGGGCTTCCAGGCTTCTAGAAACTTTCGGCCCTACCCCCGACCGTCCGACGGTGGCCGAGGATTGGGCTTCTTTGTCCGCCCACCTGCTCTGACCACCGGGTGCAAACACACCGGCTGCAGTAATTGCAATAAACGTCCATTAGTTCGAGGAAAACTTGTCGGTCCGACGGTGAATTCCAGTGGCGGAGCGGAAAATCGATTGGCTCGTGTGCGCAAAACGTTCTCCTTCCTCTCCGCATAGCCTCGAAAAATCTACCCAACGTTATTACCAGAAGGTGGAACTTTCTGATATGTAATTTATCGCCATGCCGAGTAATTAATTCTTTCTAGGTTGAAAAAAGAACGGAGGTTGGAAGGTGCGTTCGATGGAGGAAGGAACTGCGATACACGGGATGAAGAAACGATCGCGCGTGAAAACCGTTTTTGGCGTACGCTAATTAACCTCTCTCTCTCTCTCTCTCTCTCTCTCTCTCTCTCTCTCTCTCTTTCTGTCTCTCTCGCTCCTCTGGTAGTCGACTTTTCTATAGGTGCGTCACGTATACGAAAATCGTACACGATAGGAGGAAGGAGTACTCCTCGTTCCGGTAAATCCATCGTGGATTTCAGAATTCATCTCTCGTTTCTCCGCGAGAGCAACGCAACCAATTACAATATTTTCCAGGAGAACGACGCGAGTTCTACGACGCCTCCCTTCCCCCCTCTCTCGCTTTCCTCTTCTGGAGTGTATGTAAATTAGACTTTCGTCGAAAGCGTCTCTTCCTTCGACATCACCCTCTCTCTCTCTCTCTCTCACCCCCTCTCTCTTACTTTCTTTCTCTTCCACGCGTTCCCATCCGCCTCTCTCTTTCTCTAAAAGCACATGGGGTTCTAACACCAGCGATGCCGCCGCTGATGGGTTTGTATTCTAATTTTGGAGCTTCGGTTTTCGCCCGGCTTTCCAGTCGAGCGCGGCAAGGTGGCATAGAAAGCGAGGTGGAACGAGCGAGTTGGCGATGGTGGGGGCCGAGAACCGGGATACGTTTTCTTGGCTGCATCTACCCACGAGGATGAAATCGCTTTCCAACTAATCCCAACGGAGCCTTTCGTCCTACCCCTCACGTATACTTCAGCCCGATCCGCCCTTCTTATTCCAGCAGCCACCTTGCTCCGTCCTCTTCGTCAGCTGGGAGACGGGGTGGAAGAAGAAAAGAGAGAGAAAAAAGAGAGAGAGAGAGAGAGAGAGAGATCGTGGATTTTAATACGCGCGAAATTAAAATTAGGGCCATATTTGCATCTGGTAATGGAAAAAAGAACACCGTCCTAACGTGAATTCTTGCAGACTCCGAGAAGAAAGAAAAGAGATGGCCGGGGAACGAAGGGAAAAGTTCGACCTTCGAGTCAAGGCCGACAGCTATTAAGAACTTTGTACGAGATGCTTTGGAAGATTTATGTGTCTCTAATTTAACACTTATTTTGCTAATCGCCTGTAAAATACCTAAAGAAATGTATGCCAAGGTGCTATCGATCCAATAAAGTGAATTTTCCGTAGAAGGTAGGTAAATAGAATTTTTAACGAGCCGATCCCGCGACGCGGTGACTTTATCGTCTCGCATCTGGTGTGCGATTCCCGTGACGAATGATCGCAGGCGCTTCGTGCATACGTAAGCGAGGAAGGCAAAGAGAACGGGAACTCTTAAGAAAGGATCGTCTTCAGCGAGAGCTGTTGGTGGAGAGTGTCGGAGAGGGTTCGCTAGAATTTGCGAAAACCATCGAAGGTAGGTCGAGGCGCAAAGACCTGTGAAATGGCCTCTTTTTCCCGAGTGACCCACCGGCGGGCACGACCCCTCGTAGTTGCTGCGTGTTACCCAGGAAAACGAGCCCTCCACCCTCGCGCTCGAAGCCCTTCCAAAAAAATGCCTAACGACTCCGCGACGCTTCTCTTCCTTCCTTCCTTCCTTCCTTCCTTCCTGGCGTGTGGAAGGTATATATTTTGGTATCATAAATGTTCTGATTACCGGACGAACGAATGTGGTAAAAATTTACCTACAATTTCACGTTTTATATATACAGTGTAACGAGCTGTAGAAGAAGAGAGCTAAAACAAGTTAAAAGTCTCAGGGAATGTGTTAATTTGTGTGGATCTATAGAAAAGTCTTAACCCCGACCCAGAGATAACTATCGCCGGTATATCGGAAGAGCAGAAACTCGGATCTTATCGAAGCGTTACCACCTAAGCTGTTTGCGTCTTGTAAACTCGAAGATTACCAAAGTGGTCCCTCTCTATCTCCACTCCTTCGTCGATAGGAGATAACGTGTCCGGCATGGAAGCAGTCGGTCGAGGGTCTCAAGGTGGAAAGGGGAAGAAGCTTCTCCACGGCATTGAACGTATGAATCGTGGTGTCTGGGGTCTCCTTCGACCCGATGCGAAGCTTCCTTGTATAAGAGAGAACGCAAAACTCGTATCGGCTTGCTCAGGCACGAACTACTTAACTGTCGAACCGTCGATGAATAAAATCTAACATCGCTACTCGCAATTTTAAAAAAATAATCCAAGAAACAATCTACATCGAAGTTTCGATAAGTTCTCAACGAAGAGACACACAATTCGAGATGCTCTCCTATCGAATACTCGGTCCATCCTCGATATCCCCGATATCACGAATTCGCGCACGGTCAGGGGGTGTTCGGAGGAATGCCGAGGAAGTTGGTTCGCCGTCGTGCGGCGAAACTCGCGAAAGTTGGCGCTTCCGCGCGAGGGGAGACGAAGTCGCGCGCGGCGACCGTGCTGGAATCGCGGATTCACCGAGCAAGTAATAACTTGGTGGAAGGTGGGAAGAGTCCGTCGTCGGCGTTAGGAACGGCACAGGCAGCCGCACGGTATCGCGTTTAGGAAACACGTACGAAAGCTGGATAAGCAAGAGTCGAGCGAACTTCATTCGTGGGCTGACGCGTTCGGAATAGGTTATAGCTAATGCGAATGCCACGTACGCAACTCTCTTCTCTCTTGTCTAGTAGTCCTCCGTTTCTCCTAACTCTCTCACTTTCTCACAGGCACACACGCACGTATACAAAATCTCACCGACACGCGGACTCTGCTCCTCTCTCTCTCTCCTCTTTCCCCCTCTCTTTCTCTCTGTTTCTCCTTTTGCCATCGTTTCGCGCTCCCGTTCTCCCTATCTCTCGCCCTGAAATCCCCTCGTACGAGAATGCAATAACGAGTGGGGAGTTGCGCTCGTCTCTTCCTCGGGTCCAACTACTACCCTCAGACGACGACGATGACGACAACGACGACGACAACGACGAGGACGAGGAGGACGTCTTAACGCCACCGATTCTCTGCCCGTAGTTAGCCCGCATTAGTAATCTCCCTGAGGTGTTCTTGAATTCTATGACCCCGACGTGCGAGGCCAAGCGCCCGCGACCATTACGAATTCAAATTCGAATTTCGTCGAAGGCAGCCCTACGACGGGACATCGAACTATGCTGTGCTCCTAGCGTGTTGACTAAATGAAAAACCGAAGGCAGAAAGTTGAACAATTGTTAAAGCGCAAATGAAATGTTCGTTCGAAATTAATTAATGCAACGTTTAGCGATGATTCGAAATGTTATAGTCTCACTCGGAATTGGTCTACTTTCCTAACGAAACTCTTTCGCATCAACGAAAATCGTTTTTCTCCAATCTACATTCCACCCTTCGCTATCTCTTTCTCTCTTTTCACCCTCCATTTCTTCCATCCCCGAGCTCCCCTCATCCTCATTCGCAGCCACTATCGCCGTAACAACTGTTACGATTCGCAAGTTTCGCCTCTCCTCGGTCACGAACCATTTACTCGTGCACTCGTTAGTACCCTGTTAATTAATACGCGCGGTGAGTATCGAGCAAACGTTTTCCCATCGGGGGTGGCGTCGATGGCTGCCAAGGTCTCCAAGAAATGTATAAAAGAGACCATCCGAACGTATTGTCTTTTATAACGGATTATTCGACACAAAATCGTCCTGTGCCAAGCGATATCGGCCGGACCCTTTCTGTGACGAGACGAATACGGAATCAACGAGTCAGTCTCTAGGGGGGTCGAAGGGTCGTTCCCATCGCCTTACGACCTAGCACCAGACTAAATTAACCATGAATGGCCAATTAACCTGGAGACTGTGCCAACTAACTGGGCATGGCTGACGTCGAGCCAGCTTCAAATTGATCGCCCTCGTACCAGTCAGACGCGTTGCTTAATCGCTATCGATCGTTTTGACGAGCCGTAATCTTAACGTGGACAAATGAAAAGTGCCAAAATTTTCGAAGAAAAGAAAACGATTTGCGATCGCCATTCGGAGGAACTTGAATGCACGAGTAAGAGGAATTTTGGAGTCCGCGCTTCCGCTAAATTCTTCACTGTCGATCATTTTCGTGAAATCGCAGGCTGGTGGTACCTGGGGCTCGAGAAAAGAAGCAACCCCTGGCTCTCTCGCTCGCACCCCCTCCAACGAGTAGTCTCATTCCGTACCGTCTTTCTTGGTGGTATGAGAGGCACCGTACCACGCGATGGTACATTTTTAATTACTTACACCCACGCAGCTGCATCGCGCGATGACTATAAATCAAGCGGAGCGCCGCCCAGCAAAGTAATTACAGCTTGAATTTTAGATAATGTTGCCGCAAGCACGGCTCTCCCCACCCACCCACTACCACCGGCGTTCTACAACCCCGAAAGACCTTTCTCCTCTCCCCTTCCTTCCACACCCCCTAGTGTACCCCCTCCAACCCCTGATATTTCTTGATCCACCGTAAATAAGTCGCGGGATGGTTTTTTCTCCAAAGTCATTTTTCACTCTGGCTAACGTTTAAATTCGCGATATATCGATCTCGAGGCGCCGAATTACTTTTCTATGTCGAACTGAATCTTATAACGTGCAGAGATTTCAAGGAGTACGATCAAACGAGTCTCGGGATAGAAATTGTTTACATAATTATGCGCCAATTAAAAGAGTAGGCTAAGAGAAGGTAAGAGCCCGTGGCGCCGGATGGGAAAAACAAGGCAAGAGGATCGGTAGTAGTGAGCAGCGAGACGAGAGCCGGAAACCATCTCGATTCCCGCGCAATTAAGGTGCGCTTGAGAAAACCTAAAAAAAGGCACGCTAGGAAAGAGTGGAATTTAATTAGGAGCAGCTCGTGCTCTCTCGTATTTTCAGGCAGCCATGAAGAAGCAATATAGATTGGAATAAAAAGAATGAGAGAGAGAGAGAGAGAGAGAGAGAAAGTGGCTGAGAGAAAGAGTGAGGAGAGTCATCGAATTGGTTAAGTTATAAGGAGCAAGGGGGTAGAAAAGGAGAGAGAGAGTGGGAGGGGTGAGATGGAGGGAAAGATAGGGAATACGAGCAGTAGGGTATCGTCAGCGAAGACATAACAATCAGGAATATGATAACACGCGGGACGGATGCTTGCCTTCACCTCAGACCTTCGCGAGAACATCGTGAAGAGAGAGAGGAGGGGTGTAAAGAGAGAGGGAGAGAGAGACGAAGGATGAACGGAGCGAGAGACAAGGGGGTGGGAGAAGCAGAGCGAGATGAAAGATGATGAGTGAAGGAGTCGCGGCGGTGGCGGCGGCGGCGGCGGCAGCAGGGAGGAGGGCGCTTAATTAGAGCCAGACTTCCGTAGGATGCTTGAGGCTTCCCTACGCTCTAAACTTCTATCTTACCACAGTTTATCCGCGTAAAGTGGCTATCTCGAAATTACCCTCGAAATTATATCGAATTTCGGAGCTGGCCGCGTTTCGCTCGATCCATCATCGTGTATGAAGCTCGACGTCTCATTTTCTTTTTCTCCGACGAAACGTCTCGCTACGATCACGCGCTATGTCACTCTCTTAAAATACCACCAGAATGAATATCCCAACACGATGGAAGTATTCGTGCAAAGTTTTCCCACGTGCAATCAAACGTCGTAGCGGAGAAGAACGTCTTCGCGAGCCGAAGAAGTATATATTCCGCGCAAGTAGTAATAGCTGTACGAAGAAGCCAATGTTTACTTTATCCTCGCTAATCAAGGGACGTATTTGCGTTTTATAATCCTTGGTCGGCTAAGAGGGTAAAATCTGAAAGCTTAGTGGAATCTCCTTTCGGTCGGATGGGTAATCCCCGCCTCCGACCCTCGATTCTCGCCCGCTCTCTACCTCCCCCCACCGCCACCGCTTCGTCTCATCCCTCCTATCGCCCATCTCCCGTTCTCCTATCCACCTTAGCCGGAGTCGTTCCGGAGAACGGGGCCGTTGGCGTCTTCTTATTCGTATAACGCCGACGACTTAATGACTTATTTTATCCGATAATATTGCAGCCACGACGTTCGGGCAGCGTCGCGGTGAATTACCGGTCAGCCGTCTCGGAAGAATCCTCTTAAAATGGAGGATAATGCATCCTGTCCCTTCGAGCCGGATCGATCGAGAATATAATGGAGTTCGAGTACAATGATCTCTCGCCACGGTATAGCACCGCAGATATTCAGAATCGCGCGAAGGAGGAGAACCGTCGTTCCTGAGGGTATGTATAAAAATGGCGGCAAGCTGGACAGATCGACAGCGTGTCCCTCCAATTAGAGGCGAACTTCCAGGCTCATTTCTAAGGAAGACGAGAAGCACGAGTTGTAGTCCACCGTGGAAGGTATGTTTTAGAGGGACGAGCAAGGGTGCACACGCAGATCGAATAATTGATAGACACGAAGTGTATCGCCGGTCTGGCTGCAGGAAACTCAAAGGGAAAGGCTCGGTTGGTCTGTCTTATCGATAATTCACTCGACTTGACCGTCCTGCGTCGACCTGTAGCTACACGACGCTCACCCCCCGCGTTCTACCTCATTCGCCCTCCTTCGCCCTATTTATATGATTAATGGCTTTATAATGACCGTGCAAGCTCGCGATTCCGCTCGAAGGAACGGAGAGCGAGCCTCTCCTTCTCGCGCGATCACGCAAGAGCTTGTCCCGAAGACGTCTTACTATACCTACACCTGATCTTCGCGAAAACCAAATAATATTAGACGTATGATCGATAAAGAATAACGTCGAAGTTGGCGATGGAAAAAAATAAATGAAATAAAAAGCACAAACTTGTCTCTCGTTGTTCTATCGCACTCTCCTAAGAAAAGACTAACGGTCATCGATCGGTGTAAAATTTCTACGTGGCTTCCGCGGAAGCGTCGAAATTGCCGCGCGGTGAAATCGAGCTATCGAATAGACATCCGTCATGCGAACGTCATTTCTCCTATACCTACGTGTTCGGCACTCGAACTCCATCCGCTCGAGCGTAATTCTCTGTTCGGCATGCGAGCGACACAGGCACTCGAGCGACACGACATCGCGTTAACCGCTCGCGCTTACCGTCCTTCATTTTCCTTCCACGATTTTTAAGCCTCCCTTCAAGTAGGAGACTTCGATCGGTAACCCGCACGTAACACGGACTCGAACTGGGAACTAGGTAGTAGGGCTACCTTACTGGAAACCCGCTCGTTGTACTTACGTGGATCTACGATTTGACTAGGGTGCCATCGAGGAACCGTAATCCTCGCCCAAGGGTTGTTCTTCCGCTCGAACGAATCGATCTGCTCGCGATAGATACACTCTACTATAGGCGAGAGAGTCTAAGTCGAAACAAAGCGTGCCAAGGTTTAAAACGCACTGATCACCCGCGTACCGTTCGATGGACAACGACTCACTCCTTTGTATAGTCACCTTTGGAAGACACGTGGCCCCGTGACAACGACGAATAGGATGGAGACGATATAGAGACTGGCGATGGTAGTGGTGGTAGCAGTTTTCGCGTTAGTGGAAAAAGGAAGGAACGAGTCAACGTGGTAGAGGTGAGAGAGGCAAACGATCCGAGAGACGAAGCTACGATATATTCTCTTACGTTACGTCTCCTATACGTATACGTATAGCAAGAACTATACATAGTAGGATATCCAACTAGACTACGTGGCTTACAAGCACGTGGGAAAAGGCGCGTGCGAAACGAGCGTCAGACGGCGACCGCCTCAACAGGGCTGCCGTTCATAATGCATGCCAGGCGTACACGGCAAGAGTGGTACGCGCTCTCGGCGTACCCCGGCGAAATAACACACATTTGTGGCTAATTTCGTAGACGATCGGAGCTCGTAGAGGGGACTCCGAAAGACGACGACGGGAACCATGCGCTACCGTCTACGATACTCGTAACGATACGCGAGATCTCGTCGAGATCGTTGGCGTTCGCGTTTCAGGCTCGACAAAATGGAACGGACGAATTTTCCTCCGGCCATGTTCGTAAGCACCATTAGGAGAACTTCACGGTGAATGAACGATAACGCGAAGAACGTGACTTCCTTGACCCGCTCCTTTATTGACATTTCCACTAAGTGACTCTACGTTCTAGGTGCATACGTACACGCAAAAAAGTCGACTTTCTAATGCTGGTATAAATCATGACTATATATGCGTACACGGCGAATATAAAACAGAAAGTAAATATAAACTACTATAGAGGCGGTGGGTTACCTTAAAGCAAAAGTTTGTAACTGCGGTAGTAGCTACGTGCCACCGTCGGGCTAGGTAGTTTGCAGCGTTTATAAAATAGCCATAAAAAGGCAAGAATGAGAAAGAGAGAGAGAGAGAGAGAGAGAGAAGGGTATAGTTGCACTATGCAATTACAAAAGATGTGTATATCGTCGTTGCGTTAAACTGAGACGCGTGCTATATAGATAAAGAAGAAAGAAAATAACAACAAATAAAAAATAAAGAAAGGAATCGATGTATTTCGATCGACCGTTTATCGAACGGAGACGTAAGAAAGAAAATGGTCGAGACCGCGATAAATTAGAGAGCTCGAGCGAGTAGAAATAGAGAAGAGAGAGAAAGAGCGTGACGCTTTTTAAAGGCCATGATTTTCTGGTGAAAGCTCGCGTTTCAGTGCCGCGATGGAAGGGTGACCCGGTGCGCCCGCTCCGTTTAGCCGCAACCTGGTAATTACCTGTAGGGCATAATTGTCATCCCTTACGTTTTCCAGGACGCCCTGGCCCTTTCCTCTTTCTCGCAGCACGGGCCAGCACCCTTCGAGCGGCACCCCTCGGCCGCCGCCCCCACACACAACGGGGGCGTCGGGTCACGCGAGGCACGGCCTGTCGCAGAAGTCCACGCGACGCGGAGAGAGCCACGCAATGCCGAAACAACACCGACTTACCTTACCTATATCAGATTTCTAATTACTAATTTACTCCCAAGACTAAACCCGAGTCCCCACCTCCAACACCTCCCCTCATCCCGGTTGCCAGAAACTCTCGCGAGCCAGCGTAACCGAGTAGCTTCGACCTCTTTTACGTTTTCCGCGTTACATCGACGTATTTCTGCGCCTTCTCTCTTTTTTTCGAGAGAGAGAGAGAGAGAGAGAGAGAGAGAAGAATTCGTCCACGTGACATAGTTTCTAATGTTTTGACATTATTCTTTCGTTCACTTACCGCGCGTTGAGAAAAGACGCTTGACCGGGACAGGGAGTTTTATTGGCAATGCAAGTTCGCTCAGACGATCTGGTATTTTTACCTGTAATCAAAAAGAATACATCGCGATGAGTCTTAGAACGTTGAATCAACGATTTGCAATTTCAAGGAGTTTGTAAATGATTGGAACGAAGTAAATGGAGAACGAGAGAAGGAAGATGGAACGAGACTGGCTCGTCGGGTGACGGGGAAAGGGGTTGAACGAAAGGGGCGGACATAATTGCGAAAATTAATTATCGCCATGCACGAATGTCATGTGTCTTCCTGTAATTACCCCAGTGAGCGTAATTTAAAGCGGTCCGAGTTGTTAACAATATCGTTCGCTTTCCACGGTACGCTGTCTGGATGATGAAATATTTTCTTCTTCCATCGGGAGACGCGACTATTTCTTTGAGCAACCCGATCATAATTATTCTTCGTCAGTCGGATAAACTTTGGTAACGCTGATACTCAAAATTGTTCATGTGTCGTAATAATAGTCTTGATAATGCAATACCCATTTCACGTTATAACCGTCGCGTATGGTCATAAAAAATAAGTTCTACTACCGTTGCTCCACATCGATCCGACGCTGATAATTCCACCTTTACACGTATCGTTGCTATTACTCTTTTAAGAAGCAATAGAAACTCTCCCTTCTTGCTGGCATGTCTCGATGCTTTTTCTCATACATCGCGGACAATTTAAACTCGTTGGATAAAACAGGCCCGAGATCGATCAGCCAGAGCTTCCTTGTCACTCTCTAAAGATCGTAAGCGAGAAAAGCCGTAGAAAATGGCGAATTACTCAACGAGTTACGACGATGCTTCTGGTGCCTCTCGAATTTCCACGAAAACACGTTACTACATTTACTTACTGCCGTTTAACCACTTATCACGTCGGATCTTGGCACTCTCGGTGCGCGAAACGCGCCTAGAGGCAGATTCGCGAGGATAGAGACCCGGTGCTACGCGTAAAGATATCTGCCGGTGCTCTCGCGGAAACGAGATGGAAGGAATGATATGAGGCGAGAGAGAGAGAGAGAGAGAGAGAGAGATTGCGTAGAAGGAAGATAGACTACCCCATAGGATGACGTTAAACTCGCGTATCCATTACGTCGAGCGCGTGTAAGTGGCGTTGCTTACGCGCCTACCGGCGTCGTTCATCCTCCAACCACCACCATCACTATCGTTACCACCACCACCGCTAGCACTGCTACTACTGGCTCGACGCAAGGCCTCGTGATTGCGCTCGCATGCTTCAGAGACATATCTGCAGGATATCAACTCCACTCTAGTCGAACAGGCTAACCGCTTATATCGACGCCATCCGCCGCAAGTGCCTCCTCTCGAGCTCTCCTTTAGCACTGAATATTTACCGAATACGATTACTTCCGATCTTGCTAACATAAAATCGCAAGAATCATCGATATCACCGATCGATTCCCGACGTACCTCGCGTCATCGTCCTGGAGCATCGTGAATTATGATAGATATGCAAGTGAGGGATCGTTACGAGCGAAGAAGAGGAGAACGGGTTATGGGTTAGGTGAATATGCCAAGGGGCTTTTCTGCTTGGCTCTGATGTGGTCTGTGGCTCGAGCTTAATAACCCTCGGCCCTCGACCTCCTCAAACAAACGCTTCTAACCGTTGCCTCTTCCTACCTCCTTTGGCCCTGCCAGTTCTCGGGAATTCGGAAGGATGTCTGCGCGTTGCGTCGAGAAGAAAGACAATGTCGAAGAAGTTGCGAAAGTTATTGCCATGTAGTATCTCCCCTTTAAGGGTACCAGGGTGTACGTACGTATACCGGCCCTGTATCGGTAAAATGCTCGGTGGTAAAACGTATGGGGAAGCAAGCACTCCGATAAAAATAAAAAAAAGAGAAAAGAGCTTGATAGAGAGAGAGAGAGAGAGAGAGAGAGAGCGTGGAATGCCACGCGAAACGTGGTATCGGATTATATCGTTACGCTTAGCACGATCCCGTGTAGGAAGCAATGCAAGAGGAGCTCGCAGGAAGGGGAGAAGGGCGGCGAGTGGCTCATCGACTGGCACAGACTAGTACCGATATTACCCCGCACTCGCGGCCGTCCCGAGCGGCGAACGATGGAGAAAGGCAAAGAGAATGAGACAGAGAACGCGCATGCACACAAGAGTAAAAGTGAGAGAGAAAGAGAGGGGAAGGGGAGAGAAAGAGAGAGGGAGAAAGAGATAGGAGCATGTAGGCTCGCAGATACCCACTTCCCTTCCGCGATCAATTAATTCCGGACACTAATGCTTTTCTAAAGACACACACCAAAGCGGCTCGGCACTCGGCCGATAACCAACTATTCCGAGAGAGAGAGAGAGAGAGAGAGAGCCGTCCGTCCGAACCGTCGAATTTCACGTCACGCGATTCCTCCACGGTGCATTTCCCTCTCTCTCTCTCTCTCTCTCTCTCTCTCTCTCTTTCTCTCTGAAGGAGGAAACTCCGAAAATAGGATCGTACAGTAGCAAACGCCAGAGCTCATATTTCAAAAGATAAATATTTCGATTCGAAAAAAGGAGAAAAAGATAGGCGATACGTAAAAAGGTCCAGCGCGAGAGAAGGGACCGTTCTTTCTCTTAGGTCGAATCTCTCGAAAAGTTTTCGTATTAACTCACACAACTGTACAAGATATTATTCCTCGAGATCTTAAGAAATCGTTCGGATTTATCGAGTCCCGCGGCGTTACGTCTTCGTTGGATGCTTCGTAAACGGGGGTTGCGTTCCCAGGATACGATAAATCATCCACCCCTTCGTTCGCTAGCTCGTTTCTCC
>JAIFRP010000025.1:733829-760122 GCA_032403825.1 Odynerus spinipes
TCTCTCTCTCTCTCTCTCTCTCCATCCGACTCCTCTTTCGCTATTTTCGGAAAATCGCGGATGGCTCTTGGCCCCTAATAGGCACCTATCTGCACGTTACTACCCCCGTGTCTACCGTGAACACGAGATGAGGACAACGAAGAAAGAGAGAGAGAGAGAGAAGAAGCTCTGGCTCTCGCTCCCAAGAGTATTCTAATTGTGAGAGACAGTCTCGGGAAAATACTCGAGAGAAGTTTCCTCCGTTTCCTCGAACGAGAAAGCATATCGCCGGTATTTCAGTGTGCCACTAACACACACACCGAGTCTCGCATCGCCATCACCACTGACGCACCCACTCTCGTACCTTTCGCCAACACCTACGCCATTTCCTCTTCAAGCTAGCCACCCACCGATTCCATCCACCCTGCATCTCCCGACTTAATTCCGAAAGCAAAATTAAGTACCTACGAGAGATGGTAAATACAGTCACCGACGCGTTCGCGATTCGAGAGAGAGAGAGAGAGACGCTCGCTGTTAGCTGGGCGAAAGGTAAACTCCCTGCTTGGTTACGTCTTTGCTCCGACGGGAGAAGAAGAGGAAGAAGAATAACAGGGGGAGGGGGAGAACGAGGAAGGGGGGCTGGATACGAGTGCACGCCCCTCGAGAAGACATCACCCCTTTCGAATTAACTTACGTTTATCCATAGCACAGCGAAAATAAACGCGAGAATACATCGGATATGACGATAGCGGCACCGATCTATCCCGATCTAAGGATAATTAAAAGCACGATGAAAGCCGAAAGAGCAGGAAACGACGTGGCTGCAGGTTTTGAGAAGCCTTTCGAACGTGACGTTGATCCTCCTCCCGGTTCCCCGTTGCGACTGTCGCTCACAATTAACTGTCCCGAAGGATCTGCCAGCGAGGAAGAAGAGCAGGAGTTGAGCTTGAAAATAGAGGAGCGGGAAAGAGGGACAGAGAGAGATGAGCGAAATGAAGGACGAGTAGGAAAAGGAGGACGCGAAGAGGAAGACTCCTGCTTGACGGCACATCTTACATGACAGTCTTTGTATTAACTATCAGGTAACTCCTTCCTGTCAACCCTTTTCCCTCCTCGCACTCTCCTACTCTTCTTGATCTTACTCGGTGCCTCTCTTTATCGTCTCGTGGAGCTCTTTATTCCGGGTACCTACCGGTGGATAACGACGGAGGGAACTAGAGAGAGAGAGAGATACGGAGAAGGAAGAGGAAGTAAGACAGACGCGGAGAAATAGAAGCGAATTAGCGCTGTCAGGACAAGTGCTAATCTTGTAAAGAGACTTGAAATACGGAGAGAGAAAGACGGGGGCGAAGATAGAGCGGGGGAAGGTACTTCTTCTTCTTTAGAGTGGCAAATAGGAGAGAGAAACGAGAAGCCGGCGCAATTACCGGGCCAGTTGCAGTTGCACGACACTATGACATAAGAAACTACGGTATTTTCGAAAAATAAAGGAAGAAAAATTGTTCGTTCGTTTCGACAGAAATATTTTCCAAATTTTGCACATCCCCCGTCGAATTTTCTCTCTCTTTCTCTCTCTCTCTCTCTCTCTCTCTCTCTCTCTCTCTTCGTGGTTCACACGTATTTCAACAGACACAGACACCCGCGCATTTTCCCGAGGAAAGCGTGAACGTTCGAGCGAAGGTTCTTCGCCGTAGGCAAGGACAGCTCATTAATATTTAGACGTATTTTGAGCGGCGAACCACCACCACCATCTACTACACTACCACTTTAAACGCGACTACCATCTCCAGCCTCATTGCCATCGTCGCCGTCGTCGACGTTATACATAATTATACACGCGAGATTGGCGAGTGTCGGTCAGGCGAGACTATCTTGAAATTCCCTGCCACTTCGTGCATGCTCCATTTTCAAATAGAAATAAAACAAAAAAAGTGTCCCGGGTAATACCGTCAGCCCGCCAAAAATTGATATTCAATGTCGATACGATATTTTACCATGGGGAAAGGATAGGAACGAAACTGCAAGAAAAATGAAACGAACTGGAAACGTCTACTTGCCGAGGCTTCTAATCGATTACCGCGAGTTTCAAACTTTACGTCACCGACTCTCTCCCCAGCCTCTTCAACTACTGCCAGTCCTGCCGCTCGTCCTGCAAAGACGACGACGACGACGATGACGACGGCTATGGGAGTGCCAACAGGACTACGTTGAAGAGAAAAGGAGAAAAGTAAGAGAATACAGAAAGACCGAAGAAGCGAATGCAGGAGAATGGAGAGAGAGAGAGAGAGAGAAAGAGAGAAAGTACGAAGTCTGTAAATTTTCTTACATTTTATGAGCCATCAGAATTTCATAACCTCGAGCCAGTCCGCGTGGTACTTTGCACGGGAAAAGTTTCCGTTGGTTCCACTCCTTCCTTTCTCCCTCCGTTTTCTACCATCGATTTTCTCTCTCTCTCTCTCTCTCTCTCTCTCTCTCTCTCTCTCTCTTTCTTCCTCTTTTGCTATTTTACACCCACAGTTTTCTCACGTCACCTTCCAAAGTCACAAATAATGAACGGACGAGAGAATATATTCTTTCTCTTGCGATCGTCGTAAATTAAGAAAGCAAGTTTGGATCAGCCGAGTCTTCTCGATCTTGCCCGTTCACCCGAGAGTCATTTACACGACGGTATTCCTTCTCTCCCGGACGCATTAATCCTACACTTTGACGGTAGCGATTAACCAAATACCCAGTATAGAAACGCAAGCTCGTGGAAAAGCTTCTCTGACGTGCTCGCGTGTCTCGCGGTCGCAGCTTCGCGTGACTTTGCGCTTAAATGGGCTGACTGCCTTGACGCGGTCCGCCAATCGACGAGTCGTTAATTCGCGACTCATTTCCAGCTGGCGGCTTTTGAAATCGACATTTTTACCCTGCACGATAATTTTATTGCCTTCTCGTTTATGTTCCTTTGAATATCGTCGGCGAAGAAACTCGAATTTCAAGTATGATGTTCCCAATATACCCTCGTTACAAATACCGAATCACGAAGGGTACTAATTAGCATTGTACAATACAAGTAGAAAACGTAAGGCTGGACTGTGTTTTACATTTTCCATAAAATATATATGATGTATGATTCCTGGCTAACGTTGAAAGGAAAGGCAACAGAAAGAATAAAACAGGGAGGAGAACGAGAGAAGAGGAGGAGGAGAGAGAGAAAGAAGCGAGAGTAGAAAAGTTCAGCGCCATGTCGGCCATGTTGTCAGGAAAGTTTCATTCTCCCTCTTAAATATAAACGTATACGTGCGAGCTCGCACGATAAAATGTTTCTTTTTCTTGCAAAATTATACGTCTCGCCGGTTTACATTTTCGCGATGACAATTACGTTCAAGCAAGGATATCCCTGACAATACGAATGATTCGGTACAATTAAGCGAGTAGCAACTTCAAGCCAAGCAGCAGAACGTAATAACCGTTATTAACAATTTTCGTAGCGGTACACAGCCACAGGGCTTACCGGTGACTTCGACAGAATTTTCACGTACGATGGTTCGCGTCTTCGGAAAGGATCTTTATCCTTGGTAGTTTCTCCCGATCAGCACCAAGAACACGCGCCACGAAATAATTGCAGTCATTCGGAACCATTCACTTTATTGAGCGAGATAATCTCATCGCCCTACTTTCACGTCCTATCCATTTTGTCCTCCTACGTGACGTGTAATCATTCGCGGTAAGGGTATTTCGCCAATAACTGATAGAAAGAACATTTATAAAGATCTGGAGGATATATAGGAGTCGTAGCGTAATTTATATGATTCTTGACGTTACTAAAAGCTATTCGCATTGGAACTAAATTCTTATTACGAGACGAGAATAGAAAATAAGAAGATACTTGATAGAAGACCACTAAGGAATCATAGTTACGAAGGCTCGTGTTTGGTAAAAGTGCGTACACATATGCTATGACTTCTGAGAGGAACACACGACGATATTTCACCGAAGTAAATCGAGTGCAATGATTCAGAAAGGATCGAATCATCCGCATTTTGGTCGAGTAATCCAAGCACGCGTAGCTCTAGCTCTTTCGTCTTTCCTCCTATTTCTCGATCGGTTTCTTTAGTTGCTATCTTTCTCTTTAACGCGCGTGTAACCATTCGAGCGTCTACTCGACACCGTTTCTCCTTTCTTCGAGGAAAGAAAGACATTCGCGAGATTTATATTTTATCGACGGCGAGAAGCGTTGCTTCCAAAGTCCTACGAGTCGTGAAAGAGATTTTACGATGCAGTTGGAAAATCGTAGAGGGAGGACATGGCGAACGGATAAAATATGGCGTCGTGTGGAGAACAAAATATCGCGGATATCGTGCGTGATGCTACTTACTTCGTTTTCTCTCTCGGTATTTGTAGTATGTCTTTCTCGCTCCTCTCGGAAGACTTCTCTCTTGAACCGTGGCAATATTCGGAGCTCGAGTCACATTAGGAGCGCGAGTTCGAGTTCACCTTAAAAGATCGGAGACGATGCCGGTTGCGTACGGTGCCGCGCGTTCGCCGTGAAGAAGAAGAAGAAGAAGATCAAGAGGAGGAAGAAGTAGAAGACGAAAACGTAGAGAGCCGCGCGCGTACGCGCGAAAATCGTCGGCCGTGGATAATATCGTCGTCGGCGTCGTCGTCGGTCGTACGTAACGATCCCCGCTCATGCCGTGAGAATCTCTCGCGGGCACTTGTCTTGGGTAGCCGGCAGAAGCCGCGGGGGCTCCGGAGGAGGCCAGGCCAGCATGGAGAGGATCCCTGAGGTGGGGAGGAGTGGTGAGGTGGAGCGGTGGTAGTGGTGGTGGTGCTGGTTGGCGGCGGCGGTGGTGCCGACGGTGGCGGTGGCGGCGGCGGTGGTGAACCAGTGAGGGACGAAACGCGAGAGGAGAGCCTAGGAAGAGAGGGCGGAGGTATTCTGCCCCACCCGTACTCTCTTCTGATTGGACCACCCGCGTCGGGGTACCCTGGCCATTCCTCTCCTCTACTTCCTCCTTCCTTCTCATCCTCTCCACCTCCTCATCCTCATCCTCCTCCTCCTCCTATTCCTCCTTCTCGTCTCCTTCCCACGGCACCTCAACCTCTTCCACCTCCTTTCTCATTCTCTCCTCCTTCTCTTCTCGTCTCTCCTCCTACTCCTCTCTTTTCTCTACCTTCTCTACTGCATACTTCTTCCCGTTCGCACCACACCTCGCAGCATAGTGAAAGAGAGAGAGAAAGAGAGAAGCCCCGTAGGTCCGCATTCTCTCAACCAAGAGAGGCTGCCCGCGTAAGAACGCCCGCCTCTTTTTCGATGCACCGGAAAACAGGTAGACGGAAGCTCGCCGTGGGGATTCCAGCCTTCCTACTGGCTCCCACCCGGAATCATCGTCCTCGACTACGATTTCTCGCCTTTTATTTCCACTATCTCCCGCGACTCCTCCAGCACCAAGAGGAACCTCCCTTTTCCTGCTACTCGGATTTTTCCAAATTCAGAATGAGCGACCATGCATGCTCGATGAGCACTTAGCCTCTGTAAGTCGCCTTGGATGTACTCATTACGGATTCAGTAAACCAGATATACAGAAATATATACATACGTATATACATATATATAAACCCTGGTACCAGTCGGAGATGTTAATGAACTGAGACTCTTTCGGTATATTGCAGGAAAAATCGATAACTCTCTCCCCCCTCCCTCTCCTGTCCAATCTAAAACTTTGAACGTGAAGCCAAAAATAAGAGATATCGTACGTTTACCAAGGAAAACGTCGATCGCGAAGTAAGTACCTAGCTACCTAGTCGAAAATAGCCGACGGTTCGATGCACCGTCGAACTTCGAGGCGGAACTAATTGTGAGTGCGGTGCGAGCAGCACGTTTTCGCGATAAATTAAAAGACATTTTCGATGGAAAATACTGATGCAGGAAATGGTAAAGGTAGGAAACATTCGTCGAAGGGAGAGAGAACGAGGCGCGAATGCCTTAAGGCGACGGCATTTCGATAATTGGAAACCAATGAGGCGGCAGTGGGTGGGTTTTCAAGGGTGAGGCGGGTAGGCGGAGAAGGAAGGGGGTAAAAATCAACCCTTCCGCCCGATCTTCCTCAGGAGGCCCCTAATGAAGCGAGCCTTCGGCGTTGCCTACCGACGTGCATGCCTCCGCATTGCATTAATTGCCCTACCTCTCCTCCCGCAACCTTTCTCTGTCCCCCTCTTCTTCCTCTCTTCTTCTTCCTGCTTGCAGCGTCTACCAGTTACCACCCGCGATAGCACATTCTTCGACAAATTGGATCACGCTATCGTGCGAGCCCTCCGACTCACCCCGTTATATTGCCGAGGACTCGCGCGCTTGGATAATCAGCGAGGCTTTAATTTCTCAAGCGAGCAAGACGATGCCAAAGGAGGACGAGGATTATCGTTGAATCACGTCAACGTCAAAGAAAGCGTCACTCTTTCCTTTTGCGATTTAGGGTACAGAGAACCTTTGCCAAGCTAACGACTGACTGATAACTCGAACAATTGCTGGATGTTAAAACGAGCATAGTCTTTTCGATGATTTAACTTCTTTCGACGCGTGGCCGACGTTTCGTGACACTCTCGCAAAATATTCATTAATAATTTATTATATAGACCAGCCGATAGCGTCACCGTCGCGCAACTTCACGAATGAGAATATCTTTCAACGGAAAAGGAAACCTGGCGAGCTGCAGACGCGAGAAGTTCATTATTCCTTTCCTTCTCTCGCGGTCGGCTTATTAAGACCCTAACGTTTAAATCGGTATTTCTATATAGCGCGTATCTAGATAATAAATCATGCGACTGTGCTACGAGGAATCGTTTGAAATTAATTACTTTACTCACGGTGATAGATGAATAATTATAACTCTTTACATGTACGTTTAATAATGATTTTCAAGACACGGTGCTCTACGAATGCCCGCCAAACATTAGAGACCTTAGCCCGTAGTTTTAAGGTTGGCCGAGGTTAGGGCCGCTCTCGGTGTAATTTCGCTAGGTAGGCCTCGAATCGATATAATCAACGAACGCGCGGTTCAACAGAGATTTCACCCCTCCGATGGTCGCTTCACCGCGCGATGCTTCCTCTCAAATTCAGTTTCTCATCCCTTCCCCTCTAACCCTAAAACTCCTTCTTCGACTACAGCTATTTCTAAAAGCGAAAACACTCGACCACGATAGCGTTTCCTGATTTCAAGTCAATTAGCATTCTCAAGTAAGTTAAAGTATTGAAAGAGATACGATTATTGAATTAATTCATATAAAATTTGAAATATATATACCATATAACATTACAGAAGATAAAACATTGCGCAAACTCAATGTAATTGCAATATAAACCTAACTGACTACTTACATGCTAAAAGGTGTGATGTACGAATGTTCCCTCAAAAAACTTTTGATTATCACTAGGCCATCTCAAAAAGTAACACCGCACTTGCTCTTTGTGAACACTCGAAGAATTCCAAAACTAATTCCAGTCCATATGACTCGTAGGACATGCGCGAGCTACTGGACTTCCTTCCAGCTGTACAAGTTGGCCGTCGGTGATTACCAGCCGGAGAATCCTTCACGACGAAAGTACAGGAAGAAGGACGAAGACGCGGGGACGAGGGTGTAAGGCAAAAAGTGATATTCGATGCACGAAATGGCGGAACGGAGACGCCGAACGTGGGCGCGAGATGTGGCACACCCCGAGACCTAGACACTACTGAACCAGCCCCATGGCAAACCTTGTTAACGGCAGTCGACAACCAAGTTTAAACTTCGGGTAACAATTCCCCTACCAACTCTCTCTCTCTCTATCTCTCTTCTCCTCTCGGTTCTCTCCCCCCTCTACTACGGCCACAATCTCTCCCCAGCCTCTCTCTCTTTGTCTTTGACTGTCGTTCAGCATGAGAGAGAGAGAGAGAGATGGAGAAAGAAAAATTAATAAATCTAATTGTTAAAAACTCTCGTCAGTTAGTGCAAATGTTTGTTTAGAGTGAAACAGTTTCTTAAAGATTACTATCGATGTTTGATCAAACGACCAAGGTAGGAGGACCAACACGATCGAGACTGATCATCTCAAAAGAAGTCCAAGAACCAAGACAATGACTCCTTTAACAACGAGAATGAAACTAGAAGTATTGGTTGTCGTTAACCCCGATTCAGGGCAATCCTCTGCGGTCGAAAACGGAGAGAGTGATCTAGGTGGGACACGAAGTGGAGGAACACCAAGTTCAGCTTTCGAAGAAAGGAGAGGCGCGTCGGCTGCGAAACTCAGTAACCGCGTAACAAGAAAGAAGTAACTATCGTTCTCGAACGGACTAGTTTGTTCAATGGCACGGGCAACAGGAGAAGAAGAGGAGGTGGGGGGTTGTGAAAGGGGGAGGGGGTCAGAGAGGGTGGTTGTGCAAGACGGAAGTAAGGTGAGTCGAAGTTCTTCGCAAGAACAAGAACAAAGTTCCACACCGAAGACCCCCCAGCCCCTTCTCTTCTTACCCTTGCCCCTCGCTCGTAATCCCCTCTCGCACACCCCTCTCCCCTGAGATGTATGTATATACTCTTGCAGATGCACCCAGCCAACTTGGCGAGAACCAAGGTTCACCTTGGAAACTTTAACGAAAACCGAATTCCAAGTGCACGCGGTAGACTACACCGTTGGGGCCTACTCTCCCCCGCCCCTTTTTCTTTTGTGGTCTCCATCTTGCGAAGTTAGCGAGGTACGAAAAAAATAGGAGCCTGCGGATTCGCAAACTCAAGCTCAAGTTGTTGTCATAGTTAAAATGCGGGATCTAGCGAGAGGAGCCTACTTTTCAGGAAGACAGTTTAAAGGGACGCGAAAGGCCGAAAACGTGACCCAGTAAATCGTAACTTGGCGGAGCAAAGGAAAGAGTGCGCCAACCTCGACGTCTTATTTTAAACGACCACGTCACACTGAGGTACAGGTAACATCGATCGAAGTTCAAAGTAGAAAAGTGACACTTTTTTATACCTCGGCAAGATTATGTGGTAAAGATAATAGTTCCATAACAACTGATTGGTAAAATTATAAAACTACTTACTCTTCGTGGTGTCAAAGACAGTCCGAGCGATCGTAGTCAAGGCTATCGCCTGAAAGATCGATGAAGCACGGCAAGAGTTTTCTTTCTTCCGTGTACACGTCCCTATCGTGGTCGGGCACCAAGAAATCAGGGAATCTCCCTGTTTCCCAGGACTTTCCACCTCTTCGGTAAAACTCACGACTGGATACTCGAAAGAGGAGCCGTAGATCCGTGATCAACGTTAGCCAAGGCAACAACGCGAGACATGTCCGAACCGTTCGCGCTGCTACGTCGACGAAGAGCGCCGATTTTCCACGAGCAACCCCGAGAGGTCGTACAACACCGAGAGCGTCAGGAGGAGGCTGGACGAGTAAGAGGAGGTGGAGGAGGTGGAGGAAGAGGAGGTGGAGAAAAGCGAGGAGACGGAGAAGGTGGAGAGGTGGAAGTAGTAGTCGTAGGAGGATTTCGGTGGTGGTATCGGTGAGGAGGAGGACTGCCGCGTCGTATGCCACCGAGTTCGAGGAGCTGTGTGCGCGCGTTTGTGAGGAGTTAGATTAGAGGAGAGAAGAGAGAAGAGATGAGAAGAGAAGGAGAGAGGGTAAGAGAGGGAAAGAGAGGTAGAGAAGCGAGAGGTGGCTTGGATGTGCGCCGCTCTCTCTTCTGGCAGTGTGTTGGTGAGAGTAAAACTTTTCTCGCTTGTGTTCGTACGCACGCATCGACTCGCCTCGCCGAGAGAGAAAGAGGATGAGGAGGTAGGATGAAAGGTAGGAGGAGGTGGAGAGAGGGAGGGTTAGGAGGAGGAGGAGGAGGAGGGGGAGAAGGAGGAAGATAGGGCGTAGTACGATTTTGCTGGTACGGAGAGGAGCTTCCAAGCAAAACGCGTGGTCCACCTCCGAGTTATTTCCTTTTCTAGTATACCGGTACCTCCGCTTTTTCCCTTTCCCCCCTAACTCTCTTTCTCTCTTTGCCTCTTCCTACCACCCTCTACCCTTCGCGCAGCACCCACTCGTTCCCACCCGCTCCTTTTCCACCTCTACCTACACTGCTTGGACGGCACAAATTATTACCCGTCGCAGGTGCATTTTTTCCAATTCTCCTTTTCTTCCGAGCGAGCGTTTGCTTTTCTCTTTCTCCCTTCGTCTCTTTACGTTCCTCCGACGTCCATCTCACAACAAGAAGTTATGAGATCTCAAAGGAACGGCTATTCGTTCCGTGCAATTGACAGGAACGAGAATATGGCCGCCTGAGTTCCGATGCAGTACGTGTCTCTGCTCGAACGCGTTACTTGCTCACGCGTTGAAGGAACAAATACATGTAACGGTTTTCCGTTTAAAAATAATCGCGTTAACGCAAGCACTTCTAGGAAGTACATTTCCAGCTTCTAATGACCTAGGAGGAACCATTAACGACCAGCCGATCGTATAGTTCTAACGGAAAGATCGATGTGGTGTCTGCTCGCGGCTGAAACCGCAGCTCCTTCAACCTTTACCCCGTGTGACCAACGGCGACAGCTCAGCGAGCGCGAATTGAATCGTACGCGAAAACCGAAGATGTCTTACGATCGCAAAACGTTTCTAGCTCGTTCATCGACGAGGTGGTCGAGCTACCGAACGTCGAGTTTAATGCAGATTAAGGTGCGCGAGGGGGGCTTGGAAAGTCCTTTGTAGAACGCGTTTCGTTCGGTATTAGCTGGAAGTAGCTCGTAGAACCGTGGTATTACCTGGAATTACGTCTCAATCTACCGTGGCCGTCGACTAAACTAATATTAAAACTTTTAACGTAGTTAGAGCGCGGCCCGTGGTTGCTTTACCGTCCGTGAAGCTCCGCGTTCTCCCTGCCCCCTCCCCCTCGACTCCTCTCCACACCCCTCTTACCATCCCTCTTCCTCTTTTAGCTCCATCAGTTTCTCCCTCTTCCATGTCTCTCTTGCAGCTTGCCTCTCTTTCCCTCTGTCTCTCTCTTACTCTTTCGCTCGCGCTCTTGACGCGTGTGCGAGAGCGGGCTGCATTGACCGGTACTGAACTTTGATGTGTTTCCTGCGCAAAATTCACCTCCGAAGTCATAAATTAGCAGCGGAGACCGATGCGTTTCTCTTTGGCAACAGCCCTTCGACTCACACCAATAAACCGAGCTCTCGGTTCTCTTCCTTTGGCTCTCTCTCTCTCTCTCTCTCCCTCTCTCTCTATCTCTCTATTTCTCTCTGTCTCTGTTCTCGCTAAAAAACGTCAAAAGGGAGGGTCGCGTGCTTATCGACGTAGCATTTAACGTCATCGAGGCGCGCGGTAACGAATTTTTAATTCGTTAACGACGAAGTTACGTAGGTAAGCGGCTTTCTCGGTACGTACTCTATGAAAAAGCGCTATCCCTTGCGAATCTACCGTAGGTGGTTTGATATTTGCGTGAGAGGAACGTTCGTGTTCGCTGAATTTCCGTGTGCCGTGCGAATACTTTCTCCGCTCTCGTGGTCTTTCACTTTCCCCTGGATTCATAAAAGTGTGTCTTTAAAGAAAAAGAGTTTAAAAATACAACGAGCACAGTAGTCAGTTTCACTTCTTGTTCTTGTTCTTGTTCTTCTTCTTCTTCTTCTTCTTCTCGAGATACTACTACTACTTCTTTTCTTCTTGTTCTTGTTCTTCTTTCACTTCTTCTTCTTCTTCTTCTTCTGCTTCTGCTTCGAACAAAAACTTTTTATTTTGGCGCTTAAGGAACGACCGTGTCCTGCCAGATCAGAGTTACTCCATTTAGAATCTATTAAGTGGATTAAGTTCCACCGATGAAGTAGTCCTCCTTAGCTTTCCTCCTTCTCCTCCTTCTCTTCCTTCTCCACCTATCCCTCTTCCCATCGACCGGCTACAACTTTTGCTCCTTTCAGCTTTCTTCAAAAGTTGCGCGGTGGACGAATTATCGGACGACGATGAAAGGGAGAAATGAAAATTCAGCCTCATCCCGTAGGACGCGACGAGCAATACACGTAAAAATGTCAGAGTGTAAAGCGTATAATTACGAAACAACATTGCAGAGAAAAAAGCTAGATATAACAAAGTTGGAGAACTATAGTAACCTTGAATCTTCAAGGAAGTTTGATCGGAGACTCTTCCCATACCCAAATTTTGAATTTTGAGATTCAAAAGTAATGATCACGTGCTACTACATTTCCGTATGGTCCTGACCTACAATTTCTTCAAAACATTAGACACATTGATCGCAACTAAAGAATAGATCAATAACAACCCATAGTAAATAAAACAGTTAATAATAATCCATAATCCCAAGCATCTGCAAGTTGAAGATCTTTTTCGAATCATAATATTCCTAAAAAATCATCCAAAAAAAGCCAGTTGTACGAGCAGCAAAAACGACGTCCTGACGGGCTCGGGCTTGGAAGAGGAGTGCTGGAACGTCCTGCCTCTGTCATCCCCTCGCCCCACCTCGCGCTTGCTCTGCGCATTCGCTGGCTCATTCCGCCTCCCCACCCTTCTTCACCTCGCTCGGTGCCAGAGAGGACGAAATCCTAGAGAGAGAAAGAGAGAGAGCGAACATCGTCCGTGTGTTCTGTCCTCCCGTCGTCTTTATTCTCTCCTTCGTATAAACGCCTCGCTCTTTCTCCCTCTTTCAAGCTCGCGCGCGCGCGCGCGCATCTACTTACAAGAGAAAGAGCAAGCAAGAGAGAGAAAGATATGGGTGTAATCGAGGGCGCAAGCGCGAGTACCGAGTACAACCCCCACCACTCTTGGAAAAGGACGACAGGAACTTACCGGGGACAAGCTCCGCGTTCCACGCCTCCCACGATAGGCTTACTTTCGCGGAACTTTTTGCAGCAGTCGCCGTCCTCGTCATCGTAGGTGGTCGTAAGGGCATACGACGTATACGCGTCCAGAGGAAAGGAAAAAGCTCTTCTCTTCTCGTCTCGTCTCTTCTCTCTCTTCTCTTCTTGCCTTGCCTTGCCTTTCCTTTCCACTGGTTAGCGACGAGAGGGCTTTCCTGTTCACCAGCGTCTTTTCTTGCCCTACCCTATCAACCCCTACTATTCTCTCCTCGCTGCTTTTCTCTGCTACTTCTCTCTCTCTCTCTCTCTCTCTCTTTTCTTTCACTTTTTACTTTTTTCCAGTTATTGCAAACTATAAACGTCCATCCATTTGAAACTATCAATGATATTGTGATGAAGATTACGCTATTGGGATTTTATTATAAACACTGAGTACTTTCTATAAAATAGTTTTGAGTTTAAAATATCGAGAAACTAGTATCGTTATTATTAATATTGTAAATTCTTCCGAACGTTTAATTGTCAATTCTATTTAATAATTTTTAATTTTTTTAAAATTATATTCAATGTTTCATTTAGTGTTCACGTATAACATATATACTCCACAAGTTTCCTAGTGAAAAACTTTACTCCTACATCGATTAAAGAAAGAAGTTTGGAAAGCCTGAAAAGTGTAGTCGCAAAGTATGTTAATGGTCGAGAGTGAAATAAAGCGGCCGCCAGGTCACTCGACTGGCGAAGTTCGAAGTTCAAGTTCGAACATCCCTCGCAAACTATGCCCCCTTCCCCTCTTCTCTTCACAATGAACTCGTTAACTTCGCGAATCATTCGTAAATTACGAACTGTGGCTTAGCAGGAATTGCTGTCTTTCGTCCAGTTCCTCCAGACGCCGTTTTTCGAAACTGGAGTTACTTTTTCAAATTTTTAAACGTGTCGTCCGTCCGGTATATGTCAGAAGTTGAAGCGAAATAAAATGAGAGCGATGAAAAATGCTTCAAAGTTTCAAGCATATGTAATTTTCATTTTATGAAATACCTGCGACATTTTTTTCTAAACATTTTTTGGAGCTAACATTTTACTCGTTTCACCGTACACCCTGATACTTCGTTATTTTTAAGCACGCCAGTATATAAAAATACTATCTACAACAAAATATAAAAGCAAATACCGAAACAGAGAAAAAGGGAAAGATATAGAAGTTACTCAGCTTTCCTAAGCACCAGAGGTAGACGACTGGTAAGATATAGTAAGATATAAGAAGACAAACACCGAGAACGAACCATATATCTGTATATATGCGTATTTGTTCGTAAATACAAGAGACCAATGCGTTGCGTACAAGGGTAAACATTGGGGGAAAGAGGAAATCGAGATAGAAGGAAACAGAGAAAAAGAAGGAAAAAGGAGATAGCGTTAGACGGTAGCACATATCCAGACCCATATATCCATCGAGGGAAAAACGATGATGCCTTCTAGTCCGAGTCATAAATCCATCGGTTTCTTTTCTATCTTTGCTCTAGCTCGATATACCAGCCCAAGGCGTCGGAAAAATTTCCCCCGCAAAAATCAACCGCCACGTTACTGATCCTTATCGTCGATCCACCAACGTCTCGTACCACTCGCGAAAATTATATTAACCAAGAACGACAACGTTCTCTGCCTTTCTTCTTCTTCTTCTTCTTCTTCTTTTTAAGTATCGAAGCTTGTGAGAGTGACGTAAAAAATGACAAGAGAACCTGAAGGGATCGTGGGATAAGAAAGGGATTCTGTCGACGCTTCTCTGTCGATGCTCAGCATCGCGATATTAATTGACGCAAGAAATTAGGATCGTGATCCCTGGGAATGATTGATCGCGTAATGAGAAATCCCTAATAATGACTCCGTCGTTTTCGTGGGAGGGTGCCAAGGAGGAAGATGCAAGTGGGGGAAGGTATTAAGAAACGACATTAGATTATAATTTATATTAAAATCTGTGCAAGGAGATAAAGAGAGGAGACACCCAACGATCGTCGGATTCAACCCTTCGCCATTGGCGTAACATCTGTCTTCTATAAGTTTACATAAATATAATAAAGCATTTTTTCATTGAATTCAATTTACATGGACTACAAAAATGTATACTTTAATTTTTACGAAATAAAATGACACATTTTAAAGCAATATTTCTATCATGCATATACGACGAGAGGTCAATTTTAATTAGACTCTACGCCAATGGAAAATAATCAAGGGGAAGACCAAGGGACGCTTTATAGCGGAAAGGAGACGGACAGAGAGAGAGAGAGAGAGAGAGAGAGAGCATTGCATGGAGCTAGGCACCATGGAGAAGCATTATAGTGATGCAAAGATGGGGTAGGGACAGTAATGCTTAGACGTAATGGGGTAGAACTTCGAACTTACTTCGGTTAAAATATTAAACGTGCACACGATAGATATTCCTAACGTTACATTGCCTTGGCATTGATTTTACGATCTGCGGAGCATTTTAAAAAAATCGATGGAAGCGGCGGTAACATCGAATATGTAAAAGGAATTACGGATTATACAAGAACGTCGGTGGAGAACTCACGTGGTGTCTAATATTTGTAATTCTCTCGAGTATTCTTGCTCGCATGTTTCTGGTTCTTCGCCCATTACCGATAATAAAATGCATGATTTAGGCCCTCGTTTATCCCCGGGACTCCTCGTACTGCGAGAAGCAACACGAGTAGCAACGGTACAGGAATACTGCGACCCTCTTTACTCGCCGACGACGGTAGGATAGGTAACCCGCGTTACATCGAAGCGACAGGACGACGCCATGAATTATAAAATGACGGTAAAAGCGAAAGTTTTCAGTGGTTTCGCGGATCCAGAGAGACCAACAGCACGGCTCTCTTCGTAACAGAGAGAAAGAGACGACTTCTGCCCGCCAACCAGCCAAACAGCCAACCAGCCAGTCTCCTCCTAATTTAATGAAATAGCGAAGGGTTACGCTCTTACGCTAGCAGATGAAGCACCGAGCAAATGTTTAGGCAAAGTAGCCAACCTCTACGTACGTTGGAATCGTGGAAGTGCAGCGTTTACACGTTCAACTATATCCCTATACGTCCTACTCCAACGACTCGAACGTCTACTCTGCCCTGGTGTCTCTTTTCTTCTCTCCTATTTCTATCTTCGCCTTTCTCTCCACCTACTGCCTCTGTCTATCCTCCTCTTCCCGTCGAGACATAGGAGGATCCATTAAAATGGATGCGAGACGCTTTTTGGCAATGGTGATGGTGGTAGTTACTCGCATCCGCACCACCACCACCACCCACCAGCCAGAACCACCACCCCCGTCATCCAAGCGAACCACCCAACGAGTTGCCTTCAAGCGGCGAACATGCAAATGCGGAACCGGTTACGCGAGCGTTTTCACGTCCGGAATGACGCGGTAACGAGATAAATCCGACGAGACGTCTCCTGGATAATTTCCTCTTTGGTACACGCGAGAATGCCTTGCCTGCTTCCGATCGCTCCGAATATAGAGACGAGAACTATTGTGTCCCATATATGGATCTCGCAATGTTCTACAAATGTCTGGAGCTTCTCATGTCCCAGTGAAGGGAAGATCGAAGAAGGTTTTTTTTTGTAAAAATCGTCTTCCGATGAAGAAATAGTAATATCTACTAATATTCGCTGAAATAGATCAACTTTCCAGACCGGAGGTCTAAACGGTGCTCACAATCAGTATCAGGCAGCAGCCAACCATCCAGGCAGTTCGGTTTTGTAAGTGACAATGGCGAGCGTTGTCCGTGACGTCTAGCCTGGTCTACGATGGAAACGAATGTAGAAATCCACGACGGCGACGACGACGGTAGCAATCTGGAGGTATTCCCCGGACGGTCACGTCGTAGAAGGGTGAGAAAGTACGATGACTATGCGCCGTGGGGAAGAAGAGAATAGTGAGAAAGAGAGAAACGGAGAGAGGAAGCTCAGTCGTGATTACAGTACCGTGTATTCAAATGGTCAGTCCGACCCACACCAATCACAACGAGCACCCCCAAGCATCCCCGATACCCTTGTCTAATGCCAGAGGGACTAACGTCAGTGTACCTCGCAGCTTTCGAGTATGTGTATACACTCACGTCCAGCGGCAGCTTCCTCGCACGTCGAATCGAGAAATGGTAATATGCAACTTGGCCGACACGCTTCCCTCCGACGACTGGAAAATTCGAAGGACATCCCTAGAGATCGGTCCGACCATTGCCGGACAACGTCGAAAGACCTAGCGGTCCTAGCCTTTCGTAATAACCAAACAGCATGCTGACGATGACCATGAGAATCCTCATGGATCAACCTGGATCCGTTATTCTCGCGATAATCAAAAAGTCTTGCTACTTTCTTCTTCTTCTTCTTCTTTTTCTTTTTCTTCCTGATCACTTATCACCTTCCATAGTCTTTGTCATCTTTGCCAAGGCTATCCTAGAGGCTTTCGATGTAGGAAAATCGGTCTAGCAATTTCGCGAGCTTTATCCTTCGAGTACCGCAAGACGGGTTCGATGGTTTACGGTCGGCAAACATTATGCAAATCGGGCGATCGTCGAACGCGAAAGATAACCTCCTTGTTGGCAGGCATGATAACTGGCGAAGGTTGGAGACGCGAAGGAGCTTGCCGAAGGAGGAGACGACGATGGCGAGAGAGCCCGTAGGACGACCCTAGTTAGTCTCGGCTGTATGAATCGTTAATGCTAATCAGGATCGCCAGGGCCACGTTCTGCGGACAAGGTGACGTCAGCCCTTCGTCAGAGATATTGCCGCGACGAAGGGACTTGATCAATTAACCCTTCGCGATATTGATAAACCTCGGGGAGATTCCACGGTTCTCTGTATCCCGCTAAAATTCTTAATCTGGGAATTAGCACACACGTTCCGTGATTCTTTCTGTGGACCGAAATATTAGAAAATCGAATTTTACTAAAGATAATAAACTCCTAACTTCTTCTTCTTCTTCTTCTTCTTCTTCTTTTATCCCGATATCCCATTGATATCGTTCCGGTATCGCACCGAGCAATCTCGAATTTGAGGGAGAGAAGGAACGGAGAGGAGATTAGTAGAAAATCATTCCCCTTTCTCGAGACTCAGCAGAATCTCGCGATACCGTAGAGCAAACATTCCGTAAAACGCGACGGGGGGTAGAAAGGAGACGGGGGTAAAAGGGAAGGAGAAGAGAGGGTGGCCACTGTGATGAGCGTCCTTCCCCTCGCTCCTGTCGGTCTTGTGTCCGGTTTTGCGACGTCGCCGCGGGCCGATCCGTAAATGTGCCTTATCTACCAACGAGAATATAAATTTCCTCGAGAACCCGGCAATACGTTACACATACATACATACACATACGTGTACGAGATCGGCCATCTTCCATTATCCTTGTTATCCTAACCGACTTGTTTGCTTCGTACTCGAGCTTGCAAGATTAACACTCGTTCCCGAATATCGACCGATTCCTGTTACACCTCCCCGAAACACTTCTTAACCTTGCATCGATCAAAAATTGTTGGCTTCGCGATCGAAGGAGGCTACCTCCTTCGGAAGATCGAAAACGACTGGAGAGATTTTCCTGAAGACGTCTTAATTACGGATACCAGGCTCGATCGAAGTTTCCAAGGTTCTCGGCAAGTTTAGCCGTCAAAGTTTCCGGACGCACACATACGCGAGGCTTAGGTTTAACTTCAAATCCGTAGATTCGACCACAGTGAAGCCCTGTTTCGATTCTCCCCCGATATCCTTGTATCCCATTTCTAACGCGTGTCACGATTATCGTGCGGTATTATTATGGATGTTCGCCGTTAGTTACGTAAGTGTTCTCTTTTTCGACGAAAGATCTTTGACCTACGTATATTTCGGAAAGCGGATTGGGTTCGGCAAAAAAGTAGAGTCTCGCTAACGATCGAGCGCGCATAAAAGCGGGTCGAAAACGGTCGGGCACTCTTTGTCGAGCTCTCGACATATAACAAGGACAAAAACACGCGGGGTACCATCGAGGCCCGTCATTTTTGCCCACAGATAATATTTCGAGCAAGAGCAAACATCGTTGTACTGACCATCTCAACGAGAACCGTCGAATTTCGTCGGTGCGAGTTAACTAGGGAGCTAACGAATGCAATATGTTGAAGCCGAATGAAAGCGGAAAAGCGGCATAACGGAAACCGGGGAATGTTTCTAGCCCCGTTGAGTGGTTCGGGGCAGTCCTGGGCTATTGTGCACACGAAAACGCACCCCGAAATGAATCCGAACAGCCGGCAGCGATTTTTGTCGGTTATTCAGTTATTAGTTTCATTCAGAGTACCTACCCGTCCGTGCTCTCTGGCCCTTTAAATGCCCTCTCGTTCGAATCGTCGATGCCCCATTGTTTTTCTTCCAACCTGAGCGCAGCGAACTCGCTCGTTCGACTCTTTTCTCCCCAATATCGTTACTTTCCAAAATCCCGCTTTCCCTCGCCCTCCTCTTTTTTTCTTATAAACGCGCGAAGGAACAACGATTGTTACGGTACTTCGTTTAGGATGAGAGAGAGAGAAAGAGAGAGAGAGAGAGAGAAATAAATTTCTTTCTTCTCTTCAGAAATCCCCGAGTACAAGTACAATTATAACCACGATGGAGTCTTTAAAAAAATTGATAAATGTCGAGTCTCCGGATTACGTTCGTATGGCAATGGTTATAAAAGGATACCGATGAATTCCATAAGAATCGAACAAGAACCAAGAGGGGTTTGCCTTTCCGATAATAAGGGGATGATCGCACGATAAGGGTAGTGGCATTAATTGAGATTCCAGATAGAGAACGCGGTAACTTTAGTCCAGAACCACCGCCACGTTGCTACGGATAACGATCGCACGAACAATGACAATGGTGCTCGCATCTGGGCTGCATCGACATTGGTCCATCGTAAGAAGAAGGAGAAGTTCAAGAAGCGAGAGAGAGAGAGAGAGAGAGACAGAGTAAAAGGGAAAAGTACGAAGTTTCTTCCCTGATGAGTCGTGGTCAATGTGAAAATCGTAAATCCTGTTGTCGATAGGAAGAATCACACCGTATCTCGCTTTCCCTTATCCGTTCCTCTATCGCCCCCCCCTTTCTTTTTACTCAGTTTTCTCTTACTCTCTTTCTTTTACCCTCCGTTTCCGTAAATCGTCTCTCGAGAAAATTTAAAAAACCGCTCCTCGTACCTTCGCTACTTATAATCGTAACTCCCGCCAAAGTATTCTACGAATTATACGAACACAAAGATAAGTAGTACAGCTTTATGATTATCTCTGGCATTAAGGTTCACCCCTTATCGGATTCCGGGGGTGCGTTTAAGGATTTCGCGATTCTGCACCGTGCTGCCCTCGGACGAGACTCCACCGAAACTAAAGACTGTGGTTCGCGACCAAGACGAATCAGTCACCCCTAAATAAGGGTGAGAAATTTTCTCACTCGTTTTCCCATTCCTTCGATTTTCCTGTGTGACTATACTTTTTATACTTTTACGAAGATACATTTTACAATAACTTCCCGATCATTCGCTATAACAAATAAATTAAACACGATGCGTTACGTGTGAATTACCGAAAAAATTGAATAAACAAATTAATCTATAAACGTACACAATATAAAGAAAGTGGCAAACGCCAAGCGTTGATCGTGCACGATCGAAGTGTGCAATTATTCAACACGAATTTTAATTGGAAATTCCGGAAGGCTGAGTCAATAGCGCGAGCGATTAATCGATCGATAAGAGTTAATTGTTGCGTGTGCCATTGCACGAGGCACGGTGCTGTCGTTAGCGACGAGAGAGCTCGTACGGGAGAGAATCGAGAAATCGATATGGATTAGCAGCGCCCGTTATTAAATGTAATATTGAAAACGGTCTGATTGCGCCAATTATCAGATTCGCGTGTATGTGGTTATAACCGATTCGCGAAAGCGTTTACGCTCGACGCGTTATCTTTCCACTTTATCAATGCAATTACGAGCCACGAGCATGAGCCACGATCTACACACGTATAGACGTACGTACGTGTGTAAACGTAGTCGAATATAGTCAGAAACGTTGAACAAATATTTCGAACGATGCAAAACGACGAATGATGCAAAAGAGATACTCCAAGATCGGAAGCTGTTGCTTTCGACCGAGATTACGCGAATCGGGATTGATAAATCGCATCGTTCGGATATATTCGGCTAACGGAAAGCTATTACAAGGCGATATCTATCGGGAAGATAGAAAGAGAGAAAGAGAGAGAGAGAGAGAGAGACGAGAGATGCTGGGAAAGCCGCCTGGAGAGAAATAAAGAGCGATTGCCTCGGTAAATCAGGCTCGCTCTTCGGGCCACCCCCTCGCGTTTACGAGAAGAAGAGGAACACCTTCTTCTTTCGTTCGCTCGACTCGCCGTCCTGCATACCAGCCGTGAAACGAGGAACAAGGAGAACATACGTATCGTGGCATTAACGGACCTATGTCGTTCCCGTTATTCTCTCTATCTTTTTATTTTATTTCTCCTCGTAGCCGTGTCGTCGTCGTGCCTTGCAACCCATTCGAGCCTCTCTCTACGAGCCGTATTACCTTTACGTAGCAATCCCTCGGAAAACTATTTCCCGAACAGCGATAAACCATCGCGATGCATCATCGAGAGACTACAATAAATTCTTTCCGTGTACACGGGACGAGAATTCTTTCTCTTCGCTCGATTGCTTCCACTGCTTCGAAACGAAATAATTCCTTTTAAATCGTACCGTTTGCTATCGCTGATTTCAAATTGTTTATACTTTTAAATAGATTAAAATTCTCTCGAATATCGTAGTAATAGCGATGTACGAAGATTTGTATTTTCCAAAGGAGTGTTCGGGATTAGAGTGTAAGAGGAGGGTGAAAAGGCACGCAGGCAAGTCACGATTCGGCTTTTTAGGAAGAGCTTTCCCAAACCGCAGGAGACTAGCTCGCGCGGTCTCACGTAATAATAAATCGGCCGAACGCCATCGATAACAGCCGCAAAGATACGCCGTTATCAGAGCGAACGGCCGTTTTATAGATAATTTATTGCTCGCGCAATTTGTAAGGGTCCGAAAGCGAGGGTTGTGGAAGATACTAAAACGAGAGTGACCACGCTTTGCGGTATGGACTTCCTCGAGGAATTCGGGAGCAAAAATATCAAGAAAAATAAATTCGCGCGAGAGAGAGACAGAGAGAGTGAGAGAGGGGAGAGGAAGGCGGGGAAATGCATGAAACGATAAAACGGAGGCTTTCCAAACTCGCCTCGCGAGATCGGAAAGGAAGCTAAAGAAAAGCAGGGCTCCCAGCGACGAGGGCGGCGCCTTAAAAACTTCGAGACGGACGTTACAGGCTGAATGGCTGGAAAACGGATAGATTGGCGAGTGGACTAAGTGAATGTGCGAGAGAACGCAAAAAGAGAGCGAAACTATAAAGTACAGATGTTTGTTCGTCGTCGTAGTCGTCGTCGTCGTTGTCTCGGACGACATCTCTGGGCCTGTTTTTTCTCCTTTGCTTTCTCCTACAATCTTCTTCTTCCATTCCCCTTCCTCTTTACCTCTTTCCTTCTTTTTACTCCGAAAATGTTACTTGAACGATGAGCACAGGGTAGAGATTGCGATCGATCGGATGCTGCTGCCCTAATTCCGGTCCATTTGTTATCTCAATCGTTAGACGAACACCTGTGCACGCGCATGTCCCATAGAAACGGTGGTATAAAATCAAATAAAATAATAATAATATTCTATCGTTAATTTCTCGATGAAGAAATTCATCCAGGAGATATACATACATATACATATATTATAATAAATAGTTATGCAATATGTATAACCTATAAAATGCGGACGAACGGAAAAGTATAGCTCATCGGCTTACGCCACCGCTTCTAGTTCGTTTCACCTTAATCTACGATCGAGCACACTTTTCCGTGCTGGCCAGCGAAAAGGGGATTTTCGTGGACGAGGCTATATCCATTGCGAGCGTCGTTTCCGTGCGTCGAAATTTCCGCGGAATATTCGGACCATCGTCGAAACTTCGAAATTATAAACTCGTCAGGCATTTACGAGAAACGATTAAAGCAAGCTCGCTCGCGCTCCTCGGTGGATAGAGCGGATGACGGTAAGCGAGAGAGGGACTACGAAGAAGAATGAGAGAGAGAGAGACATCGGTTTATGCGAGAACTAAGCCGACGATGGTCGTCGTACGCACGTTCACCAACCTTCTCCTTCTCTCTTATCTATATTTTCATCTAGACGTCTCTCTCTTGTTCTCTCTCTCTCTCTCTCTCTTTCTCTCTCTCTCTCTCTCTTACTTTCACCTGCCAGACGATTTATCAAGCTGGCATAACGGCTTATTCATGCGCGCGGACATCCCGCCGTGGTATCATTTTCTATTTCGCTCTCCTTTTTTTTACTTTCATTCTCTCTTTCTCTCCCTTGATCACCCTCGTGTGTTTCGAAAGTCGAATACTCGTGGCTTACGCGCGAATCATCCTAACGATCAGTTTCCTGTGGACCATAGGATTTCTCTCCTGAATCTGTTATATCCTAGAATTAAAATTGTCTCGTCATTTTTCTTTTTCTTTTTTTTACGAGCTATGGTGATCACTTAGACTTGTTGCTTAGAATTGAAGGGTGTTATCAAAGTCGAGATTTTACATTTATCATCCGGTTAGAGAATCGTAAAAAATATTTAGTGGAACAGATATGAGGAGATACTTGCAAACCATTGGAATTTATTGCTTCCAGCTTCCTGCTTACCGCCCATCGGAATCGATTTCCCGAAAAGGAGAGCTGCTCGCTCGACGACGAAACGAGAGATATACCTTTTCCTTCGTCGTGCCAAACACGAAACACGATTCACCCTCTCTCTCTCTCTCTCTCTCTCTCTCTCTCTCTCTCTTCCTCTTTTTCGTTTCACCCCTTCCCAGTCTCTACGTGCGACGGTATCCCGAAACTTTTCCGAATATCGGATTGACGTATCGCCTCGAAAATAGCACGACGAGTAAACAACCGATACGTATTCGCGTCACACCGAACGTCTCCAGGGACGTCCGGCCTTCCAGTTGCATCCGTGCGTTTCCACGATGACGGCAAAAAAAAGAGAGGAGTCTAGAGAAATACGTGCGAAAATAAAGAAATAATGTAAGAGTAATGTTAAAACGTAAAGATTATTAAATAATTATCTACTATTATTAGCTCGGAGCTAGGTATATTTTGCCTAATAAGTACAAAAACGAAAGAATTACTATAGAAAAACAAAACGTGCCGCTCGAAACGGCAGAGGACGAGCAACTGACGCTCTTGCCTCACTTTTGACAGGAGGTGGGGGAATAAACAGTAATGCCACCTTCCGTGATCGCACTTGCAATATAATTCAGTCTTACCAAAACGAACTATATACATCTTCAATTAGAATGACGATTATCAACGTGAAAGAATTCGTCGGAAATGAAGAAAAAGTGGAGAAGATTGCGAATGAAATTCGGCGATAAACGAACGATGTCCTCGCGGATAAAGTGGCTTTGAACTTTGTTCTTCTAACGGCGATAAGTCCGCCCGAAGAGCCTGCCGGCGTAAAAAGCGGAAAACTTTGGCCCCACTTTCTTTGGCCCCGTTCAACGAGTTTGCGCGAACGGTCAGGGTCCCCTCTTCAGGTTTCTTCCTTCGACAAAATTACGCGATCGCTATCGACATTTTACACGGGGCCTGCTACTGTAAGTTGCGACGGTGATCCGGTTAATCGTAAGATAATACACCGCGTGACTACCAATCAAAACGTTCCAACTTCTCTCTCTCTCTCTCTCTCTCTCTCTCTCTCTCTCTGCTCGAAAACTTTCGATCTACAAACTTCCCCGTTTTGTCTCGTACTCGGAAACTTTCCCTTATTGTATAATAACAAAGTTAACTGACAATTTAAAGGGGAGCGATCGTACCGCTGTCGTCGTGTGAACATATAAATTTTCCGGAGCCTCCTTGAAAAAAGTATAGGGAATAGGAGAAAAATACGTTTAAAAACTCGAAGATGATACTTAATCCACCGTTAAAAGAAAGAAAGAAAGAAAGAAAGACCAGCATCGCGGAGAGAATGGTTTTAGTGTAGTTTTAACGCCTCCGCGTAGGAGGATGCTCGTAAAATCGCAAGAAAAGAGCCGTCCATAATGTCGCCGTTAGGAAAATTGGCAGTCAATTTGATCGAACGGCCAGTTCGAAACTTTACGAGTCGTTTGAATATGACGAATTGCAGATTTAATAACCCCGCCGTTCTATCTTCCTGATCCTCCGCGGGCGCTCTCTTCTGCCGCTCTCACCCCTCCGCCACTTTTCCAACATTGAATTCCTCTCCCGAAAGCAAATTTATTGGCTCCTCGGACGGCCACTGACCGAGTATATATCCCATTGGCTACTAGACTATGCGATAAACCACTGCCTCGGCGATGCCCAAAATACCGGAATAAAATATTTATTTCCCCCATAAATGCGGACTGCCACCGACAGAAGGGTTCGCGAGAAAACCGAGCTGCTTTTCGCGTGGTAAACGATGACCGAGGCAACGACGAATCGACAAATTAGCTTATTGTTTGAATTATTGCTTGAATTATTGTTTAAGAAAATTACCAGAGAGCTCCGGCTCTGATCCAAAATGAAGAAGGACGCGATATTATCGTCGTAAGTGGTGTGTGTCGCGTCGATCCTCTTTCATTTCGTATATTCGTAATCGACGTGCCGTCTAAGTAGCTCGTTTTCTCTCCCGTATATACGGCGAACATCAGAAAAATTGCTCGGCAGCAGCGGGACCGTATTAAGAAGAGGGCGGGAGCCCTGTACGAGAAGCTGACCGCATTAGTTCCGGTTCGTGTGTATACGTATGTACGAGAGTAAAAGGGAGACGTAGAAACGAAACGAAGAGGCAAAAGGAGAGAGAGAAAGAGAGAGAGAGAGAGAGAGAGAGAGAAAATGGCAGTAAAGGGCCGACTAATCATAAAGGACGCGGGAACGAAGTGAATTAATCAATGGATTAAACGCGAACTACGTGGAACGTGTAGGGCTGGTAGATGAGAGAGTGAGAGGGAAAAGGAAGAAGAGGATGGAGAGGCTCGAGAACGGTCAGACGGGGGTGGCGCAACTCTGACATCTCTCGTTTGTCACACAAATAACCGAGCATTTGGCGGGAACGTTCCGACGGTATCCGCACGATGGACAAACTCCGCGAAGGATGACGAATTCCTCCGAGACTGGTCTCTCTCTCTCTCTCTCTCTCTCTCTCTCTCGCACTCGTGCAAGAGCTCACTATTTCATTCGAGTATCGCAGGATCTCACCAATTTCAGACTATTCCAAAATGAGCCACGAGCTACAGAATTCCAAAACTCGCTAACTAGCTACAGCTTGCAGACTCGTTCTTTTTTAATTTTTTTTTTCTTTTTTCTTCGGAGAGCATTAGAGATTCTCAGCAATAGGAACACGAGTAGACTTCGGCGAAACTCCAGCATGCGGTTAATTCGTGGCTTTGGCTTGAAGAGAGAGAGAGAGAGA
>JAIFRP010000025.1:767946-797110 GCA_032403825.1 Odynerus spinipes
AAAAACAAGTAAATGGTAACGAAACGTCTACCTGAACGTTTGACGCCGGACAAACTTCTCGTTTATATGAGACGATACAGGTAGGTCAAGCCTTTGAAGGGTGAGCGAACCCTCGGCATGTCGCATAAATATTTTTCACCGCATTTTTCTACCCTCTCGAAAACGAGGAGGGAAATGTTTATCGTATATTACGAAAAGGAGAAGGCGGGGAAGGCGCATACGCGATGGAGACATTTGTTAGGATAAATTCCAGCTGTCTGCGAAAAAGAGAGAGAGAGAGAGAGAGAGAGAGAGAACGTAGCAGCGAAAACGCCGAGAGAAGTTTTGAACGTAACGAATTACTCGAATATTTAATGTATATACGTGATTTCGGATTTCGTCAGTGTTGAAAATAGTTGAGAACGAGGGGACCGTTCTCGTGCTCGCTCGTATCAATTACCTAACTGCGTTTCCGGAAGGGAATAAAAATAGAAAAAGGAGAGATAGAGGTAGGGGAAGGGGTAAAACCAAGCGAGACGATTCTCACTCGTGTCGTCCCATTTGTCTGCCGGCAACTTTTTAATTAATAACATTATAGAGGTGTCGGTTATCACGAGATTCACTCCTACGGGGGTGTCCCGCTATTTTTCCCCAAACTCGGCAGCACCGTTTCAAACGATCGAAAACTTTCCCGGAAGCGATTCACCATTACCGCTCATTTTGATCCTAGGGTAAGAAAATGAAAAAACGATATCGCAATATTTCAACGGGAGTAACAACAACCGTGCGATCTGGTTTACGTGTGCAGTCACTTTTTTTAAACAAACAATTCGCGATTGATGGATCGCGATGAGAGTAGCACCGCGGTTTCCGCACTTTGCGTTCGGCCCATTCTTATTCCCTCGAAATAACCTTAAATTCTGTTTGGCAGTCCTTTTTACACAAAGGACCGATATGTAGATCGAGTGCGCGGGGTCCGTTCCGTATGAAAGGCTAATATGGTACTGCTACGTGTTCCGCGTGCAGGATGTTACGAGGAAGTCTGAGAAAAGACGAGGAGAGAGAGAGAGAGAGAGAGAGAGAGAAAGAGGGAGGAAGAAAAGGAGAGTACGAACGAGGCGTAAGGAAGAAACGACGAGGAGGGTGGGAATTCCAAGAAACTCGCTAGCGATAAAACCATTGCTTTGCCGATCATAGAATACCATCGATTGTATGCAAATTCTCTCCCCCTTGTATACGTATATGTATTTTTGTATATTATATACTGTGAATACTCCTGTATAACATATAGAGGGTTAACAACCAAAGACTCGAGAATGCAAACTAAAAGACTTCGTCCTCGATCCCTATTCGAGACCTACATCGATTCGACTTCTAAACATAGAGATTATTAAAAAGGTAGGACGACTCCCCTTGGCGAGAATCTCGTTCGAGTAATTATCGAAAGTGTCGAAGCAAGCCTCGTCACCGAGACAGTGTTCTCCCGCAGAGAGTTACGCAGGCATCTCGGAGCGAGCTATGCTAAATTGAATATGTCTCGAAGCGTACCGGCCACACCTACGACGATGGGAACGAGGGTAGAGAAAAAGAACGAGGGTAATGTTGAATCTTGTGCATCCGTAGGAAAGTATAGAAAGCTCTTTTTTAAATGATTACTTTGAACTATCAATTGTGAGCTAATTTATCTATCAAAAAATGTTCACGTGTTCTATAATTATTAACCGACTTCGAAAAAGAGGAGGTTACTCAATTCGACAGTGGGCGATGTTGCTTTTTTTTGTTTTTTCAGTTTAAAATTATAAATTAGACCGCTGATCGATTTAAAAATAATAAGAGAATGGAGAGAAAACGTTTGGAGCGTCGTTCTCGAATAGATCTCGATTACCACGCGTTCTTATTACTTTTCTCAATTCTCCACGACGTTAACCGTCGCCTCCACCGTCATCGTCGTCGTCGTCGTCGTCGGCGTCGTGGACGTCGTACCGTTTTCTCGTCGTGGCGGGTGGCGTACGAAGCCGTACTGCTTTTCGGATGAAATAGGCGACGGTAGTAATGTCTGGAACGGACAGATCCCATTCCGGATCGCAGATCTGCCACCCGCAATTCGCCCGGCCCACCCCGCGTTTCTGACCGCGACTCCGGTGCAAAAGTTTGCCTTGCTCTCGCTTCGCTCGCCGCACCTTGCAGGTGAAACGAAGGACCTTAGCTCGATGTGAGAATTCCAGCGTGCATCGCCGACACTCCGAGCTTGTCCGAACAACCGTTGCGTCGAACAGACGACGTGAAACGGATTATTTCGAACGGAATACCGTAGTCTTTTCCTATCTCCTGCTTCGGTAGGAAATGATATTTTAAGTTATTAACAGTCATGTTTCCGTCGATGGTTTTATCGATAAAATTAAGAATTAATTATAACGTTATATTTTAAACAACGCCATGCAACACGTTTTCTTTTTCATTTTAAATAAGTATTGTACCAATCGATGTATACTAAAAGGCACGCAGCCTGTGAATAAATAAATAATAAATAAATAAAGAAACGCTTTCTCGTGATCTTATCAACCACGCTTCTGCAAATGTTTTCGCCAAGGGAGAAAATCGTCTGGTACGCGACGCATCCCGAGGAATATCGTCAGGCATTGTTGTGCGTAACTTTAGCTGTCAACAGTTTTATGATCGACGCCCTCTTCTCGTATCCGCACTTTCATCCCTTCCTCGTACTTCGAAAAAGACGTCCCACGCGTTTCTCTCGCTCCCACGCACACATATATACTCTCCTACCCTTCGTTTCGTCTCTCTCTCCTTCGAAAAGCATCGTTCACCTATCATCCGTCTCTCCGGAGTGCATTTCATTTTCGCGAATAGCGTGGGGACGATCGCGCGGCTGTGTATTCGCGGCTCCTGCCGAAATTTATGAACGACGAGTGCTGGAAAACCGCGAGCCACGGATTTATATACGCGCGCGTATATATGTATGTCCCTCTGCTCGTGGCACGAGTAAAGTACGTGCGATCGGTTTTACACGCGACTTTTACGACCCGAACGTGGCTGCCGTGGTAAGACGAGTTGCCCGACGTAAACACTTCTTTTCTCGAACGGCGACACGATTTTACTCGAAATCAATCCATTCGTGGCTACGATTTCGGCAACTATGATATCACTCTGCTTCACGGAGAAAGTATCGAAACGCTCGAATGAATTTTACACAATTTTTACACAACGCGACAAATTTTCTATACGAATTCAGCCGTGATAAATCGACGGGCTATTAAGCGGAGAGTTTCAATTTGCAAGTAACATATACAATGACATGAGAAAGAGAAAGATGGAGGGACAGAGCAGTTGCCGGTAGTACCGACAAGTTTAGATTTCCCTGACCGGCCAGGTGGTATACTAGATATACATATAAAGACCGGAACATGGTTCTGGCCCATCCCACGAGAATATTCTAATCTTGCGAACATTTCTACAAATTACAACGCGTAAAGCTTCGTTACGAAAATGCAGTTACGTGGTACGAGCTATGTAAATGTATATATAAGTAAAATAAGACGATTAAAGTCCAGCGAACTCCATCGACTCTTATACCGGATAATTTTCCACGCAATCGAATTATCTCATCGGTCATAAAAATGTATTGCCATCGGCAGGACACACGAAAGAAAAAGAAACTCACGCTACTGTTTGCAGATAATATTGACTAACGCCCTAACGCCCTCGCCCTCCGACAAATTTCATATTTCCTTGTCACGAGAGCTCCTCGCTTTCCTAACGAGTTCGAGTTACAGAATCCACACGGAACACTTGTACATTTCCTGTCTGCCGTTTCTCCTATTTACACGAATAATCTTCCTTGTATTTATACTTATATGAAGTTTATATGGTTGGAAAACATTGTCCTTAAATTATCGCCTCTTCCATCGGAAGAATATGGGAAGTAAGACGAACTTCGATTTTTGCTTTTTGTTCAAAAAACAGAGGAAACAAATACAGAATGACTTTCCACTCGTCACCTGATAAAAATAGTTCGTCGTGGTGATATTGGCTGCTATTCAGCCGCCCGGGAGCACCTTCTCGCGCGGTTTGTTCTTCTTGTTGTTGTTGTTCGACAAACTGCTACAAAATTACTAGTCGGCCGCCTCCGCACAGCTTGGCCAACGTTAACGATATTTGTACCTGGACCGGACTCGAACTTCTCTGTCGTCCTTTCACTCCCGCTCCCTTCCCTCCAACCCTTCCCTCTTTCCTCTTGCTAACGGCGGGCAAAGGACTTACCACGGCTAATGGTCAAGTCTCTACGAGCTGACCACCGCAAAGTGATCGCCTTCTCCACTTGCCGACTTGGAAAGCGAAACATCCTGCTGGCAAAACTCAAGGTTTTCTTTCTTACTTCCTCCGAAGGAGACTGTGATCGTTGCTGATGTAAAGTGGTAGTCTGTTAATTCGTCAAATATTTCTCGGATTATAGAATGAACTTTAAAAGAGTGATTTAAGCGAAAAAGGAAAGATGTATCTTAAAAAAGATGCGAAACAAAGTTGAGAAGCTGGGATTTAATCTCGGAACGTGCCGCGAAGAAGAAAATGAAAAGAGTGGAGGGACGTCTCGTTCGATCGGCGAATTACGAGAAAATCTCTTGCTACGTAACGGCCGATTAACGATCTACGGTGAGATTGCGATTGTGCCGCTTCGACGGACTGCACGACGAGGCGAGCTCGGAGGAAGGGATTAAAAAATGTCCGATATAAAAGCAGAAATAGCGGCTCTGTCTACAAGAACGCGCTACGTAAAAGGGGCCGATGTGGCGAGGAGGGTAAGAGAGAGATAGAGAGAACAAGAGAGAGCGAGAGAGGGGAGGGAGGAAATCCAAGTAATTAACAACTTTTTGAAGCCGAGGGATAATCTCTGGACGGATTCCCTTCGTTTGGCTGAAAGAGTTTTCCCCGGCGCTAAGCCGTGACCATTTGGCCAACGTCGTCGTAGTCGTCGTCCTCTTTCTCATCGTCGTCGTCGTCGTCGTCGTCGTCGTCGTGCTTTTCTCGAGCATCGCGTCTCCACGTCCTTCCTCGGTATTTATAATTAAACTTTTTTCCTGCCAGTGCTGCTCGCTCTTCAGTTTCCGTCTATTCCTCGTCACGCCGGCGGTCCTTAGTGATTCTAATTGTCGGGGCTACCGTGCTTCGCCGGAAAATTTATTCCACGGGATACGCACGTTTAATCGTAAAGTGGGACTCGTGATAGAGAGATGAGAGGAGGGGAAAGAGAAAGATAACGTTCTCTCTTTTTCTGCCCTCCAAAAAGTAATCGAGCGTAATCGAGTTCCACTCTTTCTCTTTCCTTCTCAGAAAACGATTATCCGGATCACCTTATCATATTTAATTACAAAATCAGGTATCATCTAAGTAATCTCATCTAATTAATGATCGATGGTTCATTACAAAGCTAAATCTCTAGGCTCCCAGTTGGAACGAGTAAAATTTCTCTACGGTAAATATTATAGTTCATAATGGAATAGCCTTCAAACATTTAAAAGCGGATCCGCGTCGAAATTTAAATGATAACGAATGGTGTGAACATTGTACTCGTTGATTAAATAAAAAAGAAAAATAGAATTTCCTCGAACTTTACGCCGACTGAATACCACCTATCACTCTAATTTCACCGTTTATTTCAGTCCGCAACATTTATTTGTTTCTCAGGGATTGTATCAGTAGCAGCAATCGTGAAACAAGAATCATACGCGACCCAGAGACTACGTATGCTGTATACGTACAACAACGTTGGTAGAAAGGAGAAGCCGAAGCGCAGATATGATTCAAGCAGCACGACGAATGGCTCACCCATTGTCGGCTCGCTGTTAATTAGATATCTAGACTCTCGTCTCTCAAATTCACCTTACACGGAGCGCACATCGCGCCGGTCCATTGTCAACGCGCTACCTCTTTTGCCGTTTCGCCTCCTTCGTCCCCCATTCCACTCTCCCTTCCTCCACCATCTCTACCTTCCACCCTGTTGAGGCAACGCAACCGACTGCTCCGACTATGAATGGACTCGGCATATTCGCGAGACCGAAGGGGCCAATATTACAAGGCGCGAGAACGTGACGTAAATCCGTGAGAGGCCGCGGATGCGAGCTTTTATCCGTCTTCCTTCCTTCCTTCCTTCCTTCCTCCTTCCTCTTGCATCTAACCTCCAAGATATCTCGCGACTTCTCAACAAACTGGTACAAGTTCTTTAAGATGAAATCTTAAGAAAGCGATGCAGCTAAAGAAGGAATAATAACAATCGTTGCAAAAGCGTTGACTGATTTCTCGTTTTCCATATTACAATTCGGAATAATAAGTTTACGTAAAAAAGGAGCACCCGGTACCTCCCGACGCGAAGAATCAGAAGCGACCAGTTACAGATACGAATCGTCGTCGGCGGACATTAATTGGCAGCCGAGATCTTTGTCCCAGGCCGCGTTTTCGTCCATTGTCGTCCTGAGCGAGCACCCAGAGTCGTCCTGTCACGGTTCGGTGGCCGCATTCACAGGATTAGCCAGGATCCGCGTGAACGCAGCCACGGCACGTAATTGCGGTACGAATTTCTATGGGTTACACCGCGGAGAGAGTACGGTACAAGCATGCTCTCGCTCGCTCCCTCCTTCTGTCCTCTGCCTTCACCTCCTCCTCCACCTCCATCTCCTTCCGCTTTCCACCGTTAACGTTACCTCCATTCTCGATTGCTCGTTGCACTCCCACGAAATGAATGCCCTGCGGTTTTCGGTTAAGTCCTTTTCACTAAAACCGCGACCCGAGTTGCTGTTTGTTAAGTCCACGTTTCCCGTCCTCGAACTTTCCCGAAACTTTTTCCTACGTCGTTTTTACCCGTTACGCTTTTCCGAACGAGAGCTCGAGTCGATCAAATGCCGCGGCTGGTGAGTTTTTTTTAGGGAGTCCTTTATCGACGGAAAACGATGACGGCGATAATGGTGAAACTGTTGATAATAAAGGATTCTAAACGATTTAATTCTAAACGTCCAAGCAAGACGGCAGGTATGTATATACTGTTATATTGTATATATGTATATACAAAGGAAAGTACGATTGCGGGTTCGGCCTCTAGGAACGGAGAGAAATGGAAAAGGATCGTAATCCGGCACCCTTCGACGACCCGGTCCAAACAGTGAAATGAATTATATTATTTGCCACTCGGGGTAGAATAATTAAAAGACGGCATGGCGCCTGCCTTGCATGGCACTCCACTCTTCTCTCTCCGGCGATCCGTCGAGTAAGAGAAGGGTGAAAAGATTGACAGTGAATTATTTAACTCCCACAATTAAGGGGATCTAAGGATCCATTCTCTTTCTCCTTTTTCTCTAGCACCTCATCGTTTCGAGCGTTCTCTTTTAGAAATTTCTTCAGAGCTCCCAAGCAACAATTTCCTTAAACCTTCTTCCTTATATTTGACTCTCCCGTATCGCTACGAGATTTAATTTTCCCCAGCTTCCCTTAACGATTATTCCCCAAGACGATAGGGCTTTTTCGAAATTCGAAACGATCCTAATATCTACTTTCGCGGGGACGTCTGCCTTTTCCCAAATACCATTCACCGTTCAGTCATCCTCGATTACATCGGTCCCAACTTCGAGGAGAGATCGATCAATTATTCGACGAAGACGAATAATAGCGAGGCCCTCGAAACGCGGTTCTTAATTACTGTGTATAATCACCGTCGGCTGCGAACGAGACACACGTACACGCGTACACACATAGCGGCAAGAAAACACGTGAACGTGGCGTGGCCTTAATCAGCGCCGATGCGGCACGATGCGTAATGAAAATTGATGAGATAATCGGGCGGAGAGCGCGAAGGGTGGTCAAAGAGCGGAGAAATAGGATAATACCGTTTCAAAGGCATAAAGACGATGAACCACGTGGAAGAGCTAGGGACCGAGATACGTTGCCTTTCGGATTGTTTTCTCTTTCTTACGGAGCAGTACGATGAATTTTTCTTCAGAGACCGAAGCTTTCGTAAACTCGCTAGGAAGAAACACCAGCTGAAACAATCGTCGGAGCAACGGGGCGCGAGTATCGAGAGAAAATCGGAGGAAGGAGTAACGATTGTTCGAATATTGGAACGGGAGTTTCCTCGAACGCGTGCTAAAGTCAACTTAAAGTAAGAAACAATAATAATGTCTGACGAAGGCACCTTTTCCATTTCTCGAGATATCGAACATTTATTCTCCTAATGGTTAATGCTTTTTTTATTGAGAGTGTGACCTCGAAATGAGATACCAACTGCTACAGGGATATGTACGAAAGAAAAGAAAAGAAAAAAAAAACAGAAAATAAGCGGAAACTAAACGAAATATCCCTGGCCCACGCGCTATTATTGCTTCTCACTGTACACTTGATTTCACTCGTACTTTCGCATTTTTTATTAATCAAAACAGAAACGGAAAGAGAGCAACGCGTGGATACGAAGAGGCGAGAGGGGAAGGGAGATTCCCATCTAACGAGCAATCCCCGCTTGCAACTACCCTCTTAATTAATGCAACTTTTATTATTGTTTCCTTGAACAATCCAAGCACTGGCGCGCGCACGCTGCCCTCCACGTGCCACGATCCTTTTTGCACCCTATCCTTCTCTCTCTCTCTCTCTCTCTCTCTCTCTCTCTCTCTCTCTTTCTCTCTCACTCTGTGTGTGTCTCTCTCTTTTTTTCTCTGTCTCTCTTTCTGTCGACCGTTTTCTCTTGAAATATTCCATCGCCTCGACACTGTGAACGCTTCGAAAACGCGGCGCATTATTCAAACAACTTTCAAAACGAGGAGATAGAAAACGGAGCAGAACATATCAAGCGGTGCGTAAAACCATCGTAACAAAAGTTACGAGGGTGCGAAGCCGACGAAAGCGATGCGTATTGTTGTAAATCTTTTTATTTCATTCCCGTCGTGCTGATTAACTAATTATTTCGATGTGACAATTAAAGCGCGTTCGGCGGTCCGATGAATTTGAAAAAAAAGAGGAAAGGGAAAAGACGCGTTTTGAGAAGAAGGATGGAAAGGGAATTTCAATAATAATAAAAATCGATGCTGTCGTTAAATTTGAAAGGGTGGAAGGAAGACGTCGCTTCATTATGATTAGATCGCAGTCGCTGGACGATGTACAGTCGAGGAAAAAGAGTTGTTCGCACGTTGTTACCGTAGAGTGGTAGAAAGACAGAGAAAGATGAACGGCACTCGCTTCAACGAGATATTAATCTCGCCAGATTGTACGCCGTCGAACTTCTTTCGCGCGACTTTCAACTTCGCTCCACCCTCCGAGTTGATGGAAATTTTATCTTAATTTTATTTTAATGAAAGTGAAAGTTCTACGCCGAGTGAGTATCAGTTCCGCAGTTAACACGGTTACCACGAGTCAGTGGTTCGGACAATCGGCCAATTAAGAGCGTCCTTCTTCAACACCTTAGCTTACGAAAGACTCACGCCGAAACTTTCCCGCGCGAGGATAAAAATTCTTGTCGCTGTGATAGACGCCGCGATCGACGTCGCCGAGATCCAGAAAAAAATCGCTTTCGATCTCGTTTGAATGTAAATGGTCGCCGTGGAAAATTCGCTACCCGGCTATGAAGTACCCCTCCTCTCCTCCCCCATAAGAAGGGTCTATAAGTTGAGAAATTCAAATGTTTGAGTTAACTAATTTCGTATTCCAAGGTAATCGTTCCACGCTCGCCTGTCGTGAATCGTAAGTACCGCGGAACTTTTAGCATCGAGCAACTCTTGACATCTTGCAGATTCTCGCAAGAGAACGCGAACGTCTCGAGCTTCGAATTTACGTGTTACCTCGCTTCGTCAAAATGTATAATATAATAGCTTGCGTTTCTTCTATACGTGCAAGCTCGATCGCGTACCTACCGCAGACTGAGGAAAATTGATCTTGAAACTTGTATTAAAGGACAAGGTACAACGTAACCTTTTTGTTTTCAACATATTTACGAGCAAGATCGTAACGTTTCATAGGCCACCGATTTGTCCGACGATCTTATTTGCTTTTGGCACGCGGCGTGCGTTCGAACGAGGTGATCGGATTTTATGGACCGGCTGCTTTTAAGGCGACAGTTCTCTTCCAATTCGCGGGTTATATCCCGCACAGTCGGAAGTTGTAAGTGCGCGAAATTGAACGGAAGCCGTCTATGACACGGAGAAGAGGTGCCGGCCTTTCCACTTTCCTCTCCTACGTTCTAGAATTACAAAGAGAGGGAACGACAAAGTTAGAAAGAGAGAAAGTGAGAGAAGTAGCAGAAGGAGGAGGAGGAGGAGGAGGAGGAGGAGGAGCAGAAAAGGGATGAGCCGGAGGGATAGAAATCCGGACGGGCAGGCAATAGGAAACAATAGTGAAGCGAAAAACAAAAAGTTCAGCCCCACCTCCTCGAGTCTAACCCCCCGCCCCTTTCAGCACACCGTACGGAGTCCTCGTTTTCCGATAGACTTCAATTATGAGCTCCCTGGATATAAAAGAAATCTCAATATTACTGACAAATTTGAAAAGTTCCATAATTGATTCCTCGCAGCCTCTCGCAGTCGTGTCGTTCTTCCTTCTCTCTTTCCAACCTATCCCCCTACCTCTTTCTTCTATCTTTTTTGCATTGAAATGACCAACAGAAAAGATAGAGAGACGAGAAGGACGAAAAGGAGACGAGGTAGCGGGGTGTGAATTAACGGGGTGAAAATGGGGGACGATGTAAGGGTGCGATAGCGACTGTCGAGAACAAAAACAAAGAGCCTGACTCGAGACTGTCCGATCGAAAGGATTGGCGCTTCTGCCTTCGAGATGCCTTCGAGAATACTGACAACTTTGTCTTCATTGAAAACGAACGTTGTCCGAGCTATCTCTCTTTCTCTCTCTCTCTCTCTCCCTCTCTCCTTCTCATTCTTCTTCCACTTCTTCGTTTCTCAGAGTTCATCAAAATGGAAGAAAAGCTCCTTTTCATCCTTCCAACGAGATATCGAGACTATCGTCCCGAACTCTTTTAATTCCGTGCAAACGTGTAAAACATTAAGAGGAAGATCGGACAAGTACGAATCTCAACTAGATTCTCGACCGTATAATTCTTCTTTCAGTTACGAAACGAGCAGAAGTTATTTTCTCTCCAGCGATAACGATTGTTCTTTTACCAGGAAGATGCACGTAGATAGATATCGGGATATTCTCTCTCGGGCGGACAACGCTCGTACTCCTACGAACGGCTATTTTCTATCGCGAGGGGCACAAAGGGAGATGATAGGAAAGTCGTAACGACGTCCGAAGAGGGGGAGAGGGGGGGATACGTATTGTAGCACGGCGACGATACTCGCGATTTATCGCGGTAATTACGAGGACCTTAATCGATGGTCATTAACGTTTCGTTATGACCCATACGTCGGCAGAACGATTTTTATTAGCCACGGATTACTCTACGGCGCGGTCTCCCAGGGAAACTGTACCTTCTCACGACATTAGCCCACGATTGTTCTCTCAGTTGGATGCAGTTTCGATATTTTATAAGAAAACTTTAGCCGATAAAGTTAGACAGCTTTTCTCTCTCTCTCTCTCTCTCTCTCTCTCTCTCAAATCGAACGGTGATTTAAAGATACTTTAATCGAGAAGAGAAATAAAAAATAACAGCAAAGTCCCTAGACTCCGTGTAAAGCGGACTCTTCTTCGGAAGATGAGAATAAATGTAGACAAAAATATGAATCCCGGCTAGTCGTCTTTGTCGTCGATGCTCCGGGATCGGCAGGAGAGCTCGAAAGTCCCGTGAAAAGAGAGGGATATTTCGAGAATTCGACGATCACGTTTCCAGTCCGCGTGTCCGTCACGTATGCATATCTTGGGACACCGTGGTGAAACTACCCCAGCGGCATTCGTCTCTCTCGCTCGTTCCTTTCCATCCGGAGGCTGCTCCTCCATCCACCCTTGGCAAACCACCCCTGCCGTTTCCCTCCTCGCGCGTGGTCAGTCCCGTGAGAGCGTGGAGCCGGACGTACGTGGTCAACGCGGGCCAAACTGTCGGCGAAGTTACGTAAAATAGTTAGCGACACTTCCAGCGAGTGAGCTCAACCCCCTACCTCTACCCCCTTTCTCTCTCTCTCTCTCTCTCTCTTGCTCTCTCGTTCTCTCGGCTTTACTCTTTCCACCCCTCTGCGCTCGCTACGAACAGACGGCAGTGGCACAGACAGGCAGGTCGCTCGCCGGAGCCTCGAGAGTAAAAGGAAGACGAACGTATCCGTGAAGGAGGACGAAGAAGAAGGATAAGAGAAGGAGGGTACCGGTGGCACGGAGTAAAGCGCAATGTTCCGTCCGTCCGTCACTGATATATGGCCGGTGTGGGGACCTTACGCCCTCTCCGAGATACAACACGTACGTGACCGATCTGTACGAGATACACCTACATCTGCGTATGACCGCTAGCCGTTCAAAACTTCATCCTTACACACACGAATCCATCGTACGTTTACCTTCTTCGATATCGTGCGCGCTGGTGGATAAGTACGGAGCAGTCGCTATTGTTCTTCCTCGTGATCGAGAGCACTCGCCAAATTGGAACTCGCTCCTTCCTAGAGAAATATGATAAAATAGGAAAGGAAAGTTTCGTCTAAATAAGATTACATTTTCGTCGATATCTTTCGAAGACACCACGGCATAAGTCAGACGAGAGAGGCTCGGAGATTGGAAGCAGAAAATGGAGAACAGAGTTAATTGCTCACTCGTTCGTACTCGCGGAATATAGCAGGCCATTCCTTGGGACGGCTGTTCTCCCGATGCCGTTCCTATGTTTCTAGGACGCGGCTAACCCTTCTCCGCTTCTCTCCGTACACTCGAACGGAGTTGTTCCTAGGGGCTCTATACGGAGTACTCGCGGTAGGAACGCCCGAGGCCAACGTTGCTCCCGAGCAACGTGGGCAAACAACTTGGCTCCCACCAACCGGCAGGAACCATTTTATTCCATTGACTATAACGCGAAACTTACTTGGCCAGGGCACTAACCATTGCTATGTACCACTGCCGCCACCGCCACCAGCACCGTTCTACTCCTACACTTTCCTCCTCTGCACCCATCTCTCTCTCTTCTGCCTGGCACCGACGCGGAACCGGGCTAAACAGCAACTTCAACGAAGGTACCGTTGTACGCTCCACCACCACCACTATCTACAGATATACGAGGAACTGCCGAAGGTGCATGCAACTCTTCCCACCATCGCCAACCGCGGCTTTCTCTCCAACGCCGATGATCTCCCATGGCGTTCTCTCTTTCTCAGCTAGAGCCGCGAGCTACGTTTCTGTCGGTATAATTATGAATTTCCCTGACGAAGGCAAGTCCTTGTCTCTTCATATCGAAGTAGTTAAACGATTTAGGTATCGTCTGCTCCTCCGACGAACTTCTGTCTCAGCAAGAGAGTAGCCATCGATCTTGGAATTCACCGTTAAGAAGACTTGTAGCTGTAGGAAGGAGCAAACTTTATTAACAACTCACTGGCCAGCCTCAATGGACAGTCGTCGAGGTCCTTCGACGGAGCAAGGTCAAGCTCGACGCGCGTCTAGGTCAAGGTTCGCAGGAGAAAAGCAGAACCTTGCGAGAGACGCGAAAAGTGGCCGAGTGAAAGGGGATTGTGCCAAATAACTGCGAAAGACTGATAGTCGCCCAGGCGAAAAGGAACTTTCGACGGGGTCTCCCGTTAAAATATTTTTTACGACACTCCTTCTCGCATCCTCGTACCTCCTCGTCCCCCAGCCCCTTCCTCTCTCTTCCTCAAGCTCCCCTTCTACTCTCGTTGCTCTGTCCGCGACCGAACTTACCGACGGTCGAACTTCGGACGAGTTCGCCAAGTTTCGCCATTAGACACGGTTAAAACTTTGTTCGAAACACTTTCGTCCGCGTGCCGTTGGCGACCGTGAAATAAGCGCGCTAAATTCTGAATATTTCTTTCCTACTGCCATTCCTTTTCCATTTCTCATTTGCGGAGCAACGATTTCGGAAGTACCGCGATTCCGGTCTTTCCTCTTCTTGCTACCGCGTTTCCGGTCTATGCCGGAGTTTCCGGAATCCATGCCAACGTTTTACCCACTTCGGCCAACTTTCAAACGACTCGAACGTTAACTTTCGCCGAACGATTTTGCCTAATGACTAATTTCACTGCGAAGTGCCCGAATGCTCTTTCAATGAAGTGTGCAAAGTCTTCGCGAAGAAAAGAAATAAGTAGATGCTTTGGAAATGGCATACTCCTCACGAACGAACGTTTATCGTACACGACGCTGATCTTTTTTCTTTTTACAACCCAAACTTCTGCGGTCTTCCATCTGACCGATCTACGCGATTTATCATTCCATCCTCAACGTACGATAGTTTTCAAAGCTGACCTCTCGTAGTACCTACCATTCGGGAGAACTATTTTCCGGAAAAATTCCGAATGAAATTTCAAAAGTACTGCGCACCGCGTGTCTCCTACGGTTGTACTTGTTCCATTTCGTTGACCCCGCTCGCGCCATAAAACATTTTACGCGTTTCGGCGCGTATGACAGTCCTGGTGGTTTACGAGCTCGTCTTATCTCATCGTACATTTCGATGCAGGATCATAGTATTCCTCCAGATTGTATCGATATTCTCTTTTCATCTCCTCGAAAGTTTTCTTCCTTACAAATTTCATCGATGCGGTCGTGGTACTATAGTTTTCGAGCTTATTGCCGAAGCCCAACTCGCAACTCGTGTCGCGAAACGATCTTTTCACGTTGCGAGACTCGTTTCTAAGTAAAAACGACGCTCGGCCATTCGATCTCTTACCTTCTTTCATCCGACCCCTGAAAACATCATCAGAGACGTTTTCAGGAACGAAAGGAGATAGTAATTCCCGAGTGGGAGGCTAATTGTCGTCGAACGAAAGGTCCGAGAGGGTGACCACATCCCCTACGGCACCAACACGGCAAGGCACTCAAGCTCGGTCGTCTTTTAACTCGTGCGGTGCACATTCCTCCGACGTGCGAGAGGGTTAAACGGAGTTACTCGGTTCCCCTCTAAGCCTGTTATACGTCTCGAGGGGGTACTCCCAGCCTCTTCTCTCTTTCTCGCTTGGACGACGCGGAAGCTAAACGACTCGTGCATCTCTTACTACGATTTTTAATCGGACAATCTGCAAAACTTTATTCATCATTTCGTTGAAACATGATCATGGGACAATTTGCCATTTTTTCATTATTTTCCAGTAGAAATACCTTATCAATGATCTCCTTTCGTATTTCAGTGGACAATAAACGACTGAAGATTCCTCAACCTCGAGAGAACTCGAATGAAGAAATTGAGAAAATGCCTCCAGCGAGTAATGGAGTATCTCCTCGTACACGGCCACCGGATTCGACGAAAACAAGCCGTTTAAGAACCGCGCAAACAAATAAGTCAATAAAACGATGCGTTCGGGCTATTAAATCGTTCTTAAATCGGAAAAAGCGTCACGCGCCATTAGGGGAAAATCATTGACTATCGTAAAACCTTTTTTCAAAGCTATTTCTCATGGACGCCACCTTACAATGAAAAAGAAAAAAAGAAGTAAACAAAATACACACACAATTTTATTTCCTACTCCTGAAATTAAATAAACTTAATCCCGCCTATTATGAAAGTACTTACACGTAACCTTCTCCAACAAAATGAAATTCGACGTTGAACGTGATCAGCGTTTACGTATGTATGTACAGGAGCACTTACGGCTCGTTGATCAAGCCATCTACCGAGGCATCCAGCCTGACGACGATTAATCCGTTATATCGCGCACCTCTGGGAATCGTTAGTCGATACCGGTTCCACCGTGGAGGACTTTGCGATCGTCGAGGAGAAACAGCGGTAACCAGTCGGCCGTCGAAGGTAGGTACCAAGCAAGAGGAGAGCCGGTACTAAGAGAAGAGAGAAAGATAGAGAGAGAAGGGGCAAGCTGGTCTACGGTCGATGCCTCCACTGGATTAAAGGCGCATTACACCGCTCCAAAGGGCTCCTAATTAGATCCGGAAAGAAGCAAAGGGTTCTCCGAGTCGCGTAACTCGGTTTACCGAAGGGAGAGAACCTTCCTCGAGACTCTCTCGCTCGCTCGTTTTCTCTATCGCTCGGCATTAACGGCTTTTGCGTCCGTCGAGAGACGACGACGACCTTTTACCGTGTTCCGCCTCCTACTCCAGCTTCTATACTCCACGCCATTACGTTTGCACGTCAAAGCGATCGGAAATGTCTGTAAATGCCATCGATATGTCATGCTGAATATAAAAGCAGTTTAGTTTTCTTTTTTCTTTTTATAATCATCGGTAAGAACAGACAAAACGATTCGTTCGTGATTAATTCTGTTAATTAATATAGGCTACGATGAGCGGCTTTTCTTCAAACGTTCCCAAGTGGATCGAGAAGAAATTTTGTTAGGCGAATCGAAAATATCTCGGTACATGGATACGATCGGGAAAATACTCCTTTCGTCGAACCAACTTCGGGCCATTCGATTTTATGGCTTCCCAGCTAAATACGCGTAAGGACCACGGATTTACTGATACATTTCGACGTCGGATATAAGGGACCAAAGTTGGATGGATGAACATATACGAGCTGCCGTAAGTGATTGGCAAAGAGATCCAACAGTCCTTACGATACGCCCCTTAACGTCCCCCGTGCAACATCTCGAGATTTCATTGGGAGTGTAGACCTCGAATAAGAGACGTCAAATTGTTATCCATTTTTCTAGAGTATTCCATATTTCTATTTCAAGAATCGAATAAATATTCTTCGAGCAATTGGAAGTTTCCAAAATACGTCTCGTCATCGAAAACACCAAATTTCTTCTCGATATTATCGGAACATGCTACACGCAGGTGTATAACATGGAAGAAGCGGTTCGCATCCTGCATGCCTTGGCAACGAGTAAAAAAGGAGAAAGTAAAGAAAGGGAGAAAAAAGCAGAAGAGGAGAAGAAGGATGAGGAGGAGATGGAGGAGATGGAGGAAGAAGGAGAGGAACGGGAGGCGTATCTGCCGCCCACGCACATACCATCCGGAGGGTTTTGGCGGGTCTTGGGCGTTCCTGGTACCACGGTGGAAGCCCAATCGTGGATTCGAGGTTCGAAACCCGGCCGGCGCACTGAGGACGCCGACGCCCACCGTCCTCTCTCGACCCACCTTGTGCAGGGCCGTAACGCGCACGGTAACGCGCAGGCGAAAAACGTACTGACCTCGATCTACCACCTCCACCACCTTTCGTCTACGCCACCTACGCGTCCACCTACGCCACCCTTAAAACGATCTAATTCTTACCACCTATGGAAACCGGACCCTACACCAATACCCTCGACATCTTTCCTTCGCTCTCTTTCCGTCTTTCTCGCACACATATACATTCTCTTTATTCGATAACGACTCTTGGTACCACGCGAACGTATCCTTCGTAGATACATGCCACGATATCGCCTCTCCAATGGATACCAAAAGGATTTTGAGATCGCCTAAGAGCAGAGAGGATCGTTAAGAGCGAGATCGAAATGTGTGTCGGTAAATCGACCGACCAGAGCTTCCTTAAGTGATTACGAAGTTGGTGGTAACTCTTGAGAAGAGGATTTAAGCGTGTTCTAACGATCCCAAACAAAGTTTATGAGTCGGTAAACTTATAATGGTGATGACTCGGTTTGCGCGTATTGTCTTTGTAAATCCTGTACACTGTTGGAATCTTGATCCCGCTGTCCGGTTTAAGATGATAGCCGTAACAAGGATCATAAAAGATTTATATCTAGTGGGGTAAATGTATCGCTTCTTTCTTTTTTCTTTCTTTGGTACTCATTGGTATGGCAAGAGCACTTGATGACTGGCGTTTACTCTTTATCGATCTGTCTACTAGAATATTCGAAAACATAATTACAAGAGATTGGGAAGGATAAAGAGTCCTTCAAGACGTCGATCCAAACATCACCGTTACCGGGGCATTAACTTCGAAGAGCGTACATTCTGGAAAGTTCTCGCGCGAGACGATTCGTTCGCAGGAAAGTTACTTTCCCGTAAACAACAAGTAGTTACCTACTCGAGAAATGTTTCGGTAGAAGCGCGTGCTTCTTCGTGTGTGGCACGTGCACGTGTAGTAGGAGAAGGGGGAGAGAGAGGGGGAGAGAGAGAGAGTGAGAGAGGAGAAGAACGTGCACGCGTGCAAAGTGTCCGCGAAAACTGGAACTCGTAAACTATCATTGCCCTACCACCACCACTACTATCACAGCCACCACCATCGCTATCGCTATCGCCATCGTCGTCGATATCAAAAGTCGCAAACTTAAAACTTACAGATAAAGAAATCGGATTCGTTCTTCCGAATGCTTTTTGACGTACGGCTTACCCGACTATACGACCCGTCGACGTCATGCTTTTCTTGTCGCATATTCTGCTGAGAGATTTCGAATATCCCGAACTCCAGAGGAAACATGGATCGCGGTAACGATTCTATTTTCCTTCCTTCGTGGTCCTTCACGCTCCACGATATTACGACGGCTATGATTCTTCCTAAGTTCATGCAGAAATCTTGGAAAGCTCAAGGAATATATATCCAAATGCTGTTATTCGAAATTTCAATTGGAAAAATTCAGTTTTTGCGAAATTATGAAGCAAGGAGTAAACAAGGCACTGGTTAGACTTCTTTTCTACGCGTCAGCCCGAAAAATCGTGCTCGTCGCTCGCGCTGGCATTCGGTCGGTCTAAGTATGTTTAGGGATTATTGGCCGAAGTTGGTGTCTTGGCACGATGATATATTGGAAGGGTCGACAATACTCCCAACTCTCTCACAATACGCCTCCGTTTTGAACTCCGTTTTGGCGATGCGCACTCGCTGCCATAACAATAACTCCAACACCTTTGTCTGGCAGACGACTATTCCATAAGTGATTTTAGATGACTAAACAAACCTCAACCTCCTGACTGTCAACGTCTTTTTACCTGTTAACAATTGGACAATATGATTAGAATAAGAAAGACATGTCCTAAGTTCATGTAAAGCGTACCAAGTTAATCCTTCCACACGAAAGACGAGTAAGCAGGAAACATAATATGGTGTTCGTGATCGAAAGAAGGGGGTGTCGATTGTATCCAGGAGGCAGCAGGGTATAGCAAGAGGCAGGAGTCAGGTCAGCAGCGCGTGGGGTGCAACGACCATCAGTCATTATTTTCCGCAACATTTAGCAAGCACTTCAAACTGTTTCGCACTCCCTGCTACGTTCACTATCCTGCCGCGGCTCCGAAACTTTCTCAAGTATGTGCCATAGGAGCAAGCGGCTTGCTCCTCGACGCTTTTCCCTCCCCCCTCCCTCTCTCTCTTTCTCTCTCGCTCGCTCGCCTTTTCCACTCCTCTTCCTCCCACTTGCTCCACCTAGAAAAGCCCCGCACTTTTTTCCGTTGCCACTGAAGATGAGTTATGAACCACCAGGTTCCCGGAGGCTGCTTCCTCATCGAGTCTACCCCCGGACGAGGATTAGGGGAGTAATTAAGAATGGCACAAAAAAGTCTACCACCTGGCACGAAATATAATTAAGCGAAGTACTTCAGGAGAGATAAAAAAAAGGTTAACAAAAGAAAGTCGCCTTTTTTACGAGCCCGGACCTAGGTTAGGATTAACGCAAATTAAGTAGAAACGAGATTGGAATCGATAGCCTGGACCGGTAATTCAATTTTTCGAACTAACGAGAGAAACGCGAAATTCGAGGTGATATTCCGCTGCGAAGTTACGATTATCGATCGCCGTGACAACTGTTTACCGGATTTTCCGCGACTTCTTGTCCCACCGTTCTCCTTCTACCCCGGTGTCCTTCTCCCTCCGCGTTCCACCCACGCGTGGAAACCACAGAAGTTTTAATCGAATTTATCGCAATACTATTCATGAGAAAGAGAGATAGAGAGAGAAAGAGGAAGCTACGATGGTACGTACACGCACATACACAAATAAAACAAAGAGAAACGAGGAAGGTAAAAGGACATATAGAAAGAGAGAGAGAGAGAGAGAGAGAGAGAGAGAGAGTCGTACATCGAAACGTCACATATAGAAAGCCCCTCCTCAACGTGGTACCAGTTTCGGATATATACTCGTCTCGCGAGCGTTGCTCACCCTGTCACCACCCTACCGGCACTATCGAAACGTGGCGAGCCAAAAGTGCCGCGCGCTGCGCCTAAGTTTCAAGGAAGTAAGTTCCCTGTCTTCTAGCGGCTGAGTATTCCGACGCTTGACTAATCGGAATTACAAATATACCATCATCTTTCTCGGTTTCCTTCTCTCTTCGATTCCCCCGTCTCTTATTCTCCCTGTTTAACGTTCTACCTTATTCACTTAACTCATGGACACGCTCTATTTCGACATTCTAATTCTCCATGTTAAAAGACGAATGTAATTAAAATGATTAGAGAAGAGACAATTCGCGATTAATAATTTTTACAAGTAGCAATACGAAAAGTAGGAAATTATGATGAGAATCGTGGGTTCGGTCTGTTCATAACAATCGGGACAATATCTTCCCCTCAAAACGTTACCATATTTACGCATAGTTTGTATCGTGTTTCCAGATGACTGGAGCGGTGTCGGCCGGCGAATTCGGGACAGCCAATTCCTCGCGCAAACCGAGCGACCGGAAGGTCAGGAGGAGCAAATTGATTCTGCACGAACCGTCGCCAGAACTTGGTCGATTTATTTGATTACGGTGCGCATGATTAGTAATACTGACAAATTAACTCACGGCCAGTTACTCGGACACTCCGCCGCGCGTACAGAGCCGATCCTGGCTAAACTTCGAGGACCCGCCGACTGAAAGGACTTACCCCTTAGCTTCTACACCTTAAATGAAATTAAATGGGAAAACGTACCATGTAAATTCGATTGCTTTTCACTTTCAAAAAAAAAAAAAAAAGAAAATAGATGAAATACGTGAAGCGTGAATCGTACGTAAAAATGTTACTCTCTCTTTGAACAGTCGGACAATCACGAGATTAAAGCAAAGGACGAAAGCTCCGTCACCTGAAAAAGCATCGGTAGGACATTCTTCGGGTCGGGTCGAACGCTGTGAAAAAGTGGAGAAAAGTAGGTGGGAGGAGATATTGGATTCCATATCCGTATTCACATCAAACTTGTGCCTCGTCCCTCTAAATCAGACCCAAAACTTTTCTTCGTATGTAATTCGATATGGAAACGAAGTGGGAAAGGGAGATTGGCGCAGACGGAGCAAACGTAGCGCGAGCAAGTAAAATCGTCTGCGTGGAAATCTCGAAATTTTTAGTCCAAGATTATTTGACTTATCGAAACTAAATTACAATGTCGTATATAAAAGTTATTACCGCCGATAGAAAAGCATTCCAACGTGATTAACTGCCAACTTACGATTAGTTCGAATTACAAGTAGGTAAAATAGGACATTAAACTCTACTAACGATGTTTGTCGCGAAAATATAATTCAAAGATAGACCTCGAGGAAGATCGCTTCTCGCATTCGGGCTGGATAACGAGTGTTGAAATTCACGCGTGGCTGTTTAACGACTCGCACGGTGACGTTTCGCGTAATTCAACTCTGTCTGTAATGATCGTTAAGACGAGTACGAGAAGTCGTAGGTACGGTAGCTAAATGCAGAGTAAACAGTGTTTACTACTCTCTAAATAAGTTTACGCGTCGCCATCGTTTCCTTGCACGGGGACACCCTATCGTCTGCGAAGGTTTCGATGACGGAGAGCAATTAAAAATTAACTGTCCAATCGAGTGGAGTAATAAAACTTTGTTTCTCGAGGATTATAAAGACCGTAGGTATAATTAGGAGCTTGGAAATGTAGGAAAGGACTCGATTGCTCCTCTACTCCGTTCCCATAAATTTACTTCTACGAATCGATGTTAAGTAGCCTGTCAAGATAGACGCATAAATCTTAGTCTATGCCGATTCGATCGGCACGGCTGTGTCCACGAGCCTAGGGTAGTCTTAGGAAATGCCGATACTTATGTCCGAACGACTTTATCCCCGACTAGTCACCCTCGTTCGCTGCTCGTACACCAGGTCGTGAACGTAAGGGCGCCAGATCAGTGGGGTTGGAACGAAAGGCAGTCTCCTTAGGGCACTTAAGGGCATCCTCATGCGACTCTACCGATCCCCGCAGTCGGACTTTCCAAACAACTTCATGATCTGCTCGATTGCACCCGCCGATAACTGCTTCTGGATATGTTTAAGAAGTCGATCTTTCCGATCGATTCGATAAATATGTCGAGCCATCGAAAAATATATCTCGCGTAACGAACAAGGCAACAAATGAAAAGAGAAGATAACGTATATCTACTCGTGGGTGGAAATTCCGGACGGAAGGGTAAATCGAATCCACGGAATCTCGATGGTGATTCTAATAAGAGCTCTAAACAGCGTACGCGTTCTAACCCAGGAATCCCATGTCGGTAATACCGAGGTCCATCCACACGGATGCCCGAAGCAGGTCTGGTTAACACGGAAGCGTTATTTCCACCTCCCCGCACGGTAACGCGTTACGGGAGTCGAAGAACGCGGCCGTTTATGCGTGTGCGTATCCCGGAAGGACGCAGTGGGCAACCGTAAGAGAAAGCAGTCTTGCAGTCGCCCGAGAAAGGCCGTCCGCCAACCAGATTTACTACGCTCTCCTGTAATTATCATCATAAAGTCGACTTTACGAGCAGTAAGAGCCCTCGTAAAGGAATGCTTCATTTCGCCGTGGGCCACCCATTCCTGCAACACCACTACCACCTCCCCCCACCTCCTCTTTCCCTTCCATCTCCCGAGGTCCCCCGGGCTACACACCACCACCTACGGAGAAGCACCTTGGCATTTTCTCGACCACCTCTCGTCTCTCCCTCGTTCACCCTTCGACCAGGCCGCCTTTCCATCCGTCTACAGGCTTACCCTTCGACCACATTGGGAACGTTAAAACCTTCGCGAGGGGTACTCTTTTTACCTTTTACATCCGGCCTGGTGATGTTACAGATGGTAGAAGTCGCCAGACCTCGGGCGATACGCGGTAAAAATCTTCGAGGTGACCGATAAGAACCTGAAAGGTCGTTACCACTTCGGATGATACGAAGTACCTAAGACAAAATTAGTAAATGAAATATGAACTGTATCTACTTGAGAAATAACAGCGACGATTTAAATACGAGTTGAATATTTAGAAGGACCTAATGGTTCTTCTCGTACTATTCACGGTTCCCTCGAAGGCGACGATACCGAAGCTACCATAATTGCCAAGAGTTCAACGAGAATTAAGGCCGCTTGATGGCGAAGGAATAGCGCATAAAGGAACAGTGGTAACGGCCGGCCAGTGCCGTATATTTTATTAAAGCTTATATTTACTGGGCGACCGCCAACTTGTTTACTTTCTAAGATACATAGAGGCCTGCCTGCCTCTTCGTCCTCCTCGCATCTGGTGCCCAAGGTAACCACCCCCGTAATATCGAGCTTTCCATTAACGCTTTGTCGTTTAAACGGACTAGCTTCGAAACGCCTTCCACTGTCCACTAGAAAGGGCTACGTTTACTTAGACCAGTAATGGGTCTTGGACGTTAGGTCAGAAACAACCGAAATTTTGGGTTAGTTACTTTTTTCCACGTTATTCAATATGGAAAGTTAAGAATGAGAATATGAATCGAGCGTTCGAAGGAACTCCATTGTTGTTTAAACAAAGATGACGACACGGGGAGATCGCTCGCGTCGTGTCTCTCTTGACAATCTGCATTAACTTTCAACGACACAATCCTGATTGTATAGTTTAGCATACATGAATACAGCTGATTGCACGGTAGTGATCGTTTCTCGAGAATGAACTGCGGAATAATTAAAAAACCATTTAGACTCCCGACTGACGGAATCTCTGCAGAAGTGTTTTGTATTGCTAATGACTGTCCAGCCTGTGTGAGCTACAATAATGAATGAACCTTTGCCATAGCTGCCGGCGGCCTACGATAGGAGTTTTCTTAACAATCTATCTCCAATGGTGTAAGGCAAAAGGAAAGAACCAACAACGCGTAGCTCGTGAGAAAAGTTTCGATCGTAAGGGCTATTAGGACTGGAGGAGGCTCCTTTGGTACTCTTTATAACCTTGTAAATAGCCAACACCCTTCGATGCCGTTGAATTCGTCGATAAAGAAACGAATCCGAAGGAAGTACCCTAAAACAGTGGGTGTCATTAACCGACGGGCACGGAGTTTACTAGCTGCTCGAATCTCTCACAGAACAGAGCCTTTTCTTTCACGGTCTTCTTTTTCCTCTTCTTTCGATATTGCCCTGATCGAATTAACGATCGGCTTTGTGCACTCCGTTTGCTACCTGCCAAATGCTTTAATGCCATTATCTTCATTAGAGGCGGAACCGGCGCGGATTACAATACCTAATGAACCGCCTCGTGACGGGCGAGAGCAACTTTTTCTCAAACTCACTCTCTTTCTCTCTCACACGCATTCACCTTCCTCCACCATCTTTTTCTCCGTCTCCGAATCCTCTTCTGTCTCCTCCTTCGTCATTCTCCATCCCTCTTTCTTTCATCTCGTCCGTCGTAGCTCTCTTCGTCGTTGGTGGCCAGCAATCTCCTTTTCCCGAGGGCCATGAATGCCAAATAAAAATAAACAAATTTGTTTGTATCCCAAATGCGCACTCCATGAAAAGCCTTTTGACTAAAGAGAAAAAAGAGCAAAATGGAAAGAGAGAGAGAGAGAGAGAGAGAGAGAGAGAGTATAGTATACCGAGTATACTGGTTAACTCAAATTTGCAATTTTAATTACGTTCCACGACGAGAGATGTGAGAGAGCGCGAGAGAAAAGGAGGGGTAGTAGTGGGTGGAAGGATGAGAGCTCGGAATTAACCGACCAGGATAGATCGGCGAAAGGAAAGGAAGTCCGGTGACGATGATAGAATTCCTGGACGAAAATATCCTTTGTCGATAATATCCCAGAGTACTTATCGTTTCCTACAAATATCTAACACGTACGTAGAAAATTATAAAATATTGCGAATCTCTTATATGTATTATAATCACATTAAATTTGTATATCCTTGTCAAAGTTATTCCTTCACTTTTTAATATTATTTTAACACTCACCCACATGACGTTGGAATATTTCCGATGAAAGCAATTTAACGTGGGTCCTCGTACGGATAATTCGGTGGTAACTAATTAACTCGATTATCATGGATATTGTATTACGTTACAATAATGGAACGAACCGAAACTCTCCGTCTCGGTCTCGAGCGGCCTCTTTGTGAACACGAACGAGAAGGAGGAGGAGGAGGTGGAGGAGAAGGGAAGAGATGAGAAAAAGAAGCGACATGGCTATCCTTTGACTCCTTCCATCAACCACGATGCATTAAGAAATATCCAAAACAAAGCAAACGGTAATGGTCGTCGACTTTTCTGACGACGAAGAAAGCAGACAACGAGGAGAAGGGAAACAGCGTCGTGGGTATCGATAAGACTGCACGGCTCGACCGTCTCCGAGCTTTTAAGTGACAAGTTATCCTTCCCGGCAGTTTTTTGCTCGCCCGCTGTCGATTCATCAAAAGACGAGTTCTAAACAAACGAAAACAAACATCGACACGGCTCGGCAGCTCGTAGAGTCTCTCAAAGGAAAGCCCTTTTTTGGTTGTTTATACTAGACGTACATATATGTGTGTATATTTATGTACGCATGAATATATGTGTATATGAGAGGAACGATTAAAGCGAAGAGCCTCTCACGCTTCAGTCCGCCGTCGAATTTATTTTAATTTATTCCGTATTTGTCGTATCGCGTGACAGAAATTTGACTCGTATCTCTTTGAAAAGTTTGACAGGTTCTGCAAACTCCTATTACTGGTCTGCCACATGGGAACGGACCGTCGTTTCTGTTGGGTTCATACCAACGTCCACGATGTCACAGCGTGTAACGTATTGACTGTTCCCCGGCATATCTACATACGAACAGTTAGCTCTAGTTTGCATGACAGCTAACGTCATCTCGCACAATCGAAGTTCAAACAGAGCCAATCGAAGATTCAATCGACGATCCGACGCCATTAACAACGCGTCCCGTATACGGTGAGTATCACGAGTGGCCTTCGATAAATAAGAATATTTTTTTTCAGGATCGCCATAGTCGAGTCAAACATTTTCTAAAGAGAAACGTATCGAACTGACCCGCGCGAGAATCGATATTCACGAGTTACGTTTGACGAGAAGGGACAAGAGAGATACGAAGAAGGAACGTACGATCTCGAGTTCGCGCGTACATACGAAATCGCACGAGCTAGCCGTAGGCACGTTTCGAGGAGATGGTGGAGAAGGAGAGGAAGGCAACGCGGAAAAGAAGGAAAAAGGAAAGGAGCAAACGAGACGGTATTCCGTGGGGAAGGGATTCGCTGGCCCTATCTGCGAATGATTTGTGAATATGCAAGGGCAATGGGACGTCTCCTTCGGGAACGCGACGGTCAAGATAGTCCCCGGCTCCCCGGGCACCTAAAACACGGAAAATATTCGAGTGGACAGCCGCAAATTTATCGTCCAAGGCAACCCTAAATTTTCCATTACACATCGAATCCCGAGCGTGCGGAGAAAAAAATCGTGCGGAGAAAAAAATGTGAGCGAAATCTATTGGTGGAGTCCACTCCTCCTCCTCCTCCTCCTCCTCCTCCTCCTACTCCTACTCCTCTTTTTCCTCTTTAAGATCTCCCGTTGAATTCCTTAACATTTCGATGGATGAGACTAGGCTCGCGACAAAATGACGACCCGTCAAACAATAATCCACGAGAATATGGGACCTTAGCCGCGGATCCTTTCACTAGCCGCATAATGGATAGACAATAGACGTGCCTGGTGAAAGATGGCAAGACGAGGCAAAGACTATGTTGAAAGGAGGGTAGGTAGGGCTTTCTCGAAGAGAGGGTCTTCGGTGAACTGCAAAACTGCATTTATCGTTTCGCGCTCCTTTCTTACCACCTTCCTCCCCACTTTGACTAACCCTTAAGGAAAGGGGTATTTCTTTCGGTCGTTATTATGGCTCTTACGGGTGTTAACGCCTCGCAGCGAACGGCGAGGGTCGGTAATAAAGCCTTAAGAATACAGGCCCGATCGTAAAATGATAATTGCTGCCGTAAAGCTAAGTGATATTGAACTTGATGTCGACACCGAACGGCCGAACCGAACAGAACCGAATTATTATGCGTCGAGAGAGAAAAGTGGAAGGACGCGTTTCTTATCCCGCGTTACGTCATACTACTGCTTGGTGGTTTCCAAGGGTGGAGTTTAAAAGAACGTCTTTATGTATCATGGTACTGTACGGATATTATCGTGTTAATATGTAATATGTGATTATTTGTTAAACGTTGTATTTTTATTTTTAAATTTAGTTGGATGGTGTAATTTTCTCTTCATTCTAATACCATAATAATACACGCTCTGTTCTTTAACCCTTCGTCTTCTTCTCTTTCTTCTCCTAGAATTTTCTTCCACCCTCTCGATGATCCTGAGCTTTCCCGCATTCATTCCGCGATCGAGTATGCCTTACCCCTTCGTCCTCCGGTAACCCTCACACGCGACCCTTATACTCCTTCGCGTATACACACACACATACACGTTCGGAGGATCACGCTCGGCACGTTTAACCTCGCGCGCGCTGTAGGAAAGTTTCCCGCAATTTTGCGTCTTCTCGGGAGGAATAATTCATCGTGTCCCGTGAAACTTTTACGATTTCCGCGAACGACGTGCGACGAAACCAACCGAAATCTGGTGATATCGACGTGAGCGCTTACGACGAGGAAAGCCAAGGGCCAACGAGACTTTGCTGAATCGACTCGCTGAAATTATAAAACGATCGAGAGAAGAAAAAGGGAGAAATAAATCGCGGCAACGAATTCTCGCGAGGTAAAGACGTAAAGGAAAGGGAAGATGCGAGAAAAATAGCTCGAGTTCGTCCACGAGATACTAGCTTTTACGTTGATGATACAAAAGACCATAGTTCTCGCGCGTTAACCATGAACCATGAAGGACGCACGTGGGCGTACGAGTTTGAGCAAAAGAAGGGTGGATGGACGGGGTTGGAAAGGATTAAAATGGGCCGTGTCTATAATCTACTTTGCATTTCCACGAACCCTTTCTAAGCGCGGCGACTAATACGGTAATGCATCGGAATCCCCTCAACGGATGCGGTAGTTTCCGGTAGTCGTAAAGCCGGTTTAAGTAATTCCCGATAGAGGGAAGCTTTCTCCGCGTAGCTCCTGCTTTCCCTGAAATCTCTCTATACCTATCTCGTGGAGATGCATCTTTAGCATCCGACGTGAAAACGATACGAGAGCGAACTTATTTTGTGGACGAGGGAAAAATAATTAGCCTGCCACCTGATCGATTTTATAAAATTTGCCGATCTACAGGTAATGAATATTTAATTTATACTATACGCGTTCTCGTTGGTACTCTGATCATTAACAGGCTGGCGGCAGCATCTCGATCTTCTTCAAAGCTTATGTCAGGGAGAAGGACAAATCGCTCTTCGCTCTTGGGCGAAAGTTTTAGGACAGGGCCGCACTGCTGGCGACACGTGTGCTCGCCGCGCAGATTCAGCATGGTCTGACAAGAAAGAACGATGAGAGAGAGAGAGAGAGACCGAGAGAGACCAGAGGGTGGAAGAGAGAGAAAGAACGTGACACCGCCGACATAAGGCCCCACAAATTGTTTAACTTTTGCGGGGTGGCGAGCGACACCGACGATACAATAATGGCTCTCTGATGCGATTTTAACTTTTCACGCTCACCGTTCTTCAGGGTGGTGGATTCCATCGATGGAATATCGGACGTGGGTACGATAAAGCGCCTAAAACGAAGCCAGAGAGAGAGAGAGAGAGAGAGAGAGACCAGCGGTCGGTGGTGCGAGACGAGGAGAGAGAAAGAAAGTTTCTCGCGGACGTTCCACCAACTCCGACTTTTCGAATTCCTTCGGGGACGAGAACGAAATTCCGAAGGCCTTGAGACTTCGGGCTATTTTCTCTATACGCCTTTTACATCCGACGAAATGTGCCGCAGCTCGGAAATATGAAATAGTATCGAATGTTTGTAATTATGATCGTTACTTTGAAGCGAGTATCGTCGTAAACAGATGTTTATATGTATGAGAAGAAGATGATGCTTCGTTGAGAACGTGAGATGAAACTAAGCCACGAGATAG
>JAIFRP010000025.1:817537-849702 GCA_032403825.1 Odynerus spinipes
CCCCCCCCCCATCTCTTTCTCTCCTACCATGAAATTCCATGCGGATAGACGAGCGCATTAGATGGAAGGAACATATCGGAAATACACGAGTTCTCGAAGAGGTTTCCCTAGATAAGGGTATTCTGTTTGTTCTATAGTTTACACTTGGAAAGGAAAGTCTCTGTTTCTCGAGGATCGATTCTCGCTCCCACCAGGACACGCGTCCTTCTCACGCGCGAGAAGAGGTACGTCGTCAAAGTTTCTCGAGTGAGGAACTTTTGAACGACGCTCATCGGATATATGGAAGCCACGAGGCTCTCGTAATGGAAAGCGTAAACATGAACTCGTGCGAGTCGAATGAGCTCGTAAGGTAGAGGTGTCGATTCAACAACGAGAGACTTCGACTTTTGTTAGCGCGCGATCGATGGGCCTCGAAACTATTTTACAAACATGATACGGATTTAAGACTCCGTACGTGGATTCGAGAAGTATCGAGTTCGTCCTTCGCAAAAACTTTTCCAGGAGAAGGAAAAAGAAGGAGAAAAGGAAAAGAGGAAGAAGACATGCATATATTCTACTCGATTTTTATCCGACGCGAAAATAGCGAAAGAATATACCGAAGATCGTATTAACGTCTCCTGCAACATCCAATCCGCTTTTGTAAATCCGTGTAAGATTTGCACAGCAATATTTCTACGAATTGGACTCCGCGACGTTTCTACCCCATTCTTCTGTCCAACAAAAATCGACATTCTTTTCACGTAACCCGGGAAACGAAAAGACGTGTGTGTAACCTAACATACGAGAGAGACTCCATTAAAGGAAACCATTAATTTCATTGTTAATAATATCAACGTTCGCCTTTCTCCGCGGGATGAAACGAGGTTATTAAATCGCGTAACCAACGAGTGCCGAGCATACCGCAATTATTTTAAATACATAACGCGACACGATCCTTTCTAACAAACTTCTTTTAGCGGTACGAGCTTCGAAATTCACGCCACGTCTCGCTCGCTGACCAATGAGAAAAGATTGCTACGCGGAAAGTCGTAAGTGTGCTTACGACTCCATGATCACGGAAGCTAAGAATCGTTATCAAGGATAATCATCCCGTAGTAGTCGCTCATTTCGGCCGAACGGTAATCGTTGATTTGAATCTTCTACGCGTGTACGTCGCGTGAGAAAAATGTTCCGACGCGAGTCGGATTAAAAAATTGAGTCTACCGGCATAGAACCCGGGAAAGTTGTGGGTCCTCTGTACACTCCGTCCTCGTAAGAAGACTCGGTAAAACTGCCTGTAAAATTACGAAATGAATACGAGAGAAAGAGCGTTCTTTCGTGATAAAGAGCAAGGGAATCGTTGGGTGAGCTCGAATCAGCCAGCCAGCAAGCCAGCCAGCCAAGTATTCATACTTTTCATCTCGTATACACGTACGGAAGAAGCTTCGGTACAATAGGAATTACATGTAAAAACGAAAGGGTTAAAACCTACCCTATTGAATTAGACAAGAAAGACAGGCCCGTGTCACGGAAACGGCTTTGTAGTTTTTAACATTTAAGCTGCTGAATGAAGACAAGGTTTAGATGCACTTAACGAGCTTCTTTTCTACGTAGAGCTCGGCTTTTATTGCGGATACGTCTCGCGACATATTTTACAAGCTTCGTCGGTGGAGAAATGAAAGAGTATAAAAAAAGTAAGAAAGAGAGAGAGAGAGAGAGAGAGAGAGAGAGAGAAAAAGAGGGAGGAGAGAGAGAGGGTGTCTGAAAGAAACGCACAAAAGTGCAACGACGAGGTCGACGCACGTTCTCTTGTGTCTTTTTTCCGCGCCTAACCCTCCTCGTCGCGTTCGCACGCCCGGAGCTAGAAGAAACCGGCAGATGTGGGCGCACCCTTCGGACGAGATTAACTCCCACCTCCTAACTCGTGGCGAGTTCGTGCGAGAACGCAACCAGAGGACAATGTACCGCGACTTTGGACTTTGTCGTTGGATTCAGCGAGGACCACGAAGAGGAGGATGACAACTCCAACGACGACAACGACGACGACGATGACGACGATGACGAGACGCACGCGCGTGGAATTGAGGTTGAAAGGCCTTGGACCACGCTTCGAAGGATTCCAAAAGCCTCCTGCCAACAGCCACTTGGCAGAATTCGCAGTACAATGCCGGCAACGCGGAATTACAACGCGCAACCGGGACGATGACGGCCTAATTAGTCTCCCTGTCCCTCTCTCTCTCTCTCTCTCTCGCTCTCTCTCTTACTTGCTTGCTTCTACTCGCATCGCGCGCCGACTCGAATTCCAAGTGCTGTTAAACGAGGGATACAATAATATACATCCTAAATTCTCCGCTCTCGCGAGACAACCGACTCGAGTTCCAAAGCAATATTTCTACGAAGGCGTGCGAGTTCGAACGGCTGGAACAACTCTAACTAAACAACTTCCAAACGAGAAACTTGCTCGCCTCGCGAGACTCCCCGAACTTCGGTGTCTTCCTTTCTCGGATACACGTCGATACTCGTTATCTTGTAAAGTTATTAAAACGTAAACGGGGAAAATGGCAGCCAATTAAGGAAATCGCGAGAGAGCGAACTTTACGGTTTCCCAAACGCCCAAGCACTTTTTTCGAGACTTTGTATTCAACGCTGTTAACGAGAAGCGATTATCTTCTCTTCATAATGTATAATGGTGGCTTTAAATACTCGAGGAAAAGTTTAAACTCGTTATTATTCCGCGCCTCCTCCTCCTCCTCCTCCTCCTCCTCGTCGTCGTACGTCGCCGTCGCGAGGATTACGGTGGCCATTTTTCGATCATCCGTCCGACTATATAAGCAGAAAACTTTTCATCGCCGTATGAAAGTTTCGAACATACAAGGAACGTACGGTGTATTGGTAAGTTGCTTAATGGAAGGGGTTCGCGCACAGAGGATTAATCTCGCATTGAGCCTGCGCGCTCGGGAATCCCGATAATCAAAAGCGTTGATACTCTCACAACAAGCGAAGTTATATAGCCTATCCGCTAGGCGATCAGCTGACCCGCATCGTTCTAAGACGCGATGCAGGAAGTGCTTTCGCATGGGCATCGATTTAATTGAACATAAAATTCAATCGCTTCGGGATCTTCCGGCTTACCGATTTCTTTTTTCACCCTGCCGATTATCGGAAATTGGTAGACGCTCGCGCTAACGTCTCTTGACCGTAATCGATCACGTACAAAATAAAATGTATTTCGAGGGAGGAGGAAAGTCAGCTCGGTCTTCGAAAGAAAATATCATCTTCGGCTCGAACGGACACTTTAAAAGGAGCGCGTCACCGTAATTATATCGGTCGTGTTTACACAACGCTATCCGGCAAACGATCCACGGCTCGTACACGATGTCGGTCGACGAGGGTTAACTCGAGGTGCTTCCCTGACGCTACATCGCACTCTAGTCCGGTGATATCGCTCACGACGGTAGAGCTACTCGCACGTGAATGAAAAGAAAATAAATAGAAAAAGAGATAGAGATAGAGAGAGAACGAGAAAGAGAACAAAGGTAAAGAAGAAAAAAGAAGAAAAGAGAGAAAAAGGAAGATAGAAAAGAATTACACTTTTTTGTATCATACCTCGACGATGTTGTTATCGAGCTCGTAAAAAAAGAGCCGAAGAGGTTCGCGTTAAAAATCGTTTATCACATCCGCCCGCGTTTCTTATCGCTCGAAGAAGGATCGACACGATCGAGAGTCATATCACGACTATCATTTCTCGCGCGGCACGCCAGCTCGCTCATCCCACTGGTGCGTGTCACCGGGGAGCACGCGACACGTTTATATCGGTGGCACGCGTGCCGGTGTTACCGACGGAGCAAACTCGTTACTAGGTTAGAATCCGCTGAAAAGGGACCCCCGTGAGTATGAGTACACAGACCACCACCAAACGTTCCTTCCTTCTCCCCTCCTTCGAGCGTACTCCCTCTACGCTCGCGGCATACCCCGCAGTTTCCAGGATCTCGCGAAAACTTTGCTCGAAAGCGGCAGGCGGCACGAGTTCGTGTAGCGGAGCCGGTGGTGGTAGGGATGACAGATACCTATACGCTATCTCCACTTTCCGGAGCGTGAGCGAGCGAGAGAAACATTGAGAGGGGTTGGAGGGGGTAACCCCCCACTTTCTCCTTTGTTCGCTTCTCTGTGTGTACCTACGCGTACGAAGGCGGTAAATAAAAAAGTTTCAAGTCGCCGAGGACTTTGGCGACGGGCAACGCGCAGGAACCAACATGGTGGCGCACTTCGCGAAACTTTCTCGGGATGCGTATGGACTCCGGGAAAGCGGACCGTTCGAGTATATTTATGCGCGTGCACATATGTACAAACACGTATACTCTAGAAGGCTGAAAGTACGAGGAGGGAAAAGCACGATATACGCTGTTGCTCTTCCGGAGGAAATCGAATCGTTCTACGAGGTACGTTCTTAACCGTTACGATGGAGCCCTATTTATTCTCCGCGCGCGTTAGAAACTACGTACGCGTAGAAAGGGAGTGGGAAAGGGGTAGGTTCCCAGCCGCGAAACGCAAATACCCATCGAAATTAGTTCGGCGATCGATCGATTCAAACGAAAACGAGTTGATACCGCAAAAAACGAAGACCGCGAGCGCGCTCTCCCGTTTCTTTCAAACTTTTCACCGCTATACGCAACCCGTCGGGATTGTAAGTCGCGGGAGCGATTTTTCGATTAACCTGTAAATCGCGATAACGTCGACGGATTTATATTTGGTATGCGAAGTTATAAAACCCATCTTCGAGATAGGATCTTTTGATCGCGTGGGAGAAAGACGGGAAGCACAAACTACCAAGTGGTAGCGGGAGTAGTAGCGGCGGCGACGGCGACGGTGGTGGTGGTGGTGGTAGTGGTAGTAGGGGTAGTGGTGGTGGTAGTAGCGCGGTCGCGAGAGACACGTGGTCACCGGAACGTCGTAAACGCCGTTGACGTTCCGCGGAGGAGCACGGTGGCGCGCATCGAAGGGTTAAAAGGAAAAAAGGGGCGAAAGAAATAAGGGTCGTCATCGATCGATCTCGGTAAGTCGGGCCGCATACGATTAGTTTCTTTCTCATCTCGTAAGATCTTCTTCGGTCTGGTCGCGGAGGTAACGGTACCTGGTCGCCTGCCGCCTACCCTCGTGGGAGTCAGCTAAGGGAAATCAATATCTCACTAGGGGTAGAGAGAACACGAGAAAGAGAGAGGAGAATCAGTGAGAGTAGGAGGAGGCGTTCGAAGGTGGAGGTGGATGAGGCAGAGGTGGAAGTAGAGAAGGTGGAGAGAAAGACAGAGAGGGAAGACGAGAAGGAAGTGGAGGAGGAGAATCACAGTCGGCGCGCTCGTCGACCTCGCGCTCAGCGAGCAGCATCGCGCGCGGCCACCGTAGTGCCACGCGTGAACTCGAGCATCACGGTGACACGCGTAAACTCGTGCGAAGGATTTGCACCGACCACCACCACCACCGCCACCACCACCACCACCTTCATCTATTCCTCCTACACACTCTCACTCTTTCTCTTTTTCTTTCTCTCTCGTTTCACGCTCGTTATTACCGGCCTTCGTACTCGGTCGGTCACACAACCACCACCACCACCACCACCGTCATCATCATCATCATCACCACCAGCATCACCATCACCACCATCAGCATCACTACCACCACCAATTACTCCGGGAGTCGTCTTATAGCGCGGCGCGTGTACGAGCGTCCCGCGTGGCGATCCCGCACGCTACTCCACGCTAAGCCACGTGTATCCCGCGATCCGTAGAAAACCCGATCGTACCATTCCTGTCGGCCGCTTAGCGGGAACTGGAGACGAAAACCTTGCCTCCGCACCGCGTTCCTCTATCTCTCTCTCGCTCATACTCTCTTTCTCTTTCGCGCTCGCTACCGCACTCTCCGGACTCGATCCAAACTCTCGCTTCCTCCCTCTCTCGCTCTCCTTCGCTCGCTCCACGCGCTCACTCCTCGACGAAACTTTCCCGGCGTCGAGACCACCACCACCACTACCACCAGCACCATCGCCGCTGCTACTACCACTACCACCGGTAGCACCACCACTAGCAACCGATCAGCAAAGGTGGTGGCAGTAGCAACGACGACGGAGACGACGACGCACACCGTCGTCTCCGTCTACCCCTCCTCCATCGCCCTCTCCCAGCCGAATCCGCCCCCCCCTTTCATTCCGATTCTCCACCCGCCACGGCTAACGCGCCTCCTTCCCTTTCCTTCTTCGCATATCCTTCCTCTCTTCCTTCTCTACTTCTCCTTCAACTTTTATCCAACTTTTCCCCCTCCCTCCCACTTTCCTCACCGAACTCTAAACTTCTCTCCTACCATCTTCACGGACACCGACGACACGACGAAGACGACGACGCCGCCGCTGCTGTCGGTTCCCCTTCTTCTACTTCTACTTCTTCTTCTACTTTTACTTCTACTTCTTCTTCTTCTTCTTCTTCTTCTTCTTCTTCTTCTACACCTCCTTCTCCTTACTTCGACTCGCTTCTTGCCCTGGGGATGCGCGTTATGTATTAAAGTGCGCATCCCACCTCTATAGTGTGATCCGCTCGCTCCGAAGAAAGTTTGCCCAAGGTAGTTTCGTCGTTATCGCCCGTTCCTACTTGAGAACCGATATAGAGAGAGTTCCTTTTCGTCGAACACCCGCCGCCTTTCTAATTTCTTCCCAACGATTTCCCGGCTCTCTTTCGCCGATTAATTCCAATTTATATCCTTGCCGATCGGGGAAGTTTTCAAATTTTGCGCGGACGCGATGGTTTTTTAAATCTCGTGTAGTCTACCGGTCGAAGGAAAAAAAAAAGAAAAAGAGAGAAATAGAAGTGGTCGAATTTGTTCTAAAATTTTGGGCACGCGCCGCCATCCCCCCCTCTTTTCAATGAACTCGCGCGGGACCTTGATTTTGGTTTACGGAAGTAGGTCACCGCTTGGAGAAAATAAGCGGCTCGCGTTTCCGGCAAACAGACACGAGCCAGGTTACACGTTCGAATTTAAATCGATGCGTTTGCCCCGACCAACGGTAGTATCTCTTTATATTGTAAATCTACTTAAGCCACGGTTGTGCTATTACTTCTTACGCGTTTCTCTGCAGTCATAAAGGTAAACACTTTCGTCGGGCCGAAGCGCTCGAGATTTATGATCGTAACGCTAATAAAATTTACAAGTGGGGGTAGAAGGTAAAAGGAAGGGATGGGAACGCGGAAAGAAGAAGAAGCTCGTTCCTTCCATGAAAGAACGTTTCGTGCGAGCGGAATAATGCCTCCCGAATGGCGTGCAATCTTATGCAACGTTTAGAACCACTTGGGCTTATTGATTTAACACTTCTCGCACCTTGAGCGCGTCGCTTTCGACGTTAGAATTAGCGCGTGCCACTGTAGAATGAAGGAAGGAAGGAAATTGATATCGACAAGGAAGGACGACGAGGAAGACGAAAGACGATCAGGACAACTTGACCGTATCGAACTCGACTGAAACTCTATCCTCTCTGATCGATTCTTCCAATGTTACACGGAATCGACGGGAAGCAATTTGCAAAGCGCGAACGTTCAAGGCGACTCGTTCGACTTGTTCCTTGTTTCGTTAACACTAGAACTACCAAACTATGAATGACTGATTTGAAATTTTCATTTAAAAATGAAGCAAATGTGAATAAGTCGTTATTTTTCTTACATAACGAATTTTATAAATAACCAGTCATTTTAATTGGTCCGCATAGAAATAAGTATAGATAAAAATAAGTAAGATAAGATATAAAGAAGTAAGATAAACATTCGGAGCGTCTTCTACAGTTTGTAGATTGGATTCTAACGTAAACGTGCACGCGGCTCGTTTTTAAAGAAAATTAGTTATTTTCTGAGAAGCCGAGCCTACGAAGGAAAGAAAAAGGGAATAGGTCATGAACGATATTACGAGATCGTAAACGCGCGAGTAGAACGCTCTCGGAAGCGAGTAATAACGATAAGGACGTGGCATAGTGCGGCAAATCTTGTAAGCCCCGAGCAGCTCCGTCTGCAACATCGCGAGGAGAGAGCACGTCTATTGTGGTGCATACTTTAAGCAGTGGCACGCTCCGGAAAAGGGATAGCTAGGGTGCTTCTGACGACGGTGGTGGTGGGGGCAAGCGGGAGGGTGGCAAAAGGAGCTCGTGCGCGCTGCCGGACGTCGTGACGCCTGCGTCAATCTGCGATTCATTGCCCTGGCAACGGCCGACGCGCTGACTGCCGTTCTCTTTATCTCTCCGCTCGCGTGCTCTCTTACTTTTCTCTCTTACCGTCGTGAACGAGCGAGTTGAGTTTATCCTTTTTGGCGGGCTATTTTGACCCTCTTCGTTGCACGTTTCGTCTCTTTCTCTCGTCCGCTATTTCTTCTTTCCTTTCCTCTCCTTTGCTCTCCTTTCTTCTCTATTCCTCTTCTCCACTCTCGTTTTCTCTCCTCTCCTGTCCTCTCCTTTCCTTGCCTCTCCTTTTTCCTTTCCTCGCCTTTTCTCTCCTCTCCTTTCCTTTCCTTTCCTTTCCTCTCCTTCCTTCAATTCTGGCTGACTACGCGCCGACCTCTACTACTAGCGTTACCGCACCAAGAAGCCGAGTTCGAGCGCATCGACGTAACAAGTGGATTTTGTTATTTCCCGCATTATCTTTTTACCTCGATACTCTACCCCTCTCTCGGTCAACCCTCATCCCTCACGCTCACCCTTCCCCAACTTTCTACACGCTACTCCTCGTGTCCCTCTCTCGGCGCACTCACCGACTAACTTTATTTCTCGATCGGCGAAACGATCGAAATCGCGTCGATTTACGACACGATTTCTCCCCTATCCCTTCTCCATCCCCCTCTCTTTCTTTCTTTCGGTCTTCTCACGAATAGGATTACGATTTTCGAAGAAACCAACCGTACGTCGCTTCTTCCGAAGGAAAGTGGAAGATGATTTACGAGAAACGATACGCCGGTTGAAATTTCGTGCAATAATTTCGTTCCTTCCACTTGCACCCCCTCTTTCTCCTTTCTACGTCGCCGCTAAACGGTGCATAACCGAGGGTAGAGGAGAAGTTTCCCGCTCGTCGATTCTCCTCCTCGAGGGGACCGTCGTTTTTCATTTGCGCCGAATAAAAACGGGAATCGCTTTCAAGAGGCGAGCTAGCCCGCTTTAAATAACGTTTCGACGTTCTCTATCAAAGCGCTTGATTAAAATTTGAATACCTCCGCGCTCGTGAGAAAAAAACGCTTCGTAATGTTTTTCAACGCGTAATCACCGAAGAAGAAGCGTAATCCAAAAAATTATATTACAGGTATCCCGAGAGTTATCGCGTAATCGTCTAGACGTAACCTGATTTTCTAAAAGAGTACGACCTATTAACACATTACTTAGCAGCTGTGAATTAAGAGGTTTAATAAAATAAAAACGTAGTATATCGTCGCCGTTGTAGATTGTTAATATTTTTTAATAATACTATGCACTTGTTGCAAAATCGGCTACCGATCGTTAAACGCTGGCGATAAAAATTCATGTCACCCAAATAAAGTGGAAGAAATACTAAAACAAAATTATAAAAAACTATATTAGAAAAACTGTAAACTTTTAGATATTTCTCGCATCGCTGTCAACTATCGAAATACGTTTGCCGCTCAAAGTGTCAATCGGTTGTCGATAAGTAATGTATTATATTAACTTCCACGTTTTTAATAATTCAACCTAAAAGTGCAACGTTATCCGTGACACACGAAAATATATAAATTTACCGATGCTAAAAGAAATCTTTCTTACCCCCCACCCCGATTCTCCGCCAGTACCATCCCCCTCCTGTTTCTTGACTAAACGACGCGTTACGTTGGCGAAACGAAGGCCGACCCCTAGATAAAGTTCTCTCGATGTCATAATAACTTCGGGGCTCACTAAATGGTACGTATATCCGTAATAAATTGTTCTTGCAAAGTTTCTCGATGGCGAGCTATATAAATAGTCTCGTGGATTCTCTCTCCGCTGGATTCCCCTCCTCACCTCCCACGGCAGTCCTTCTCCCACCAGCTCCAGCAGTACCACCCCCACCACCACCGACAAGAGTCTCGTAGGTTTCGCTCACATGCCAGCGCTGCTACCCCTACGAGAACGCCAGCCACCCTTAGGAACGTCGCTATACTACTCTTAAAGATGCCTTTCATTGCACTCCCACATTGGGAGCGATCCGATCGATGCGACTGTCTCGTTCTCGCGTGAGCTACCAAGGACTCTCTCAGCCCGGCGGCCGGTATCCTTCTTTTCGACGAAGACGAAAAAACTGAGAAGAAAGAAGAAAGAAGAAGGCGAGTTCGCGTCCAGTCGAGAGAAACGCGTCGACCACCCTTGTATACACCGTAGCCCTACTTCCATCCCTTCTCCTCCATCTCTTTGGCAACTCTCTCGCTCCGATTCTTCTATTTCCTTTTACTCTTCCTCCTCCTCCTCCTTCTCTTTCTCCTCGTCTTCCTCTTTCATCCCCAACCCCACTTCCTTAGCCCTCCGTATCAAAGTTTCTCTACTCATCTCGTTCTCTTCCCTCCCAGGCACGATGCGCGCTTCGAGAGCACGCGCGCGCGCGCACACGTACCTACGCTACCACCGGATATCGGTCCTTCTTGCGGCAGTTCTCACCGTCGCGAGAACTTCGTCTCGCTTTCGGGATTTTACTTCGTCGAAACTTCCGAAGCTATCTCCGCCTTGGTCGTCTGTAAGCGCCCTTGTCGCTGGAAGACGACTCGTTTCAGTCTCTCCTAACTTTTCGACTACTCTCGTTCTTTTTCTTTCTTTCCTTTCGCCTGTCTTCTTTTTCTTTGTCTTTGTTCGGCCTTTGGTAATCCGTTTCCTTTACTTTTCATCGTTCTTTGGTGTTGCTTTCGAGAGCATAACGATTAAACGTCTATCGTATCTATCTATCTATCTCCCTCTCTCCCTCTATTCCTCCATCCCTCTTTCTCTCTATCTCTCTCCCTCTCTAGAACTTCCGATATATCTCCATCTCATTCGTCTAGTCTCTCCGCGAATACCGTTTGCCTCGGCTTGCATCGACTTAATTGACCTTTGCCCTGGTTAAATCCAGGAGGAGTCCGCTCCGCCGCCGTGGTTGTAATCAACACGGTACACGATGCGCGCGCCAGGATTATTGTGGGTCCTCTACCGCCACTTTCGTTACTTATGCTGACGAAAATAAAAAAAACGAACTATCGGATTCGTTAACGCGTTGACTGCCACGTTGGTCACGCGTAACCGGAGCGCCTCAAATGTTTAGAGTAATAAAATAAAATATCGTTAACTAGGAAATCCTAAACATCACGGCTAAGTAGACGATATTATGAAATGCAAAATTCACTAATAAACAGTTAAAAGTTTAAATTAAAACATTATATATTATATTACAAAAATGAAGTACGGTGTAATCTATTGAATTCTCTTGTGACTCCCTGAGAGCAGCATGTAAATTTGGCCTGGTAGTAAACGTGTTAACACGTTAAATGCAATGAGAGGATCACCGGTAAGTCCCATTTAATTTTACAGATTGCATTTAAATCATTTATATGTATTACTTATTGATATTTGCGAGAGTATAACCAACAGTTCTCAAAGCAAAGGTCTAACATAACAAATGCGACAGTGAATCCTTTTGTATCTTCATTTTGAAGGAAATTGTAAATAAAATTAGAAGCCATTCGATTTCGTGCAAAATCGATTAGACATTCAGTGTTAATTATTATCCTCGCGTCCGGGTGTAGACGTCGATATGAAATATGCGTCACGAATGTCGCAAAACGAATGCGTCTTGGAAAAGTTCCGATTAATTGGAGAAAAACGTACTCTCCTCCAAGTGAGTGGGATTTCTTTCGAGTTATTAAAAGAATAACCGCAACGTGTACCTTAAGTTCGCGAGAAAGTTGCCCGCCTATTCATTTCCGGTCGGAGAGTCTTTGTGCTTCCACTCCCAGCTTACCGAGAAAACTTTCGCATACCGTTCCAAAGTTTCTCTCGCAATTATTCGAGCATCAAAACTCGGCGAATAGTAATAAGACTTTCGCGTTGGACGAAGCGATTCGCTGACTTCCCCTGGAAAGACTTATCTGCAAATTTGTCGATGATAGTACGGCTTTAGCTCTTGTTATTATCAACTTTATTCTTCATTATCGATCATTTCGTAAATTATCGTTACAAACATGTCTCGCCCGTAAATTCTTGTTGAATTTCCATAGAAACGTACGACTCGATCGATAAAATTATAAACGTTGCTAATTATCGGTTTATATTTTATGTAAAAGAGACCGCTAAAGCGACGAAAATCATACGTATAATTCTATACACCTTCCAATCGGTGAAACGAGTTAAATGTCAAATTAATTTACGTGCGCTCTAACAAAATTGCCGTAAATTATCGTGTAGAAAATTATAGAAATGTTTTCCCCGTTTCTACGGTAGACCCGGCTGTAATTGTCTTCGTAAAGCAACGATGGGTATTGTCGAGAGAAAAAGAAGGAAGAAAGCATAAACACGTCGAGAACTAACGGATCCGACGAGGAAGGACGACAGCAGAGTCAGCTTCCGCGGCTCGCGCCGGAACCTGCGGAGGCAAAAGCAGCCGGCGCGTAACGCCGGTAAAGCGGTTACAATGCCGATGCTAGAAACTATTCTCGACTGGCCACATCGACCTCGCATTACGCTCGATTTATCGTCTCTCCCATCTCCGTTTCTTCACCCTACCGGCACCCTCTCTCTCGCTCACCCGCTCTCTCTCTCTCTCTCTCTCTCTCTTTCTCTCTCTCTCTTTCTCTCTCTCTCTCTCTCTATCTCGCTCTCTCGCTCCCTCTCACCACTTTCGATCAATTTACACCCCCAACTTCTGCCGATCCACCTACTCTATTCTTTCAGCTCTCGAGATCGCAAATTCTTTGTCATATTGTTTTCGTCCCAAAAGGACGAAACGTCCGAACGCAAAATATATACTGTATGTTCGTTTTCGAACTAAAATACATATTCGAAAATAAACACTGTTTTACTTTTATTTCGCGCTCTTTTACTATTATTTATTATATAGTACTAAATTTATATTAAATTTTATATTTTAATGTGTAATAAATAAAGTTAAATATATAATAAAAGTTTTTACGAGTTTAATACAAATAAAAGTTAAAATATTTATTATTATATATTCTAAATCCTTTACTTCGATCATACATTTTACTTTTAGTTTACTTTTATTTATTTAATCATTAGTCGTATTGAAATAATTGCACCGATGTCATTTAAAAATCGCCGTATCTCGCGCTATTTTTCTTAAATATTTACCGTACGCAAAAAGATCGTTCTATCTATTTCCACCCACTGTTTACGGTCAAGGCAACGTTTACGGTAGACCAAAGCATCGATTGCATCACGTTCTCTACACATATGTATCATAGAGATACGTTTTTACAGGGGGTTAAAATTTCAATCGTAAACAGGATGGAAGCTGAAATAAAAATGAGGTTAAGGACACTTGATAAAATAAAAAGTACGCACCAAAAAACACTGCTCTCGAGATTATCTTTAACCGCTCCGTTCTCCGGTGTCTTGGAAATCTCCCATCGATCGTAGAACCATAATAAATCACAGTATTTCGAGTAAACCAGATTTTATTCGAGGGCACAAGAAAAGCACGTAACTTTAACGCGGATATTCGAATCACGAGTCACGTGACACTATTTTAAACACGAGTAACTAACTAATCGAAACTTCATTGATATTTATTATATCGATCCATTGTTATCGATATCGAAATACACGGAGCACAATACACGCGTCATTCTTGCTGTCCGTAAATCATAAGAATAAAACGTGGCAAGTTTTCCTTCCCCCGCGAACAAGTTCAAATCACTCGAGCTTGATTCGTTGCGACATAATTTTTGTTTAGGTTACTCCATCACTCGATCGATCTCACGTTCGTAAGAGATTCCAAAACACTGAGGATCAACGTACGAAACTTGCTAATTGTTGACTCCTCGCCGAGTTGTCATAATAAATCCGATCGAACGAAAGAAACGTTTCTATTGTCGCAAAGCTAGCGAGCGCGTTTGAAAGGTGGAAGGGATGGCGCGAAGTACGCGGAGCTTGCACCACGTGTCCGTGACGATATTCACGGAGTAACGAACGTCGCGCCACGTTGATGTTACAGTTACCTGCCGTATTGACCGCCTATAGCACCGAAAACTATCAAAGATTCACAAGGCGTACGTGTTGCGGGTGCAACTGGAGAACAACTGTACAATATCGCACACATTCGTATTATCATTACCGTAACGTATTGCCGACAGAATGTCGTCATTTGAAGCGCGTTTAAAATAAACGTTGCTATATAGGGTGTTTCTGAAACCGTGATATAGCCGGCCTGGGGGGCGGGGTGATTCTTTATATAAAACTAAGTTGAAAATATAGTATAACTTGTTATCGTACGGGGTTTTGTTTGTGAAAAACACGAATTTGAAAATTCGTTCAGAATTTACCTATAACATCAAGTATGATTTTTTCAATATTTATAAATTACTAAAATAAATCAGTCATTGATATTCCCACTGTGAAAATAGCCTCACTGGTATTGTTCAACAAGTATGCGAGCGAAGCAGATTTTGGCTAGGTGCACGCATACTTAATGAATTTTCAAGCTCGGTTTTCTCGGAAACGAAGTCCTCGTACGAAAACAATTTATTCTATATTTTCGACTCAATTTTATGTGAAGAATAAGCCCTTGGCCGTTTATACCACGATTTCGAAAACACTCTATGGCGATGATATGAGAATTAGCGATCCTACGCATGTTTAATAAATTTTACACTTTTTATGTATAGTAATTTTCAATCTCTTAAGCTATTTATGAAGCTATTTATAAATTCGCGCAGAATCATCCAATCTGGGTTATGAATTCATATATACACGTTCAATATTAATGATGATCAAACTTATTCAGACCAGCGTTCGCTTTGCTATTATAAATGGATGTCCCACGGCCTAACGTCGGACAACTCAATGCTGAAAGAGTTAAACGAAGTGATTACATGTGTACGGACACATTAAATGATCTCTATAGGACTTTTTCTCTTTCTAAAATAATAGAAATAAATGTCGTACAATTATAATATATATAATAAGATTAGGTTTACATAAAATCAGATTAGTTCTATGAAATTGCGATTAAGCCTTGTAGGTTCTATTACGTTCTTCTGTTAAGTTCCGTAAACTTTATATAACGAGAAATATAAATGCGTAGCGTGTTGTTTCTAATAAGATATATGGAAATATGTATATTTTTATTTTTGAATTTACCGCTACTGGTGCTATTGGCTGAAGGGTTTCTGACGTTATTGGCTGAAGGGCTTCTAACGCTATTGGCTGAAAGAGCCCATGCGCGAGACATTTCTTGGTTTCTTGTCAAGTGTCAACAGATAACCTGTTTTACATAGAATCGTTTGAATTAAGATAATTTGTTAATTTATATTTCATTACGTATATTTTAAAATAAGATGTCTTATCAATTGTATAGAAACACAACGCTAGGAAATACGCTACAGGAAAGTCTTGATGAATTGATTCAGGTATGAGCACACAAAAGATTTTCAATATTAGAGGTTACCTACGAGAAAAATACTATTTTGTTATATTATTTAACATTGAGTTTCCTTATATATTTTCATTATGAAAATAAGAAGAAAGCTACAGTTAATTTGAAAATTAGTACAAAATGTAATATTAAAGAGCGATGTTTTTGTAGTATGGTCAAATTACACCACAACTAGCTATAAAGGTATTATTACAATTTGACAAAGCTATCAACCAAGCACTAGCTACTAGAGTTAAATCACGACTTACATTTAAGGTAATAATGTCTCCTAGGATATTTACTGTACTTTCTATAATGATATATTATTACAAATTAAAAATTATTTTATTTATACTTTAGGCAGGAAAATTAAATACTTATAGATTTTGTGATAATGTTTGGACATTTATGCTTAACGATGTTGAGTTTCGAGAGGTTCAAGAGATTGCTATAGTGGATAAAGTAAAAATTGTTGCGTGCGATGGTAAAAGTAAGTAATTTAGCGATACGACAAATTCTTTTATGTTCTTCTTACTAAATTGTTTCTCTAAATATTTCAGCATTAGATGCAGATGCAGCAGCAAAGCGATAGCAATTACTAGATTACCTTATATTCATAAAAAACATTTGCTATTGCTTTCTAAGTATTACAAAATAATATATATATATATATATATACACACACATATATAATTTTTACAATGGCAGATATTTGAAGAAAATACAGTGCAAATGCAAAGTATGCATGAACTTCTCTTACTTCCTTACCACTAGCGTCATAAAACAAAAGTAAATTGTTATAAATTACACTAATTTATTCATAAGTAAATACACTATATTTATACTAAGAAATATAGTACCTATACTTGTTATCGTAAGTGTTAGCACTTGTCTAGTATGTTCTCTAAGTGGTATAACATGTGATACATATAAAACAAGTATATTTATAATATATTGACCATCTGAAAAAAAACAAGGTACTACATTAATAGCAGCTAATCCAGCGGAAAACATTGTAACGTATTTACAAAGTAGGACTAAAGATTCAGGAATTTTAGGATTTAAAAAACTATATTTGGGAACCCAATCTGATACATCAACTGTTCTGTAAATATCAGCTGGATACCCTAAAACCAGCACATCTTTTCCCACCTTTCGTTTTATTTGTACAATCTGCAAAGACATTAAAAATTTTAAGTATATAATATTTTTTGAAAACATAATCAATTTGAAGATGTTATATACCTTAGTTATATTATCTAAAGAAGGCTTTATACAATGTGTATCTGGAGAGGAACATTCGTAGCTTGCTTGACAATAATTTGGAGACTGATCGATCATAGTTCTTACTGGAAGACAAGAATGTGGTGGTAAATGAAGAGGTGCAGCTTGTGGTCCCTCGATGTATTCGAAACATAAACTTCCACTTAACTCGTTGTCTAAAGTACAACAGTTTACTACTTCATTATTTTTTTGTCTGGATGCTACTGACTCGTCATACTCCTGAGTGAAATTAAAATTATTAATACACAGAAAACAAAATTTTTGCATTGTTACATATTTTTGTATTACCTGAATAAATGATTGTTGAACACAGTACCCAGGAGTAGGTTGACGAATAATATTTAGTATACAATTTGACCAATCGTCGCTATGCTTTACAGGACAATCGTTTAATTTATATATCACATCGTGTTCTAAAAGACCTGTTGAACCTTTCGAAGGAGAATTCTAGAAATGAGACTACTAGTTAATGGTGTGAATATGTAGTATTGTTTAAATTTCTATTTACTCACAGGTAAAATACTTTTCACGTAAACTCCGCTATGAAGATCGTAAAGTGGAGCCCAGAACCAAGTTGAAAGCACAAGAATAGTTGCAGCTATAGCTGCAAGAATTATGTTATGCCATACTCCTGCACACATAATTCTTAACTGATTACGTAGTGGCAATGATACAAATTGTTCGCTATTCATGTTGACATAAGCTATTGGTATAACAAAAACTAATAATATTCCAACACCATATAATTGTACATCTTCTCTGACTGCAGCTAGTGCATGACCAAGTTCATGGAATATGATACACATTGCCAATGTTATCAAATAATATCCAATTTCATTAAGTGGCATATCAACTCCAGGTAACTGTATTTAAAAAACATATTATAATTATGAGTAAACTTTGGTAATTATACCAAATTGGAATAAGTGATAAATTTGTAATATTTCTGTCTTACCATTGGTTTTAATAATACTGGTGAATTTTTCTGCACAGTCAAACCAACAGAACATATATTAAATGTTACTCTTAAGATTTCAATCATTACAATTAGCAACAAAATAATGCTTATAATAACTCCAGCATTGAACCATGTGGTCCAAAATTTGGAACGATTCATACCCCACTTCATTATTTTGCGATTGAAAGTAGTGGTAAACCATTTTATTCTCATTAACTGAACTTCTAATCCACTATTTTCCAATAAATATATGTATGGGAAATGACAGCAGGACTAAAAAAATTTATAATAATATGTTAAGTTACGTATTTACAAATTCTATTAAAATATCTCAGAAATTCGTAGCAGTATCTGTATATTTTACCTTAAAAATAGTATCAAAAAAGAATAATGTACAATGTATGAGACCAATCGCAATCAACACATATAAAATATCCATCGTTCGATTTATTTAATGTTTTGATTGTTCAATATCAAGGTACAAATCCTATAAAAGCGTTTCAAAAGTACTACATTGTTTCACTTGCGAATATCCATAGCGCTTTGTAACCAACTTTGCGTAGAAGGTTTACTAGCCTGGCAAATAGAGTACGAATTTAGCACAATGTTCAGATACGTTTCATAGGTTATTTCTATATTGTGTTTTGCCTAGAATGTCTAATTCTTGTAGGGAATTTATATTCTAAACTATTAATTGAAGAATCCCGGAACTCCTAGTAATGGTCATCGTCACCTTTCACTTTGTTTATAACCTTAAAAAATTAAGGCAATGGCGAGGGCGTGTTAGAATTAATAATTTTTTTATCCTAGTTACCAGTCACTATACTTGTTATATACAAATTTAAGGTATTATCAAATAGATAAAATGTCAGAAAAAGTAGAAGAACAAATTCGATTATTGCTCGCAGGACTAAATCTAAATGATGACACGTATATCGCACATGCCATACAACATGAGACGGGTGGTCAGTATACAATATTAAAAGAACTTCTTGACATCATCTAGAAGTGTATAATTATTAAATAATACTTAATAATTACTTTATTAATATATTTATCGTATTTATCGATATTTATTATTCTGTTACGTTTATAAAGAAATTTCAATATAAAACTACAGATTGGATGTTTTATTATAAGTAGGTCATGTTATGAATATTTATGCTTAATGTTCATACACTTAAATTTATGTACTTTAGGTGCAAAAGGTATCAACGCTACTACGGATACAAGTTACGTACCAATTTGTCAGAAAACGGTGACATACATCGTAGCCGCTGTAATTATAAATGATCAAAATGAAGTATTAATGATGCAAGAAGCAAAGGCTTCATGTAGTGGCAAATGGTATTTACCTGCTGGCCGAGTTGAACGAAATGAAAATTTATTAGATGCTGTGAAAAGAGAAGTTTTAGAAGAAACTGGGCTTATAATGGAACCTAAAACATTAATATTAATGGAATGTGCAAGTGGTTCATGGTTTCGTTTTGTCTTTATGGGCGATGTGTGTGGTGGAAACATAAAAACATCAGATCAAGCAAATGAGGAATCGTTACAAGCGCGTTGGGTACACAATGTAGAAGATTTACCACTTAGATGCAAGGATATTATTCCACTAATAGAAAGAGGGAAAAATTATATTAAGGGGAAGCCTGGTTCGCAACATCCATACTTAATGCCACTATCAAGACCACTTTCCAAACTATTATTACAGCTAATAATTACTGCCAAAAAGAGGGCAACGTAAGTGTATTATTACTCAAAGGTTGACGAATTTTGAATGTATACTCATTTATAATATATCACTGCTATGCTTTTTTTTCCATTTAGTATTCACACTTTCAGTTTAAGTAGAATCAGTGGTGATAGTTTTCTTAACACAAGGAAGATCTTCCAATTATGACTGTGAATGTGGACGATGGATTAGTTGGATTGAACGTGATATACACACATGTATATACATCCGCACTTAGGCTAAGAATATTTTCATCTTGACCTATAATTACTAAATGGTACACATGATTTGCATGGTGCATCTTTACTTCTATTTCATACTTACATTTAAAATATTCTTTACTGCTAATGCAATACTTCCTTTGCATGTTCACAAAGTAAAACCATAATCTCTGCACTATATATATTTCTTTAATATCTTTTAATCGTGCTAATGTTATCATTATGTGCTTTTTTCCATGTGAATATTAACTATTGATATTAATAAATTAGTCATAAATATTTATATTCCCTGCAATAATAATTAAAAAGTACAGAATTAGATTGAAATATTAGCTGACACAGTGCAGTCTTGTAAATACAATTGCTTTTAAACATTAATTAATATGTATTTAGCACTTTTTAAAACTATTATTCAGTAATTGCTCTAGATATTATATTGACTAATATGTTATTTGATATTTTTAAAATCTGTACTATTCACAGGAACACACTACATGTAGTTATATCGGATGCAGAATTGCTTCATTTGCCCATTTGTGAAATCAACCCTAATCGCAACCTTCTTTCTACATTGCACAACTTTATGACTGTAAGTTGATAAAATTTTCTATAATGTTTGATATATAATTAAACTACAACAAATGAAACTATTAATAATATATATAGGAAATATTTGGGACTGATGTTGCTCCACATAAACCACATGGATTGTTGTCAGTTGAATTTAGTGGGAATCATGATGGAGATGGCCTTTGTTTGTCATTGCTAGTGTCCTTCAAGTTACCAGTGGAAGAAGTTCCCATAATTGGAAAGTATTCCTGGTATCAAGTATCAGAGAACATAGCAGAAGGTATTACAACTCGATTACCGCGAAATATGACCGTGCCATTAAATGTGGTACGTTAATTTCCACATTTCATATTACCAAACAATAACATTCACCCTTAGTAAATACATTATAATGTATGAAAAATTGTTTATTTACATTATACCTAGTCTATACCAATGATTTTACTGACAATTTAACTTATAACAGTTATTAAGCAAGTTATACGTTATAGTTATGCTAACAAATTATGTTAAGTGTTTTACTCTCTAACTGTATCATCCATATTTAGTACTTGATTTCTACATAACTTTATAATCATATTTAAAGATCAAAAGGATAACTTCTAATTAAAATGATTATTTATTTGAAGAATGTATCTAATGTAAAAATTAAAATCTTGAATAGTAGTAGAAGATCGCATGTTATACTATTTATTAAATTGTTTTGTTTTATAGGTGCAAACATATGAAATTACAATTCTTGTTAACTTATATACACATGTTAGGCAGAGAATTACTTATATTATACTTTTTATAAGAAATTTCGCGAATGTTGTATTTAACATAAATAAATATTTTATAAAAAAAAAATGCTTTGCGAGAATTTATTCTCAGTTAACAAAAAATATATACTCTTATTTGCAATAAGTAGTATAAGTTAATGCTAAATAAAAGATAAAAGTTTATAGAGTAATATGCTGAGAGTGTCAGCAACTATAAATGTCATAAATATATGCCTTACAAAAAATTTTACATTGTAATATTTTTGAAAAGTTTAAATGTAATTATATAATATAAAAGATCTTCATTAAAATCAAATATATACATATACATCATACATATATATGATGATACCTTTTATCAATTTTGTTCAGTACCAATAAGATATTGATACAGATATATTCACTTACATTTAATGTATATGATATTTTGTTGGTACTGAATATAAGATAGCCATCGGCAGAAAGTAAGAGCTTCAAGCTTCCTATTGAGAGTTCTCTTATGTGGATATAATATTAATAACATTTAAATTTTATACACTGTATAGCTTTTTTAAGAACTTTTTATCTAGTCGTTGGTGTCATTATTAAAGTATTATCTGATCTAGGCTCATCAATACATTCATTCTTTACAGGAACCACATTAACTGTACTGTGCATTAATTTAGTATCACTGATCTGTGAAGTTACTGTTACATTATTTAATGTATTTAAACGAGGAACATCATCGTGATCTTTTGTATTTTGCAATTGTTTTGAACTGTTTTCACAAATGTCCACATTTGTATTTGTATTTACTGTATGTTTTTTCATGTGAGTTGTTAAGTTTCCACTATGATAAAAGTCTTTACCGCAGACTTTACATTGAAATGGCTTAATACCAGAATGTATCCTTTCATGTATCGATAAATTTCCACTATGTCTAAACTCTTTACCACATACAGAACATTTGTAAGGTTTTACTCCTGAATGCGTACGCAAATGTGTTGATAAATTTCCACTGTGACTGAACATTTTCCCACATATTTGGCAACCGTATGGCCTCTCTCCCGAGTGAGTCCTCATATGTATTGCTAAATTTCCACTATGTGTAAAACATTTCTCACATTGATTACATTTATATGGTCTTTCTCCATTATGAGTTCTCATATGAATAAACAAATTGCTCTTGTGCCCAAACTCTTTAAAACAAATTTCACACTGACACTTTAATTTTTTTGTCACTGTAGTTTCAGAAGAACCCTTTGGTGGTCTTCCTGGACGATTATGTTTTACAGAAGGAACAGCCTGCACAGTTGTTGTAGCTTGATTAACACTTTTAGATTGTTGCGAATATTGTAGTACTTGTGTTTGTTGTGTTTCATCTACTAAATTCTGTTGACTGTGATCAGAAAATTGAGTCTGTGTAGCAGCTTCCTCTTGATGTTGATTAAGTTGAAACAATATGCCATGATGTAAGTAATCTTTTACATATGTTAAAGATCCAGATTCCTAAAATATTTCACATTGTTTCTTTAGCAATTCTTATAGTATTACTAAAGCACCTGATCTGACTCTTACTTTTAGAAGAAAAGAGTATAAGCATTACCACGTATCCTTTGATAATACAATGATATATTTAATAATTATAATAACTGCTTACTTGTGCCTGAAGTAGGTCTTGGCAATTGTAACTTTCTTCCTTTTGAGGAAGATTTGCAGGTGATTGTGTGTAATCCCAAAATTGAGGTAACTGACGGTATCTACATTCAGGATCTTGATTGATAAACAGAGGATATTTAGAGTCATCCGAAGTATCGATCCTACCATTTCTGTTAACATCTTCTCCTCCTACATATTCGTACTTTATTGGTATAGGACTAAACATCTGTAAATGCATATTTATAAAATATTTGACACCTGAAATTGATAGCAAATTTATCACAGTTGTGTATACAAAAATGAATGTGCACCTAGCACATGAAATAAAAAACGTTTTAATGTCGTTATGGTCTAAAGTGTTATTAAAATATAAATATGCGACACACACACACACACACACACACATATATGTATCAAATGTACACTTACACTTTCACTTATTAAAGCTGTCCTTACAGTTCAAAACCAATACTGCACTGTATTTGAGCAATTAATTGCTCATGTATTAATAATTAACTAAATATATCATGTTTGACAGGTAGATTAAATATGGTAAAAATCTTCCATTCTTAACTCGTACTATAAAATAACTGTGACCACTGTTACCAGTCACTATGAGATTCATCCATGGATCCATTACAGGGTATATCCAATCTCTTTGTCTACCTTCTTAGTATCAGTAAGTATAGATATTATATGACTTCCACTCTAGTGCATCTGGCAGTAACGCGAATATTGCTGTTCGATTTTAGCGACCTCTAACAACATATTTCTATTATATTTTTCTATGCAAACGTCAAGAAATTCTATGGCCGTAACTTTATAATATTTCGTTTATCATTACTTTTACCTTTCTTTATGCTAAATATTCAATGATCGTTAAGGAAAAAGAACGCTGCCCAACTTATTTTACTTGAATAGTACAAAAATAATGCAAAATCGTATTTTACAAATAAAATGTTTATTTTTGTATTATTGTAATTCTTTAAAAAATATTCCCTAGGCTCGTATCGTACGTCTAACACGTAAATATGGTGGACAAGAATGATATACTACATATATTTTCAGTTTTTAAATTTTACAGAGTTTATCACTCTTTCTACCATCATATAATCACTGACTACATATATGAATAGACCTCTCATGCCCATGCTTTTGTTTCTGCTCCTAGGGAGGATCTCGGAAGCCCTCTTACAATTTCGATGTCCCGCTCGCTATCACCGCCACAGCACCGAATATAACTACAATCTCTGACTACGATGTAGTCACAACGCCAGTAGAAGACTATGCACTCGATAGTCAGTCAATGAATTTTCTCGCCGGCGAAGTGTATCTTCGGAGAAGTTCGTCAATGGATTTAAAAAATTTTAATGTATCTACTCGATAGTCAGTCAATGTATTTTTACGCCGGCGATGTATATCTTCGGAGAAGTTCGTCAATGGGCAAGTATCGTTGACGAATTCGTGCGTAGATAACATGTAAGTATGAATGAATATATTGCAAATATTGTTATATAACAATATAATTTAATGCAAAAACTGTTCCTGTTAGAATATTCCTGTTAGAAATCCAGATTTACGGGAAAAATTTCTGAAAGTCCATAAAATCGGAAAAGTATTAGGAGAACATGAGATTAAAGGAGGTATCCGGAGCAACAAAATTACCCGTTAAATTATTTAATTTAAATTATTAAATTTATTCTAAAATTACGAAAATTTCACGAAAAATGTTTACAGTAGCGGAACTCGAAGAACCTGGGCCCACAAATTACAAAGCTGCTACTATTGCCGCATAGTTAATAATCTTTCTAAATTTATCTCTTCAGAGCTTGTATATAAGCTTCATAGATGAAATTTCAAAAAATTTGTCTGACTTTAAACCCAGTCTCTGTACGTATATTAATTCAATGAACATGTAAATCTAAGCAAAAAGGAAATACAATCTGTATCATATATTTGAACTGGGTCCTTAGAAGCAGTAACTCACAGTAACTACACGTCGTTGGACCCGGGAAATCGTACAGTAGTATTTTGTACCGTACACGTGTTTCCCATCGTAAGTTATCATATTATAATCACCTCATAACTATAAGATAAATTTTTATTGTAAAATTTATTGTAATTGTTACAGAAATTTGAAAAGTTTGATGGGTATGGAGTCTTCTTGAGAGTGGAGTGGAGTGGGGAGACATTGGCCATAGAGGGGCGAAGTGGGGCGGTACTCGAGGTCTCTGAACGTAACAGTGACGGCGGGGGCATAGATATCGTGTCATTACACCACATTACACCTTTGAACTTGCTCGAGTCAACACCTTTTCTATCCTAGACCATATGTAATCATTTCAATTATTATTTTGTCGTAATATAATACATTTCACTATAGCATACATCATACGTTATCATATTATAATCATCTCATAATATATAATATAAATTAACATTCTAAATTTGATAAATTTAATAATATACAATAATTATTGTATATTTTAACAGATTTTATAATTACAGAATCTCATTCGCAGTTGGAAATAGTCAAAGCCCCTGGATATAAACGATAATTACATCGATCCAGCGTCATTTCCTGCTTGTACTTGGTCGAGTTAACGTCTCTACTATTCTAAACAATATCTAATTATTTAAACTATTACTTCCGAATAACGTAATATATTTTCTTACAGTATAATACAACGGATATCTTTTCGCGAGGACATCAGCTACATGCCATGGATTTGTATTAGAGAATCGATAGTCTCTAATATATCTAATCCTATCGATAGAATCGATAGAATCGATAGCATTTTTTCGTCTACCCCTAAATACAATTTTCAATTTTTATTGCAAATAGAAATAAATACTAGCAATATATATCCGTGTTCATATAATTTTTCTAATCGTAATTATTGATAATTTCATCACGAATATTTGATAACATCACTACATACGTATTTATACTGTTAAGTGACAAGGCTACTGGTAGGTAGCGCTTCAATCGCCGCACAGTTCGGATCTAGGTGTTGTTTTCTATCACCTTTTGTACCATCACTGCACTGTACTGTAAATAACAGCAGACGACGTTAAACAATAAGTTTGGGGCAGACGTTGTCAGCGATTAGTAAACTCAATGTGGTGGCAAAATAGTTTAATTAAACAACATATACTGGAGAATACATAATAGTAGTAAGAAAAATATCATTATAGTATCTTCGAAGTTTATATACATGTAAAAATCTACATCTAATGTTAAACATGTGATAATAGAATGCAGTAAGTTTTATGGTTATGTAGACAATAATTATTCTTTCATTTGTTATTCCAGGTAAAAAGTGTTGGACATGTGAGTTTTAATATTATGCCTAGTGGACGTCGTAATGCTAGTGGTCGGACTGGTCCGGCTAGCAAATCACAGTTTAGCTTTGCTTCATCCGTTAATTCGGTTAGAAGAAGTAATAGTGGAGATAGAGTACTTGGAAGCGGTGGAGATGAGAAAAAGTTAGAAGACAACTATGGAAAGTTGTTAGCACCAAAACATGTACCTATTCCTATAGTACCGGTGGATGGACCATTGACATTCGAAGCCTTGTCACTAGTTGTGTCAATTGTTGCAGCATCTCTACAATTGTTAAATTTATATAGGACTGTTTGGTGGTTACCTCATTCGTATAATGCATACAGTATGGTACAGTACTTTCATTAAGCGTTTAAAATTATTCATTTATCCTAATGTAGAATTTTATGATTACGTCGGTAAATTTGTGCATTCTCTTTTTCAGAACTTTTATCTCATTGATCCTTATCTTCTCACATTTATCGTTACTATGGTAGCACGGAGGTTCATTTATACATTGTTAAGAAGATTCGTCGATGTTTCATCTCCCATTCGTTGGTTTCACATTGCTCAAAAGTTAATGAGGTGTAATATACGAAATTAATATGAATATCATTTCTGTAATATCATTTCCTCTTGCTAACGAGTATCTTATTTTTTAGGATGACTCTGTTATTTATAGTTATGAGCGTACTAGTTTGGTGTCTATATCACATGGCAGAAAGGCACAATATAATAAAAATTTTCTACTTATGTTATCCGTCAGTATTCTTTATTCATATATTTTATTACGTCTTATCCATTTATTATAATTTCCACAATTATTTCTTTTCAGAAGTGTGTTTGTGTATTTTTTAATGTTTGGCATTAGTATAGCACCTTTTTTTGATATGTCAGCGGCACCTCGAAATGTCAAAGAAGATAAAAGAATGAAATATTTGTTGGGTATGTTATTCGATACTTCAGATTTATTAAAAATTATTATTTCTCGTATAAGACAATAAAATCTTAAAGAATTTTTACAGATACACCTTTACATAACTGTTCATTAAGTGCGGCGGCAATAAGAGCTGAAGTTTCTACCTTCAGTACAGACTTTAATCGTCGATTAAAAAGAGCGTTATTCGCATCCAGTAGTACCGCTTACGTCTGCGGTATCGCTCCTATTATATTTGTACCGCAATATTTACATTTCAATGTGCCATGGGTAATACAATACGTTGTGTTGTTTTGGCTGGGAAGGATAAGTGCCCACTTTGCTCAAGCTTATCCAGTAAGGTATATAAGATAATAGTAAGTCCTTTCAATAGACTCGTATTAATGTTCTGACGTAACGATCGATCGTTGGATCTAGGTATTGCGACGTACTACATAGAGCAGCACTTCATTTAGGACGTTGGGTAAAGATCGAGAACCGTAATAATCATATTTTTGCGCAAGCATGGAACGATGCTGTTTTATGGCCACATGGATCAGTTGTAAGATATAATAAAGAAACATATCGCTCGGAAGGTCTCTGCACTGTAGCAGAACCAGGAAATCGAAATCATTGTAGATTTCACGTAAGTAATCATTATTATTCGTTTAACAAACATACAGGATTATATAAAATGTCTTTCTAATTTATCCTTTTCAATAGACCTTGTTCAGCAATCCCACAATGCTTCTGTGTTTTTTGCTGGGTCTTCAGCTTCTACTCGTGGGCGCACAATTGTTTATCTTAATACGCACAACCGAATGGTATCAGGTACTGTCAATGACGCTATTACTTGTCATCAATTATTATACTTTATTCAAAGTAACCAGAGATTACCTTGTCTGCTGGAAAGTGTACCGCGCCGAACAAATTATACAAGAAAAATGTCAAATGGTAATTAATTCTAGCAGTCAATAAACGAACTTTCATAAGCAGAGTACGACGTTTATTCTCATTGTCAGAAACGAAGAAACATTTTGACATCATATATACGCTAAAACAATTAACATTAATAAAATGTAACTATTAGTGTACATATTTACAAGGAATCATGATATTGTCCTTTTTTACAAATGAGAAAGTTTATACAGCAGTTTGTTGGATCCATTGAGCGTATGAAGATACACGAGTATATACATCAGGATATCCAACTGCGCATGGTCGACCGAAAGAAACAATTCCGATTTGAACACCGTTCGCGACGAGTGGACCTCCGGAATCACCCTAAAAAATATATGTATATATATATGACATTGAAGGAAAGATAGTCGAGCGATATCTGTGCATTTGTTACAAGACCGAATATGTCACTTACGTTGCATACTCCTTTGCCGACAGAAGTATAAGTGCAAATATGACTGTTTTGCACGTATGGATATACAGCCTTGCAGGTCTGTTGAGCTACCACGGTCAAATTAACTTCCTGCAACCTGTCGGGGACTATACCTCCTGCCTAAAAGTAACAAATTGATAAAACAAACGAAAAAAAATAAGTTTATAGAAGCATCGGCACCGGTCACTCGTTTAAATCGATAACTTACCCGTATTCTTCCCCATCCAGTTACAACGGCATTATAGTTAGAAGCACCGTTGTCAAAGGTTGCGATATTAAGTGCACGAACGTATGTGTTAAAAGTTAGATTCGTGGCCAAGCGAATCAAACCTAGATCGCCGAGTTTTTGATACGGCAAGTAGTTAGGATATATAATTAATTTATCTACTCCATAGGCCTCTCTGGGTGCACTCAGTCGATTAGTACCAACGTAGATTCTGACGTTGTTTGCATTTACGCTGAAATTACGATTAGAATAACGTAATAATGATATGAATAATACATTATATTATTGGAGGGAATATTTATACGTTAAAAATGTATCTCACGTGTAAGAAGATACATACCCTTGTAAACAATGCGCCGCAGTAAGGATGTAACGTTTGTTAATAATCGATCCACCACAATAATGTTTTCCCGATACCTGCATAGAGACTTGGTACGGATACTTGCCATCTGGAGCGTCTGTGCCACCGACTATACGCCCAGTCGGTGTTGCTGAAAGCAAATAAATTTTATGTAGCACTCAAATATTCGTTTTACGAATCAAAAAGTTCAACACTGTACAACGGTAGAAAATAATAAATCGTTCCTTTCGCACTTACCGTAGGCGGTGAGCGCGAGGCTCGCAACGAGGAGAATGGTAAGACACTGCATGATGGCTCAAGAACCGTATGATAGTAATTCATGTTTTTCGAATCATATATATATATGAACCGTAAATCGATTTAATTAAAAATTATCTTTATATCGGGCTAAATTTAACGATCGATCGATCGATAAAAGTAAATATCCAGCTAAAATCTGAGTCACCTTTATACTGGGGAAATTTGAATGCAAGAGTTAAGTGGCAGTTTAGATAAGATACATACGTCGCATCGTACCTATATCGAGACAGTTTTTTTTTATTTAGAAGTGATCACGACGCATTGTGCGCGTTGTTTACTCGCGATCGGTAGAAATTAGACACGTGAGTATCGTAGACAGCAATAGGAAACAAAAAGTCAAGAGGAAGGAAACAATGCTTGTACAGTTCGACATCGACTGCCGTAAGGTGTAGACGGGCCGACAAGTGGTTCCATTTTGTTAACAAAATTTAACCTTATCTTTTTATTTAAATAATAATCGAACGATAATTTGTTTAGAGAATCATTCTTATTTTTTTATTCGGTAAACAATGATTACGTATTTTACAGAATCATTTTCCTTTTTATTTTTTAAACAATAAGTGGTGTGTACTTCGATTATTGTTGCATATGTATATATAAATATTGTATAGATGATAGGTGCGGCATTTAAAGTGTTACATGTTGACTTTTTTAAAATCAATAAATGTAATGAGATGACGTACGATGACTCGAAGATTGTTTAACAAAATATGGAAGTACTAATAACATTGGTTTACAAAATTATATACTTTCTGTCTTGTCTTACAAGGTTTAATATGTGATTTTAATACTTTTTATGCTGAATTTATATATCCGTTTGTTTCTATCACGCAGAGTTTTTTGCGACGTACAGTTTAATCATTTGTATCATTCTATATATTTAAAAGCTGCAGAATATTATGAAAAACGGATACTAGTTGATTTTTTGAAATATTTTCTTTAAGAAACATATATTTTATTAGTTTAAATTACAGATATTTAATCTAATTCATGTATATAATAACATTATTATTTGCCCTATAGTTAATAAAATTTTTTACCATTACGATTTCATTCTTACGAATATACTAAACACACATTAAATTCACCATATATATTTGTACCATTATTGATAAAATAATGGTGAATGTGGTTGTTATTAAGTAATACAAACCATTATTACACAACGTCTACGGGTGATAGAAAAAATGTGCTTACGGATTCAAATTCAGCATTGAAGTATATAGAAGAAAATAATGTGAAAATATATAAGAATCAGTGTAAATGTTCTTTGCGATAAAAAAGATCATAAACTTTTGACTTCTCGCTTATTTGAAATTCTTCTTTAGAGATTATTGTAAAAATTTATTTTATTTACTTATATTTAAAATTTACATTATGCACAATATATGGATTATTATTTCATATACAAAGTGGATACAAAAGTAATCGCTTTAAATTCATTTTGTTAAACGAAAAGATATATTTTAGGAACTTCATGGAAATGGCCACTTCATGAACGGGCAGTACCTGATCGATTAAATCGACAGATAGCCATCTGATATGGAATCAAGTATAATACCAATCACAAATGTATTCGTTACAGATACCAGTCCACTCTATAATAGTTTATTCGATTATCGTAGAAATTTTATAATTACAATGTTCCTATCGCATAGTGTTTGCTTTCTCTACTTGTTATTAATGCTTCTTATCATGGATACAAAGAAACTCGTGATTTCTTTATCGCACCGAACGATGCCAATCCGCTCTATTGTTTCGTCATGGAGATAAATCAATAAGTGTAATGGGAACTAAGAATTAACAAAAAAGCCGAGATACGTATGTTTTCTTACAGGCTACTGTAAATCGTCACTTTATTCAGTAATAACAAAAAGAAAAAATATAACATTTAGAACATTGTTCGCGTCAGCGTTTATTCTTGGTTCTCCTTGATCCAATCAAGGAAATAGTAAACCCTAGTGTAGACATCAGGGGAGCCTACAGCGCATGGTGTTCCGAAGGATACAATACCAACTTGAACACCGTTAGCAACAAGTGGACCACCGGAATCACCCTGTAGATAGAAAATTAATCAATAATCTTCGCTTGCCTGTATTTCTAAGAAAGAATAATAAATCGGCATTTTGTACTCACATTGCAAGCTCCTTCACCGTATCTGGTGAAAGTACAGATGTGGCTGTCGGTTACTCTCCAGTGCTTGGCGGCGCAGTTTTGTTGGCTTTCAATACGCAAGTTGATTTGTTGCAAGTGGTTAGGGATTTGATCGAACCTCTGTCAAGGGAAAAAAGAAATTAGAACGACGTAAAGGAATTCGAGAGAGAGAGAGAGAGAGAGAGAGAGAGAGATCGTTCATTAATTTATCACTCACGCCAAGTCTTCCCCAGCCGGTCAATATAGCTACATCACCAGCTTTGACATTGTTGTTGGATGCCAATTGGATTGGTTGGACGAATTCGTTAAATTCGATATCTTTGGAGACACGGATCAAAGCGACATCATTGATGAGCTTTGAAGAGCTGAAGTTCGGGTGGGCGATTAATTTCTCCGCGGGGTAGACGTCTCCTTGTTTATTCAAGTAGACGGTACCAGCATGAACCTCCACGTATTGCGGATATTTTCTGTAAAAGGAAAATGCAAAGCAAATTATTGCAAGATACATTTTCCAGGTGTCATCGTTCATATTCTTAGCCAAAGGAAACTGGTTAAACATACCCTACGACACAGTGAGCAGCGGTCAAGATATAACGTTTGTTCAGGATGGATCCACCACAGAAGAGGCTGCCTGATTGTTTAAGGGATACTTGGTATGGGTATAATCCTTCAGGGGCATCGGTACCACCGACGATACGCCCAGTTGGCACGGCTTCAAAAATAATATATA
>JAIFRP010000025.1:873477-885999 GCA_032403825.1 Odynerus spinipes
CTCTCTCCCTCTCTCTCTTTTTCTCTGTCTCTCTTTCTTGTCCCGCATGCTGCCGTTTGGAATGCCATAGCGTGCACACCGCCCACGCTGCAGCACGCACGCACTCACGCACGAGTACACATATTTACACACATCTATAACTAATACGAACTTGTGTACCGCGAATGGTCGAAGAAGCAGAAGAAACAGAAGAAGAAAAAGAAAAAGAAAAAGAAGAAGAAGAAGAAGAAGAAGAAGAAGAAGAAGAAGAAGAAGAGGACGACGACGTCGGCGTCGATGACGAGCGGCGGCAACGGCAATGTAGTGCGGTGCAGTGCGGTGCACTGCGGCTCGAACCAGAGAGTTCGCACATATACGCGCCCTTCGCTCCGCAGAGATTAAACTCACGCACAGTCCGGCCCGGGGGCGGCGTGCCAGCCAACTAATGAGAGAGGCGAGCGACCGCGATGATAAAGTCTCCGCGCCGAGCGAGCGAGCGAGCTTCCATATAGGTACCCGACCCGTCCAAATCCTTTTTTCGATCCGACGATATTCCAACGCAACGCCGAGAACCACCTTACGGATTCGAGAGATCGATCTAATTACGTTCCTTGCTGTAACGTGGCACCGATCGAATCTTAAAGACATATACATAAGTAGATATATATATATATATGTATGTATGTACATATGTATATATATGTATAAGTACTCTCGTGGTACGTCTTTAAATAATTTTCAACGAATTTATGATTCTTGCCTTTAATTTTACCTCTCGTGGACCATCGATCATTGTTATTCGTTCGCTCGTATTTTATGCGAAAACTCGTAATCTCCTTTGCAATCTTGAGATCAAATCTTAAGCAGAGCTGTTTTTCTTAGATGTTCGGTGGTATCTGATAAGTAGATGTCTAATGTTATGGCGCGATCGGCAATGATTTCAATCGGACTGTAATCATTTTAACACCGAAACTACCAGATCAATCAAAATGACTGGTCTTAATTTTTATCTAAGAATTACTCGAATTTAAGTGTAAAGAAAGTGTATTTCTAATTGTAAGTGGTATAAATTTGTATATATTTTTTAACGGTATAAAAATTAACGAAGATTCGTTTATCTTGCATAACGTATTTTATAAATAACCAGTCATTGAATAGTCATATAGATTAATTGTCGGTAGTTCTAGCGTTAATATGTATCCAGCGTGCGTTTAGTCATCGATCACGATTACCGCGTGATAATATTCGTGTGTCGTATAGAAAAAAAGGCACTCGATGGTCCGTGTCGATTTTCTGAGAAAGGAATTCCGCTCGAAGGAATAAATCGTGCATAAGAAAGGGGAGAGAAGGAAAAAAGGGTTAGAGGCGCGCCTAACTTCGACAGAGTCTCAGTGGTCGGAGACTGAAGATATGTCTCGAGCATGTTCGCACGGTGGGTGCTCGATCGAGAGGTTAATAAGATCGAAACTAATGTTTTATCGCAAATTAAGAGCTATTGCATCGGCGATGCCAGGAACCGCGTCTCGCGTTCGTGTCTGGAATTCGTACGAAAACCGGTGCGGCACCGAGCCGTGCGGCTACCATTTTCAAACGCTACTTGATCACGCTATCCCGTCGGCCATGCGTTCTGTAAATATGGATATGAGCCTATACGACACAATATCGAAACTAAAAAATTTACCGTACGCCAGTGCAGGGACTACGGCAACTCGACAGTTTAATCGAAATCGACGACACGCCATTTGTTATTCGGTTCATGGAAATCCTTTTACAGGTGAAACGGTAGAGGGAGAAAGAGAGAGAGAGAGAGAGAGAGAGAGAGAGAGAGAGAGAGAGAGAGAGAGAGAGATAGAGAGAGGTATTTTCAAACGTTAGGCTTTCGCACATTGCTAACGGCGATCGGATGCGTTCTCGGTGTAACATACCTCACACCAGAACGACTAGATTGGCGTACTATTATTACTGTTATTAGAATCGCGTACACGTAAGGAGGAGTTCGAAGCACACCTTAACGTTACACGTTTTGAAATAAATCGGAGGCTGTATCTCTAATTGGGAGTAATTAGTTTCTTTTTTTAAAGATCTTGTTAATAGATTCTAAATTCTTACCAAGCTAAGTAAAAATTTTGTACCGATGGAAACGTACCCTGACGTTACAGGTATTTAAAAAAAAATCGAAGACTATAGGTACCTCTATAGAAAATAATTAGTTTTAAGATCGTGCTAATAGATTCTAATTTACTAAAATAAGTAAAAATTTTGTACAGACCGATACCTCAACATATGTTCAACTAATTTAAAATTTTCGTAGTTCAAAGGTCATACGACTCACCAGCTCGATGCGGTTCGGTCGTGCGAGGTAAATCAAGATCCCAGTCGATCTTCCGTTCCTAACCGAGGGATTCTGACCCTCTTATAAAAATATCGTTGAACTTCAAAGGCCGACAAACCCCGTTTGGATTTAAAGTAGCAAGAAATCACATTTCGAAAAGAACTCACGAAGTCCAGACGTTAGGTAAGCCGACAATTTGCATGCTATTACCGCGAGGCGTTTGTGTTTCACCGGGGTGAGGCATTTTACCGCGGCAACCGGGACTTGTTTATTGTAATTACGAAAGTTTGGCTTCCACTTCTTATCTCGTGCCTTTGTCTACCGTCCGTGGCCATGATCGTGAGTGGGTGTCGGTAAAAGCGACAAAAAAATGGATATCGATTTTTTCTTCAGCAATCATCTATTTTGCTTGTTACATTTAATTAACCAAAAATCGTTTCTTCCTTTTCGTATTTATTTATCCTACGACAATTAGTCTTGAATGAATAATACTTCAATTTCTAGAAAAACGTATATACGGTATTTGTCGAGAGGGACGCGGTATTTACTCAGATCGCGAGAAAAATTGTTACGACGTAAACTTCGAAGATTTGGTGATCCCCAAAAAGTCGGATTTCACCTTCGTCAGCGGTAATCGAGAGGGGCAAGAAAAGACGGTGAAAACGTGTATCGAGAAACTCGGTCGGAAGGGAGCCACGCAACAATACGGAACGAGATACGTTTCGCGTGGGTGTAGTTTTCTCGGTAAGCTCGAGACACGTTCTGTGTAAAAGAAAAAAGAAAAAAAAAAGATGTTTGGAAGGGTCGAATTTGCCACGCGCTTAAGTCAACAGGATCTTCGTTTTTCGAATCGAGGGGAAAAAGGAGAGGGAAGAGGTACGGGTATACGACGGGCTTTCAAATTTCGACACGAATGTTTTGAGAAAAATCAGCTCTCGATACTGACGCTTCTCCATTGAAACGAGAGAGAAAGAGGGTAAAGAGGGGAGAGAAAGGTCGTAGCATCACCTGACAGCCTCGAGCGCTCGAAATGTGAAAGGATATTTGGAGGATGCGCGGTGTTTGCGGTCCTCGAGATCAATAGAGGATCGGTATCGATCTTACGAGGATCCATTTACCGGCACGTAAAAGGATGATCGAAGGATTTCATCGATAGAGCCATTCATCGCACTCCAAGCGAGGATTCTCGTGTAAACGCCGTAAGTACGATACTTTGCGGGTGGGAGCCATGTAAAAAGGTTTGATAGTCTCGATAAAGAAAAGCTTATTCGTAGAGTACTCTACAAAGAGACATTTTTGGGATTTAATCGCAAAGGAAGAAAGAGGAATCCTCCGTTCACGAGTACTCACGATTTCTGGACGAACCAACGATGGAAAAGAAATATTCGTAGCAGAGTTGTCAAGCATGATGTAGCGCAATCATACGGCTCCGGCAAATTGCAATTTCAGCCGCGGAGAGGTATCGCAATCTCCACGCGCGCGCGCGCGTGAGAGAGAGAGAGAGAGAGAGAGAGAGAGAGAGAGTTATAGACACATCGCTCTATACAGCCGCGACGTGGAAACCACTTAGACAAGGCCAAAGTTAGGTCATCGCTTCGGATTATTAGGTAATTAGGGTAAGATGGTCCCCGTGACCATCTCGATGATGGAGGAGCCCAGGTTATATGCGCGCGACTACCTACCGATAGACAAACACATGGGCAGATTACACGGCGCTCTCGGCTCTTGCATAGATATATGCAATTTAACTGGTAATTTCGAACTTACATCGGCTTAACTTTGGGGAGGTAATGATGTGGTAGTTAAATTGCATCACACAAACGAGTTACCTGTGTATGCGCTAGAACGTAACGTGCGCCGGAATAAAGTGGATTACGATGGATTTCTTGGCGAACAACTTCTTCGTTAACCGGGTGAAGCTTAGCTTCCGAAGCGAGTAATTATATTTTTGCATGCTTTCATAGAGGACCGATGAGTCAGGATCTTATCAACGAAGAGACGTTAACTGAGAGATGTATTAGATGTATGCAAAAGTTTTCATCCATGTTTATATACTCTCATAAAATTATTTTAAATTGAAATATTTTTCCCGTCTTTATATTAAACTTTATATTCGACACTGCAGTCGATATGAATTCCAGCAAGGAAAAAATGCTGCTCGAGCATGTAAATCCATTTGCTTTGTTCTCGGAGAAATCATTATGTCCCAGAATACGCGCAAATATTGATTTCGTCGCTTTAAAGACGGTGATTTTGATACGAGTGATCGTCCGCGTTCTGGAATGCCACGAAAGCTCGAAGCCAGCAATTTGGAAGCATTATTCAATGAAAATCCAGTCAAAGTGTAAGAAATTATAGAAAATAGGGAAAACATTTCCTAGATTGATTTGTAGGCATTACAAGTAAAAGTAAAGAGCAAAATTGACTAAAATTGTTTCTTACACCTAATATACAGGTAGGTACTATCGACAAAGGAATATTCTTAATGATCTGACACTTTAATGAACGTCGAAGAAGCGCATCGTTTCCTAGATCAGATTCAGTTCCCGTTTAATTAAGGATTCTTCCTCCTAGTCGAGAGGCTAGGCAACAGGCGGCCGTTGTCAAATACCGGAAAGGTAGAAAAAGAGAAAGACAACGAGAGAGAATTATATCTACCTACTCTTCTCCTCTAGGGTCCATTTTCCAAAGAAGAGTAGTAAAAGCGAAGCGAGTATCTATCCGTTCTCGATGCACGTTGCAATTGCATCCAGGATATCGGGTATTCCTGGTAGATCGCGTAGCATGAGCTCGCTCATCGTAGTACGACTCTCTTCTACTCTCCTACTCTCTTCCTTTCTCGAGTTCCGAGCCGATCCTAAGCGTATCGGGGCCCGCCTCGTTAATTGTGCAACGCGGCATCGTCGTTTGTCGATCTTTTGCCATTCTCCTCTCTTTCTTACTCGAGCGTTCGTTCCTCGTTCCTCATCCCGATCGGTGATTCACGAAGCAGCATGGATCCCCCGAAGGATCGCATCGACTCGTTCCCGGGCGCTAATATAACACCGGCGCTTCCTGCTTCTCGATTGAGTCACGATTTAGCATAGGCGTGGTACGATGCATTCCTTGCTAAGAAGATGGACGGTTTGACCTCTCTCTCTCTCTCTCTCTCTCCCCCTCTCTCTGTATATCTATCTATCTATCTCTCTCTCTCCTTTTCCTTGCCTCGGTGCTTAAGGTATATTCGATCGAAGAGGATGCTTCGAGCGCGATGGCTGCCACGAACCGACGTCTGCTACGAGACTTTGTTTATCCTACGATCGAATTGATCGCCGTTCGAAAGGGTTACAGTTTCAACCATGACGATGGTTATAACGAAGGGTGTATTCATGGAGAAGTATATATTAAAAGTGGTTATGAAAAAGTAGCCTAAGTGACGATTCTTCCTATTAAAAAAAAACTTTGATTAACCACTCTTGCGAACTTTACCAAATCGAGGACAGAAAATGTAATAATAAAAAGTAACCTAATTGATGATTCTTTCTCTTCAGAGACTACCCTTGGAAACTTTATCGAATCGAAGCCAGAAAATGCGAAAAATTAAAAAAAGTTCGAAAAGAAAATGGATTTTCTAAAATACGAGAGAAAACAGGAGGATTCCAAGAGTGATGTACGAAAACGAAGAAAATGAAAGCGTTCGAAGAAGAAGAGAGATAAAACGACGGGGCGAAAAAGCTGGCGCGAAAAGCGGGTGAAATGAACGGGTGGAAAACAGAAGCGCCGTCTTGGCTCATTTCTAGCGGATGTTGCGCTCCACCCTCGCCTTCTTCTTTCTCCTCGTCTTCATCTTCGTCTTCCCTCCCTAAACTAGAGAGGAAAAGAGAATGATGGCAGAGGGTGAGAGAGAGGGTGAAACGACGACGACGGCGACGACGACGACGACTGCGACGACTAGGACGGGTGCTGGCAGTAGCCGTGGCACGTTATACATGACGTTCCCTCCCTCCCTTCCCTCCCCTTCGTTGCTCCCTCCATCGTCTCGACATGGAGGAGAGTAGAGAGAGGGGGTACATCGATCGGTCATGCGCAGGAAATATTCGCGTGAGCGTTGGAGTTACCGTGGGGGTTAAAGAAGAGGAGCCATCGTATTCGCTCGCGTGGCTCGCTCATGTGTATCCGCGTATCTGTAGGTATGTTTTCGTGTATACATGTATGTATGTATGTGTATATATTGTTTATTTGAGCTTGTGTGGCTGGGTTATACGTAGTTGTGTATATATGTGTGCTTCTCTATGTACCATCCGTGAATATGTATCTTTGTATACGCCCACGTGTATGTATCTTTGCACACGCACTGTTATATGCACCTACCCCTATATAATATCCATGTATATATACTTTATGTCTCCGTCTATATACATATATGTATATGGGGTATGTATTCATGCATGTGGAGGTTTCGTATAGGTTATATCGGTTGTATGATGTACTCGCGTTAGGTTGAGTCCCGTCTCTCCTCCTCCTCCTCCTCCTCCTCCTCTTTACTCTCTACGTCCTTGTTCTCCCAACGTTGCTCCTCTCTACGGCAGACTCGGCAGGGCACACGCAGAAGGGCATGCAGAACGGCTGACGCGCAGGGTCGGTCGCGCGGCCGACTGGAGGCGGAGGCACCACACCCCCGAGGGAGGCAGGGGCGCGCACGGTCGCGCACGAGAGGAGGAGGTGACGCTGATGGTGGTGGTGGTGGTGGTGGTGGTTGTGGTGGTCGCGACGACGACGACGACGACGTCGACGGAGGTGGTAGAGAATGTGGAGGAAGAGGAGGAGGAGACGAAGGATGAGAGGGGAGGGCGCCCCGGCGCCTCTCTTGCCTCGAGCGCAGTGCGACGTCGCGACGCGCCACGTGCGGTGCAACACACCACCGGGGGAGAGATACGACCTATGAAACTCGCTTCCTTCCTCTTCCTCTTCTTCTTCTTCCTACTCCTCTCGATCTTCTTCTTCTTCTTCCTATTCCTTTACTTCTTCCTCTTCTTACTCTTCGTCTTCCGTTAAAACCGCCACGCTGATTCTCTTAATCTCTTCCTCACGTCGCGACTCGCTCGTCGCGGCGCTCGCGCGCGACACGAGATTACACGAGAGTGAAAGGAGCCTCTCGCTTATCGGAAGCGGCTTCTCGCGGAAGGAGTTTCGTGATTCGTGTGTCCAACGGTGCCGGGAGAGACGATTTAAATCGCCAACGAGAGAAACTGTGGAATCGGTGGAGTTGGTGGGGGGTGGATTATATTTTGTATGAGGCAAAAGACACAAGGGTGGTTCGTATGAGGGTAGGAAACAGAATTTGAGGCGTGTTTCTATTTAATTAAGACTAATTTTGCTCGGGGATCAGTTTTGAAGGATTTACGCTTACGTGGACTATTGAAAGAGAGAGAGAAAGAGTGGGAGAGAGTGAGAGAGAGACAGAAGCGAGGACGCGGGCGCGCCCGCGCGCGTGCACGCCTCCGAGCTAGCCACCGTGCGTTGTAAATGTCCAAGCGATCGTAACACATCGGTTCCCTCTTTTTTTCTGACACCGATCGACTGCCAAGGGGAAACCAGGATAAAAAGAGCGAGAGAGAGAGAGAGAGAGAGAGAGACAGAGAGAACGTTCGTTGTTTTTGCTCCGTTCCTTCCCCGTCGGACAAAAACGCTAATTTCTTCTAACGCCGACACAAACCTACGGTGGCCGTAAACGTGACGCGACGCACGCTCTCGCAGCTTCGACTCCTGCGGCTTTTCTTCCTGGTGAACTTTTGCGTGGAATTTTTACGCGAGCAGGAGGCACGAGTGCGACGAGGTGAGTCGTTTCTCCGCGTACGAGTTTTAAGATATTTTGTGATTGGTAATTTAAGTGATTCGACGGTGTGTGAGATCGATGCAAAGCTGTGGAGTTTATTTCTTGTCTTTTTTTGTTTTTTTTTGTTTAAAACATTTTCTGTGGTGATCTTTTAACGTTAGGGTGAATGAGAATCGTTGCACTTTTTTTGTCATCTTGGCATCTTTTTTATTGGCTAAATTTATTGTAACCCTTTACACTCCAAGCACTTTTCGATATAATCGACCAAATAACTCTAGAATGCTTTTGTAATAAAATTCTGGATGATCTGAACTTTTATTTTACACAGAGGAAGTTATAAATTGTTTAAAATGTAAAAATACTATAACTACATTCTATTAATCAAAGAAATTAAAAATAGATAAATTTATAAACAATTTATGACTCCACAGAACTTTACAATATAAAAGTACTACAAATAAAGTCTATGAACAAAAGAAATAAAAAATAGATAAATGTATAAAGTTCTTTGCGGTATGTTGCCGTAGCGACGACTATGAAGTGCAAAGAGTTAATTATCGTTCTACAATGGTGACACATTTTTATTAACCGTATACATAATTATTTTACAACTCGTGCAAATATCATAACGTCGTCGTATCACGTATATTAGTGCATCATCGTGGGAATAAAGCAAGAATCACTATTAATTACTTCGTCCATTTTCCTCTCACAAACGAGCGCGTTCAAAGAAAAAAGAAAAACGTTCACAGTCACGGACGTCGCCTCATTTAATTTAATTCTCTTTCCTCTTTACGTACGTCGCGATAAATCACGTAAATCGTGGTACGCGAAGCGGTGCGTGCAAAGTTGCGCCTTAGGTAAAGCGCCGCCATGTTGTCGAACTTTGTCGCAGGTACGGTTCAATCTTCGTCCTACGGACAACGTGAAACTACTAGAAGGGAAAGGGTTGAAGGGCAGGTTCGTTTCAACGACTACTGGCGCTGTAAAACGAGAATAATTTTTTTCTTAGAACCCTCGTATGTTCGTCCCGCCGAAATGAAAAATGGCGGGTGATAGGATTCGGCGGGACGAAGATTTACAAAAGTTCGTGCAATTTTCCGGGAGCATGTAATCGTTTTATCTCGAGATTAGTAAAAATACGAGGAGAAACGCGAGGATCGGTACGGTAAAGGAAACGGAAACGGCAACGGAGGATAAGAAAGAAGTAACAGTAATCGCGGCGTGCAGCCGAGCTCCTCTCGCGGGTATCTTTTCGTTTTGTGAAAGTGTTTGCAATTAAAGAACGGCCGTGGCACCTCTGGGAGCCGTATTTAACTTTGCTTAACTAAGTTCTGGATCCGTTGACGCGACGCCCGAGGGACTCGAGACGACGACGAGTAGAGCGTAATTCGCGTTTTTTTCTCTCCTTTTTTCGGCGTCCCGTCTTCCTCCTCCTCCTCCTCCTCCTCCTCTTCCTTCGCCTCCTCTTCGTCGTCGCTCATCACCACTGCCATCTCTCTCCTTTCTCCTCGTCCTCCTCTCAAAACTTCTTATCTCCACGTCGCGCGACCTTTCTTCATTTTTGCGAATTCGCCGTCGTCTCCTGCTTTCCGTTAAAACGCTTCCGGTATGCATCCTCTTGGATTTGTATCAAATTCGGTTTAATTTCGCGCCATAGTTTCGATTTAGCTCCGTGTTTTTGTTTTGGACGATACCAAATTTATTTATTGTTTATGGTTTGGAGTGAGACGTTCCTTTTAGTCTTTCGTTAGCCTCTGACCGAGCAACACGCATCGATCAACCTCCGCGTCATTTTCTTAGAATTTATTTTTCCGGAACCGATCTTTTCAGATTTGTATCAAATTCGGTTTAATCGCGTCATAGATTTAATCTCAGGTTTTTTGTTTTGGGGGAAACATACAACGCTCGAAGCTACGATGCCGAGATTGTTTATTGTTTATGGTTTGGGGTGAGACGTTCCTTTCAGTCCTTCGTTAGCCTCTAACCGAACAACACGCTTCGATCCCTCTCCATATCATTTTTGGAAGGTTTACTTTTCTTCTTGGAAACAGAGATATATTCTTTATAATCGTTACAAGAGACAATCGTTAATAATTGTATTATGTTCCAGGACCATCGACGTCCCGTCGAGGGTACCGACGGAAAATGTCGGCCGTCGACTGTCTCAGGACGTGAGTGAGAAGTTGAGTATTGATAAAGTGCCATTAAGCGGTTAATCTCGAAGGACTTGACAACTGTCACCATCACGGAGGATTCCAGCAATATGTCTTATCTCGCCCTGGACTCCAACGCGTGGCAGGTAAGTTTTTTATATTCGTTCGTTCGGATATGCATATCGCTAAATCGCAATACATTTCATTACATTTCATTACATTTTCCTGTCCACTCAGTGATAAATGTAATCGTATCTAGGATAAAAATTGGAATCGTCCTGGTATATCTAGCATAATCGCCGATGAGAGTTTAATCGAAATCCACCGCGATATTTTTCGATCGAACTATAATCGTTTCCCATTGGAGAGTATCGCCCGGAGTATCGTTCGCGTCGGACTATAACTTATTTCTCGGCTCAAGGATGGCAAGGTGAATCTCTTGGGTTAGCATTATTACACGGTTTTCACCGGGAAGATATTGAAGAGCCGACGCCACGCTAAACGTATTATCTCCCGTGAATACATCCGGAACATCCAGACTCGCTTCTGTCGGATGTCGCATGAATATTTATACGATGAATATTGAGAGCTACCACGGCTCGTGAGAATTTCATTTTCCTTTGCGCGCCAGCTGCGATCTTCCATTATGGGTATTCAAATATTTGACTTTATACGTTTCCGACGTAGCGCGCGAAATTGGACCGACGGAGACGGCGAAGGCAGTGGCTGCTATTGCTGCTACTGCTTCTACCGCGTTTGATATCGTCGATCGTTGACGATGGTTTCGCGACGAGAAGCTGCCGGCAGCGTGGGACATTCTTCTTTTAGTATGCGAGAAACGGAGAATTATGGAGAGAAGGGAGGGAGGAGAAAGAACGAGCCCTCCTCCCGTAACTTAGGAAATAATTATAATTATATAAAACATATAAATTATTATTATATAATTATACAAAATGCATTCGGACGCAGAGCTATCAACAGCGTAGGGCACTCTTTCTAATAGAAGAGAAATGGAGAGGAATTTCGGAGAAAGATAAAAAGAGTGAAAGAAAACAAGCCCTCCTCCCATAACCTAGGAAATAATTATAATTATCTAAAACGTGATATTCGCGTACTCGCACACACGAGACATCATCCGACGTTTCTATGAAACCGTTTCCTCTTACGATCATCTCGTAACTCTTGAGATCACTCGGGGCGAAACACGCGGTCCCGTTAGACGCAGCAGCAATAATTTTTATAATACCACGAACGTTTTCTCTCTTACTCGCAAATAGAGATACGTACTTGTTAGCCTACGTGTTTCTTGTTCGATTTAGCTCCTCGCAGAGAGGAACGATAAAAGGGAGCTTTCGATAGAAAGTATAAAATCTTTTGTTCTTTTTGCAGCACGATCATCATACTACTTTAACGATCCTCTTCCGCGATCGAAGGACGAGCGTGGAGACTTCTCCGCCTTCGTAAAGCGAGCGGCCAACCGCTTGTCCGATACGGATCAGCCTTCTCTCCACCCATCCCCTTTCTTTTTTCTCCTTTTAGCTAATACGCCGTACCGTGGTTGCAGTCATTATCGGGCTAAATTAGTGACGGTCAATCCGCGTTCCAACGTTCCGCATGCGAGATGCGAAGGAACGAGTTTACGTGATTACGCGTGCGTAACATTGAAAAAGCCACGACGGAAGGTTAGGTAATGTACGCACGCGATCACGAACGCGTTCGCCGGCGTTCCGTAGGCGTGCCTACGTCTTTGTTCTTATTTACATAGTTACGAGAGATAATGCAGGCTTGGGTATCTTAAAAGTAGTAGGAGGAACGTTCTTACCTCTTTTATAGCATCGATTCGCATACGAGTTTATTGATTCACGCCAGTCGGAGTCGTTTCGTTCGGAAAATCTCATGGAAAAGCAGAAACTAGGAAGAAAGTCAGCTTCCTTGTGGGAAAACGTCGAGGATGGAAAGATCCGAGAGAAACTTCTCCGTGTCCCGTTCGATCAATTACGTCGTCGTCCCGATGCGTAGCGAAACGAGTGGGAAAAACATTACACTCCGCGAGCGAAACAAATTAGCCGTGAGTTTCTCGTGGTGGTGGGTCCCCGTTAGTCCTCCTCCCCTCCTTCTTCTCCTCGTCGTTGGAGAAAACGACTTTCTCGTGGTAAAAAAAGATGAAATAGGGCAGGTAATCGTCGGAACGCGCTTCGACACAGTATGGCATGCTATTGAGATTCTTCTCTCTCTCTCTC
>JAIFRP010000025.1:890564-902330 GCA_032403825.1 Odynerus spinipes
CTCTCTCTCTCTGTTTTTTTTTCTTTTTTCTCTTTGAAAGACCGTGCCTAAAATTGCCACCGTTGTTTTCCCGTGTATGCACTAACTCGAGAAAAGGAACTAGCCTCTCCGCAGCATGCACCTCGACTCGCGCCGGCCCTGTCGCCCTACGTTTGCTTAAACCTTCTTCTTTGTTCGTTACTCCAACTTTGTCTTTTTCGTTTTCGTCTAATCGTTGGAAAATAGAACGACCAGGTTCGAACGTCCGAAAACTTTCCTCTCTTTAATAGAAAAATTCGTGAACCGTGTATGGCAGTCAGAGAGAAGGGTGGTCATCGAATTCACCCCCTAGATAGCTCCGATGCTCCGGCTTTTTCGAGAATCCTAGTACCGATGGTGGTAGTGGTGGTGATGGTGGTGGAGTCTGCTAGTGGAGTCTGCTGGTGGTGGTGGTGGTTGATCGCAACGGGGACGGTGGTGATGGTGAAATCGAGTTAGTCAAATTAACCATGAAATAGACTCCCTCCGCCCTAGTGTCTGCCTATCTCGTCCGTCGCTCGTGTCGTTCGCATCGTTCCGTGACCGCTAACCAAAGCTAACCAGTCCCGTAGGGCCGTTTAGTTTGCTCGCGCGAAGGATGGAGGGATATTTAAAAAAAAGGGCGGGGACCAATCATTTGATCTTGTTCAAACTTTTAGTTTTGGTATTTATGGTTTTTATTACTATTTAATATTGATATGAATAATGATTTTAAAGTTGTAATTTAAAAGTACATTAACACTTTGAGCGCCATGACACCCAGATATGGGTGACGTATAGGTTGCCTATTCGATTTATTTATTTAGTTAAAAAGTTATAGTATTCGGTTAATGTACAAATGTATGCAAGTATTCAGTAAAGTGGAAAAAAATAATAAAACCAAATTATTAAAAATTAGATGAGCAAGTTTGTTAACTTTTAGACCTTTATAGAATCACTATCAATTATCGGAATATGTATGGCGCTCAAAGACCGTTTAGTTTGCTCGCGCGAAAGATGAAGGGATATTTAAAAAAAGATTAGGGACAAATAATTTATTCCACTTTTTATTTTTAATGTTTTTTTTTATTGCGATCTGACATTAATATAAATAATGATTACAAAATTATACTTTAATAGTACATTAAAATGTTAGAAAGAGAAGAATAATAAGTGGAGCGACGCGATTAAAAATCGAGTGTCGCTCGCGTTGCCGTCGTTGGCTGTCGAGCGAGTTCAGCCTGCGCGCTTCCCGAGGCCCAGAGATGAGCGTCTCCCGTGATTCATGGGTACGATGATCCCATTGACAAATAAGAAGGACGTAGGCCAGCCTTTTTCTCATTAGCGGCACTTTGAACTAACCCGCCCACGTTATGACAAACTAGATTAATTTTCTGTCCAAAAGGTACCGCCCTTCTCGATCGTTTATTACGAAATTTCAACTGTCAGAGACTGCTTTATCGCGCGGTCTCGTAGTCTCTCCGTTACCCCCGAGATTGCCATTTCATTCGTCCGGCGTAAAAAACTAAGCTGCATAATCAGCGAGCATAATCTCATTTGCGAATTTTTTCTCGCGTCTCCGAAGATCCCGTTGAAATTAACTCGCGCGAAAGCCCGTTTCTAATGGCTTGTGAATTCCACCTTCGTGTTCTCACCTTTTTTAGAAAAAATCTAATCACCTTAGCGATCCCGCTCATTATGGTGATCGGTAGATATAAACCCATCGAAACGAATCGACGATGTTTTACAGTCTCAAACTCCCGAACGGAAAGCGACGTGGCGCAAATGGATAACGCGTTTTCATAGTAAAAATCGAGATCGGCTGAAAAATATTCAAAAGATGGGAGCGATGCCCGTAGAGGGGTTTATAACTCACGTCAGGCAGGTAATTAGCCGCTTTTGCCCAGCTGTAATGGACCCGCTAAGGCACTAAGCGAGACCCTTAACTTATTTAAATGAACTGGTAACCCATGTCCATGTCCAACGCGAGCCAGACGCGAGGCAATATAGAAAAACCATTTATAAGGGCACTATTCCGGATGCCTAAGCAACCTTCTCTCTTCGTTTTGCTATACTTTGGACTCCGCACGACCGTCAGGCGATCTATTTTTTCGTGCCGACAGGTACGCGCCAACGTGCGTTATACGGATGAGCCTCGCTTCGCTGACCGCTTTCATTGCTCCTTGAAATTTTTTAATGACCCTACGCGACGACGAGCAATAACCCCACGAGATTTATCTGGTAAATAGCGTGTCTCTCGACGTAGCCTGCGCGATTTCATTTTACTCGTTTTCTTTTTCCTTTATTCTCCTCGTTTTCTTGTTATTTTATTTTCCTTTTTTATTTTATATTTTATTCTCCTCTTTTTATTTTATATTTTATTCTCTTCTTCCTTCCTCCTCTTTATCCACAGCGATTTTTTTACCTTCTTTTAATTTTGTTATTTATTTATTCATTACGATCGTCGCCGTAAAATTCGAGAGCCAAGGATTGTCCCGAATAATACCAGCCCTAAATCCGAGAAGCGCATTGATTTGTTTTCGATGGAATTTAGGGACGCGCGTCTGAAGAGCGAATATTGATTTTATGCCTGGCTGTAAAAGTGTGATTTGAATTTTGATTGCGGCCTGGGAGAGATCGCGTAACAGGATAGTGCACGCTTTGCCAGACGCACAAGGGCTCTTCAAGCGACGCTTACTCGACTGGAAAATCGAAGGAATATACGTTTTAAAGTGGCGAACCGGGGAGAGACCTTTTGACCGAATGCGACACGTACGAATCTAAAAAAAAGCGAGAGAGTGTACGTAAGAATTAATTTCTCCATTTTTTTTATATATATATATATACTTCTAAGGTCCCAACCGAGTGCTACACTTTTTTAAAGAAGAAAAAAGGAAGTGGAAGAAGGGAAAGAAAAAAGGAGTCACGGGGTCGTGGGCGTACGCTTAGGAGAGTCGCTCTAGCTCGATTAGAATCTTAGTCGGAGCATAATTCGATAATGATACGAGGCCAGTCGAGATTTTATCGTTGAAGCATGCTAATATCGCTTTTGTCGTAACCCTCGGATGACTATAATTTGCGAGCAGTTAAAAATAGGCATTAAAATATCATCATAGACCGTTTCCACGTAATATCCGAACGGAAACCCCTTACGATTTTGTCAGCTCGCACTTTGTAATAATACTGTGTTCTACTTCGAAAATCCATCGTCTCTCATCGTCTGTCGTCTAAAATAAAATGCGTTTAATAATCAAAGTAACGTTCTAGTAACGATACGTCCATGGAAGTTTATAACTAAATTCGCCTAACCCGAAGTTCTTACGAGTCGATGGTTAGAAGCATAATTGTGTCGGTGATTATGAAAGTGATCTAAGTCGTATGTCTTTCCTTTGAAGATACGAAGAATTTTGTTTTTGAGGTGAATATATTACTTTTTCATTTTGTAATAAAATATTTCAAAATTACTATATAATACTAACTTTTTCTTACAATTTAACCACTTTCTATAATAGTTAAACTTTGTGAATTAGCTTATAATAAAACGCATTTTTCAAAACCTCGACTAACCTGGACTGTTTTTCAAAATTAATGGTTCAAAGAAAACAAAAGATTCAATTTTTACCAATTTTTGAAACATGTTTCCACGTTATTGTTACACATATATGTATGTAACACCAAATAAGTGGTAAAATCATTTTTTACGAGTTTTTACGTAGACCACTTTTATAATTACCAACATAATTAAGAGTGCTCGAGTAGTTCTTCGCTGTTCGTATTGGCGAGAACACATTGGCGTATGGAGCTTGAACAAATAAACAGACTGCTGCTCAGAGAACACGAGTAGGAATGGCCGAATCATAGGCGAAAGAGAGACGATAAAGAGAAAGAGAACGATAAAGATATAGAGACAGAGATAAAGAAAGAGAGAGATAGCAATAATACAAGAGCGTGTTCGCGAGCGTATCTTCGCGTGCGTATGCACATCGACGCGTCCGTGACGCGCGAGGCGTCTCGATGCAATATCGTTAAGCAAACGAACGACCGGTGGACGAAGCGGTCATTAATGTGGATATTCGCTCGTCGCCGACTCGTACGTATGCTCCTCACTCTCCTTCTCTTCTAAAAGGTCCACGAGGAGCACCTCTCTCTCTCTCTCTCTCTCTCTCTATCTTCCTCTTTCGCTCTCTTAACATCTCGTGGCTCCAATTAGTTCTGAATGTTGGTCCGTCCAGCCTGTCCGTCCGTCTATCCGTCCTCTACGTCCGTGTCCGTCCATCCGTCCGTCCGTCCGTCCGACCGTCCGTTGCTTCGTTCAGAGGCATCCGCACGATGCTGTTTGCACCGTTCGTTCCTTAGTCCGTTCATTCGTTCGTCCGTTCGTTGCCTCGGCTGGTTCGTATCCCTCAGCTTCATTAAGAAACGGTAATGCGTTTTGTTTCTCTTCTACGTGGGCTCTCCCCCTTTTCAAACGCATGGGGGGAGAGAGAACGAGCCAGAGACTCTTTTAATAATCCCGCAGCACGTTCAGAGATTTATTATTTTCGGACTACGTTGCCCGGATAAGTCCATATGGCTGACGCTCTTTTCTCTCTCTCTCTCTCTCTCTCTTTCTCTCTCTCTCTTTCTCTCTCTTCTTCTTCGTCTTCTTCTTCCTCTTTCTTTTTCCACTTCTTCCAGCTTCCAGCGCCGTCTCCTTCGGGCTCCCACTCGTTCCGCGAACTTCTGTACAGGGTGACCTAATAAAGTACAAAGCTCGAAGGTGCGATGTCTTGCGTGGTTCCGAAGATTGCCGAGGGTCTATTCTTCGTCTCGTTCGAGGAAAGATTTATGGATGTCCAGGAGAAAAAAAAATATATGGCAGGAAGAAACGAGTGAGTTGGAACGTGTCTTAGATTCGAGCGCGCGCCTTGAGTGGAGTAATGGGAATTTGAAGTTCGAAGGAATCCAAGAAGTAAGATTTCTCTTCGTAAGAGTAAATGGAAATGGTGGCTGATACTTTCGATGGTTGGAAAAAAATATAGAAAAAGACGAGACAGAGGCCACGCGTTATCTCTCTTTCTCTATATCCCTTTGGTTATAATTCTTGGTGGGACGTATAGCTATAAGCATATTCCAGTCCTTTGATTTAACGAGGTGTGGTGTCGGTTATACTATAAACGTTACATCGGGCCCCTATAAACCAAACGGGCGAGTCGGTAAATTAGGAACCGAAAGCTCTCGTAGGAAGCCCCCTAAAAATACAATTAACGAGTCGTTTAACGGATATACCTGCGTAGCGCACTATTTCGTAGGATGGCATCCGTGCAAAACGAAATAAGCAGCGCGCCCGTCTCGCGAATCCTCCTCGGTCCTGCTTCGTTGCATTCTCGTGGAGTAGGCGAGAATCCGAGGCACGAGTTTTCATTCGACGAGATTTATGCGCACGCCGAGGATCGACTTTTTAATTCGATCTCCTCCGAAGGAGATTCTTACGGATTCTGAGGGAAAACGTAACGCTCCGACGAATATCGCGCGACTTATCGGCTCTCGAGCATCCGGTAATGCAGTAAAAGCATATTTGATGTACGAAAAAAAAACGTGTCGATACGTACGTTGCCCGGGTTCCGTGTGTAGATATGTGTGTGGGACGATTACGAGGGCATCGATACAACACGGTCATGCGTCAATGTTCAAGGTGCTGCTACATCGGTGCCTTTTCACCGAGGAAAACATTTATTAAAACAGCTATAAAATATCGTTGTATAGCAACCTGTGGTGATATATAACCAGACCAGCGATACTTACCGTGTTGGTAACGGCGATTTATCGTCGCTTGATGGAACGAAAACTTGTATATCTTCTATATATATATATTTTTTTATTATGCGTTTTATAGGGAAATGTATTGGAATCGTTAGAAACGGATACTTAATGATAATATAACGTCTCCGTTGTTTTTATCCCGGCTCGATCCACATCGTGATATATATACAATATAAAACTTTTCGAAGCTACGATTGTTTTTCCAAAGCCAGGACATCCAACTCCCCGTCTAATAATTTACGTCTCTAGCTCGTTTTAATATTGTGTCTATAACGTGCAGGTAGTAGATACGATAATCCATGATAAATCATCCGGTGAATCTTTAGCTTAATGAGTTTTTAGTGGCGGGTTTCAGCAACGTGATTCATTTCGTTTTTTAATCAATTCATTAACGCCCCGTACGGTACGGTACCTTTCCATTTTATACGCTACCGCGGTCAAACCAGTTCCGATATATATTCGGCTAACTTATGCTTCTATTTAAATATCACCATAAAAATGCGAGCAACGTATAGTATGTTGTCGTTTTGAAATCGTTTCGAAGCCTTACGAAATTTTTTATATCCCGCGACGTTTTTCGAAATGGAAAAAATACGAGGGATGTTTTGTAATACAAATATCGTTGAAATCTGTTCTCCCTTAACACGTCGAATGCCATGGGGGTCATCGATGACACCGGGTCGATTTTACAGCTTGCATTTGAAACGTTTATATGTATTTTTTTATTGATATTTAAAATAATGCAACTAATGGTACAAGAAGTGCAAGCTCTAATATAAAAAACATGATAGTGAATTATTTCGTAACTTCATTTGAAGAATAATTATAAATAAAATTAGAAGACATCCGAATTTATGCAAAATCAGTTTGGCATTCAACGTGTTAACGTCGACACGACAGCTGATGGGACGAGAAACGAACTTATCGAGATTCTTGAATACGAGGGAGCCCCAATTTATACATATTATATATAGGTATATCTGTTTGATTCGAAGGTGGCTCTATTGGGTGAGCTCATCCGTCATGCATTTAAAGAAACGAGAAAGAAATAGCAAAGAACGACAAAGAGAGAGAAGAGAGAAGGGCAAGGAGTGAGAGAGAAGGGTAAAAAGGGGCAAAGGTGTCGGTGTTGAAGCCCTGCGGGATACGACCCCCGTGGTGAGCACACGACTCCTGAAAGAGCCTCCGTTTGGGAATCGCGCTTCCTCCTTCGCCGAAGTCAACCTGTCGGCCCTTAATTCGAGAAGGCCAGCGAAATTGATGAGGAACGCGCCATGTTAAATAGATACACATGTCTGCCACTTGAACTCGTATATTTGGACGCGAGACAATTTCAAGCGTTATCAAGGAAAATGAAATTTAACTGGACATGAGGAGAGGATAATATAACACGCGTATATATATGGTTTATAGATAACTTTATTTGGATATAATGTGTGTTAACAAATGTGTTTTTTTACATACTTATATTATTCAAGTACTCGTGAACGATAACCCTTTGAGCTCGATTAGTTTTCAATAACGTTGAAATAAATTGATAAGCAAATTATCGTTGTGTGAAATCTCGGAAGATCATAGAGTTTTACAATAAACTAGTAGCGTTTCATAACAAAATTTACAGCATCATCTCCAGCGTGACATACCAATTTTACAGTAAATTTCTATCGCCACCTTCAGTTTAACATACGAGTTCAAAAGGTTAAAGTGAAATTAGTGAAACACGAAGAGAAATCGGTCACGCGGTGAAAAATATTCGGAAAGAGTACCAGCTCGACGAAAGACGGATCTATTAAGGTTCCCGGGCTACGTTGGGTCCGCGCTTTGGGGCCAGCGCGCTGGGCCACGCGGTGTGCCGGGGTTAGACCTGTAATTAACCGGTAGCTCTTTTACTCGCGAAAGCGTAACTCCGACCGTTTAACGGTCTGTTTTTATTGGCCGCTTATTGGTTATTTTTGGGGAGGCCCGGGGAGCCCCCGAGGCTAACGCCGCCTCGAGCAGCCTCCTTTTGCTTCGCCACGTATCCGGAAAACGGAAGTAGCGGTAGAGCCACGAGATCACGAGGTAAAAAAGGCGAACGCTCTTCGGTCATCGTTACATCATTCGGAAATGATCATCGCCGTACGAGCGTGTACGAAATCCTTTCGTTCGATCGGTCCGATAATTAAGAGTAATGGTTAAACGACGCACGGGAGGTACACATCGTGCGAATTAATCGAATCGAGCCGGTGTTTGTCGTCGAGTTAGCACGGAAACGCAATAGTTTTGCTCTTTGTTTAATTTTCGGTTTAAATTTAAACCGATGAGGAGGAGCCGGAGGTCGCATCGATGCACCCACCGCGCTTCCCACGATAAATGCAATTAAACGTGCGCTGATGCGAGCGCGTTGAAATATAATAATGCATTTTATGACATAATGTAACAATTATTTCGTTAATAACGCGACGATGGAGAGGATGGGAAGGTATTGCGAGGAAATTTGTAAATATTTTGAACGGTCATGGAATACCGTCGAATCGGTTCGTATACCATTTACTATACCCCTTCCACCTTTCTCCCTACAACCGTACTCGCCACTCTTATGTTCGCTATCGATGACGAGATATATCGTTAATAAAATTCATTCGAAACGCGTGCGTTATGCCGATCGGAAGGTAAACGAGATCGTTCCGGGAAATGTAACAGTGTGCGAGCTTCGTTACGATGTTAACGCTTTTTAACCGGAATCTCTCTCTCTCTCTCTCTCTCTCTCTCTCTCTTCGTAGTAACAAAAGTAAGGCTTACAGTATCATGATTTTAGCTTTGCACGTGCACAAGAAGTGTGTTTTGTTAGCTAAGCGAGCGAAGGGTGGACTTGTTTATCAGACGGCACTATTAAGCGCACTTCACCACCCGTCCGAGTTCGAGTACCGATCGTGAAAGCGAGAGAGAGAGAGAGAGAGAGAGAGAACGCTTGTTGTTTAATCGAGACTTAGAAGTAGTCTCGACAATGTATCGTTTCCTGTTCGCGAGTAGTTTGATTAATTGATCGCACGAATAATTCAGGGAACGTGCCAGGAATACGGAGGAGTAAATGCGCAGGATAAGTTGTTAGCTTTCTATGTTCCAAAGAAACTGATATGCACGTCTTTTGATTGTTTTTCAAAGAAACTAGTAATATTCGAAGATTATATCAAATTTCATTCCTTACGATCGCTTTATTGGATTGTAATATAGATAAGTTTGGTTATATTCAATAGTTTTGTTATTTATTAACAAGTGGAAGTATTATAATCGATCAATTATGTAATCTTCATTGTTATTTATGATAGTTTCTCGTTATAATAATTGATTAATGCCATTGGAGTGGAATTTTTAGAACTAAAGTAGTATATTCATTTTTACAACCGAGCTTATTTATCTTACAACCTAATATTATTATTTATTCGTTATAAAGACAATTGATTAATACCATTAAAATGAAATTTTTAGAACTAAAGTAGTATCTTCATTTTTACAACCGAGCTTATTTATCTTACAACCTAATATTACTATTTACTTTCGTTATCCGAATCCCTTTAAGTAACTCGTCGAAGAACGCGTTTATTAGTTGCGTTCGATACAGAAGAAAAGGAGGAAAGGGAAGGGGATCGAATGGAAGTGTCAAAAACGGACGTTTAAAGAGCGAAAAGTATCTCGCGCGAGCGGTAACCGCATCGACGAGCTATAGCTCTCGGGGTTTAAGATTATACGCAATTAGCGCTCTAACTACCGCCCAGCCCAAATTGGATTATTTTTTTCAGGGAACGTTTCAATCAAGCCGTCAACGTCCCCCTGAGCGATATCGAAAGATTCGACCCTGCAATTACCTTGCTAATTAAATCAAGATCGCCTCTGCGCCAGCTGTCCCGTCGTCTATATCGAGGATGCGTATCGAGAAGCTCGTCGTTTACCGGCCAGAAAAAAAGGGACATCTAGCCGATAATTCGCGTTCCACTTTCGCGAAAATCGGACGGCGTTCGGTTCTCGCTTCTCCAAAAACGGATATTCAAAGTTTCCGAGCCGATCAGCCGGCTCCGCTAGCATAAAAGCCGTCATTAACGTTAGTTTTTTCTTTTAATAGAGAAAAAGGGCGTGCCTGCCCTTCAGCCGGCGAACGATGCCGTTTGGTATCCACGATTCCTGTTATCGTCGTTCTCGTTTTCCACGCGAGCCCTGTTCCTCCAAAATCTTACTCGTATTTCGAGCGTTCTCCTTCTCTCTTTCTAGCTTTTATGCGAACTAACCGAGCTCCGAAATATATTCCGCCTTTTTTCTAGCCTCGTCGTAGTTCCCCACTGGCCACCACCCTACATCGTTGTCGTGTCCCACTCCATTCGAGCACACCAGCACGTTCCGAGTGTGCTAGAGCTCCTTCTCCGAAGAAACCCAAAACTGATGGTTAATTATGTTCGACCCGCGACTGAACTTGGACTCGAGAGAAAGACAGAGCACGAAGGGTCTTTTTTAGTTTGCGGCACGCGCCGCCACGTGGCATTGTTGCGGACCACGTGAAAAGGAAACGAGCAACCAGCGGCTCGTGTTGAGTCAGTGTGTTACCGATATGCCGAACACTTTCTCTCTATCTCTCTTGCTCTTGCTCTTTTCAATGTACGCGCACACGTTAACGAAACGTCGGTGTTACGTACGTACGCGATCCTTTTACGGCTGCAGAAGGCAACCATTATCGCCTCCCGAGAGATTGAATAATAAAATCGAAGTACCTCTATTTTATAAAGAGGGGCTCTCTCTCTCTCCCTCCCTCTTTCTCTGTTTATCTATCTATCTCGCTTTTTCTCTCGTCGTTCGTTCAACAAACGAGGAACGACGAGTCCTTTACATTCGTCGCAAGCAAAACGCAATTTCGTTGACCTGGACCAACGGGTGCGAAATGGTAAATGGTAAATGGTGAAACGTCTCTGCAATTGCAGAATGCAATCAAAATGCGTGGGATTTGAGACAGGTGCGCGCGTGCTGAGGACAATTAACATGAATTATGGTAAATGCTCGCGGTCCCTCCGCAAAAGGATTCACAGGAGCGTATGCCGCGTGAGCGTACGTACGTACGAAGGCACCGGATTGCCTCGCGGCACGAATATTTCGGTTCGTGTTTTTGCTCACGATTTCGTGCCCGCAGGTGCAACTCCGCTGGCGAGATATCCGATCGACTCGTAAACTCCTTGCAACTCTGTACTACTCGATGGGTCCTCCGTTAGGCGATGAGAACACTTAACCTTTTTCCTTTTGTCACGGACCCTTCGTATGACCGGCTAAAAGAGATGCATCGAATTACTTTGGGAATAATCGATGACGGTCGACGTTTCCAAAATTATTTCTTCGATAGGACATCGACAAATTACGAGCAATTATTGAATTAATTCATTCACCGTTGAAGTTTTCGGATCATCATCGAAGAAAGGAAGAAAATGATTCGGTAAAGGCGCGCGCGTTAAATTACGCGAAGTCAGTCACGAAGTAAAAGCAGCCGGTGTAATTTACGCTTTGAGTAACGCGCTTTCGAACTTGATTGGCCGCAGGTGTAAAGAGCAATCGTTTCGAGGAAGCACTACTGTATCTCTTCTGATCTGATAAACCGGCGCTGTCACTCTCTTGGTATTCACGCTACCGCTTCTCTATATAGGTGAAATGATAATTAAAGCTCATAGCCGTTGCCCTTCAACCGTCAACTTTTTCTTACCGCAGTGTCGCCAATTTTTTCTTCCTCGAGCTCGTGCTAGACAGGCCGAGAAGGTAAGTGTTGCTTCATTCTGGCTTTCTCTTTTTCTTGCGGATAAACATAATTCAAAGTCCACGTACGAAGGAATAGCGAACGAACAGCTGAGTGGAAATTAAAAGGGGCCTAGATGCTAGATGTTTCTTAAAATTGAGTTTTTAACGTTCAAATGTCCCACATCTAACATTCAAATATGCCATGCTTTATAGCCTAAAAAA
>JAIFRP010000025.1:938880-949537 GCA_032403825.1 Odynerus spinipes
TTTTTTTTTATTATCATCCAGGAGTCAGAGCTTCGACTTTAAATTTTGTGCAACATTGTTCGAGAATGATTTTAACCCATTTACTGCCAAGAAAATTAAGCACGTCTTATCTTGGGTGTCACTGAATTATTTTGTCTACTATTTTGATAATCAAAAATTGATATAAAGTTTTACAAAGATTATAATATGTATAATAATATACGTAACAATATATATTATTATATATACATATAATGATATAAATAATAATATTGAATCTATATACATAATTTTATTTATAAAGATTATTCTTTTCAAAACATTTTCTTTCTTAAAATATACCGTTCATCCTCCGTAATTATTTCTAACTCATACAAAACAGAAGTCAGTTCAAACTTATAGTGGAAATTATAGTTTGTTCTAGCGATATATATTCTTACTACAAGATATCTCATAGTTGCCAGTTAATGGGTTAAAAAGTTTGTAAAATATACTTCGGTGATACGCCAAGCTGAGCAGCTCGATAATTTCTAAATACTCTTTTTCCCTCCACCTCTCTCGTTAATATATTTATCGATCCGTAACGGGCGGTAAGAAGGGAGGCAACGGTCGAGAAACTAATTTCGTGGATCACGTTTTACTCTGACGCGTACACGGATCTTGTATCTATATAATAACTGGTTAAATTCCGGTAGTGGTCATCCTCACGAACGGTAGCCTCTAATCAACCTAATTTCGGGTTCCTCCGCCTCAATGTGGGCCAACATTGGTATTATTCGGTAATTGTAATGGATCGGAATGTTGCGAGTTCGCTCTTTAAGATAGTCTCTCAGAGGCGATTCGCTTCTACCGTCGAAGCAATTTTGTGTCTTACGCCTTTGCCATTTTTTTCTTCATCTTTTTCTCTTTTTTTATATCTGACTCGATCTCTCTGTCTCTCTCTCTCTCTCACTCGCTCGCTTTTGATCACCACCCTCTATTATCCGAAGCAAACGCGCGCTCGATTTCAACGTGTGATTACGAGGAACGCTGTGTGTTCCTCGCATTCCGTTCGTGTTTCATCCTACTTTTTCTCCGTCGTACGTGAAGCGTTTCTGAATTGGTCGAAAAGTTTCAAGCTGAGAACCCGCGCCGTCCCTTCGTTACGATACGTTGTATCTCCCACTTCATAAGTTTTACCTCGTCTTTGGATAGTTACTCGACCGTGGTTTCGAATGTTCCCAGAGGAAGGAACCTATTTTTTGTTAAGACATATTCTCGACGTTCGAGAAGAAAGGACTGTAAAATTGTTTGCTTTGGGAAAATCCTTTCCCGAGGAAACTGAGTCTTTAAAGCGTAGCTCGTTGGAAGAGTAATCAAATTTAACCCTTTAGACTTCAAGCACTTTTTTATATGATCGACGAGCTAACTGTTGTAATAAAATTGTTGAAGACCAGATCTTCTGTTTTGAACAGGAAATGTTATCACTTGTTTATACTTTAACTACGTTGTTTTTAATTCATCTATTTTTTATTTCTTTTGTTAACACTTTGAATGCCATGGGGATCACCGGTGATTCTCACTCAATTTACAGAATGCATTTGAAAATGTAACCAACATTTCTACAAGTTTAAAGTCCAATATAAAAGATGTCATTATGAATTTTTACGTATTTGTATTTGGGCAAATAATGTAAATAAAATTAGAAGACTTTCGAGTTTGGATAAAATCGATGTGGCGTTCAACGTATTAATAGACTTTATTTGTAGTAATTTTACATTTTAAAGATCTCTACGATACTTTACCGTAGCAGAGTCTACGGATTGCAAAAAGTTAATATCAATAATACAACGATCGAAGGATTAATATCGATTTTACTGTGGTTTAATTTATTTCACTCCGGTATTTCACAAATTTCTAGAATACGAACGATCGCTCGTTAATTGCCGTCCTGATTTTTACGGTAAGAAAATGAGCTGTCGTGAAGGGTAAGAAAGAGAGAGAAAATAAACGAGATAGAGAGAGCGACAACGTTCGAGTGCCTGTCGCCGTCGAGACGCGTGAGGTTTCTATATAAAAAAGAGAGAGAGAGAGAGAGAGAGAGAGAGAGAGAGAAAAGGTGATCGGTGATAGCGACGCTTAATATGAAAATATTTTCGATTTAAATGGAAATCGTGGCCGAGTTTAGCAATTTTATAATACAGAGATAAAGCTTTGTAACCGTGCAAAATTGGCAGTTTGCATGACCGCGTCTCTTCATTTGGCGGCCGCGTCGTTCGCCCGGGCAGAAACGAGCAATTAACTCATTGTCGCACGATAATTAAATCGTTCACGGTGGAAAAGTGGTTAAACACTGGCTAGCAAGTAAATCATTGGAACTTATTACTGTTATCGCCTTTAACCATACGGTAGCGAGCGCACTTGCATTGCCGCTATAGTATAATAGCGGCCTATAAACTTGCCCTTTCCTGACAAAAATTAATACGTCGTGCCGACATACGCGCGCGCGTGTGCAAGACTACGTGCACTTCGTCTTACATAAATCTGAAAAAAGATAAAAAAAAGTTTCAGCATTCCTTGTGCACGGAGTTGAACAGAGAGAAATTCTTATCGCCATTTTGACCACTAGGCACATCCGCCATGGGAAATCTCGTCTTTTTTCACATTCAAGTGCGCACCTAGTCTGGATTCGCTCTTGTCAGCCATTTCGCGGCGTATCCGAGCGTTTCGGTATAAAAGATTATTACGGATCATTACGGTGGAATGAAATCGCGGATCGTGATGTTTGTCTTGAAAAAGAGGAAGAGAGAGAGAGAAAGAGAGAGGGAGTGAGAATGAGAGAGCTAGTGGGAAAGAGGTGGGGGGAGGAGTTACGGAGGATTATCTCGTTCGAGAGCAAATAAGTACAGTGAGAAACATCGAAAAGAGAGGAAAAGAGAGGAACGAGAAATAAGAGAGAGAAAGAGAAGGAAAGTGGAGAGTGAGAGAGAGGTGAGAGAGGGAGGGAGAGAAAAAGAGGAGGGGGGTGGAGTTACGGAGGATTATCTCGTTCGAGAGCAAATAAGTAGAATGAGAGACATCGAAGAGAGAGGTAGAACGAGAAAGAAGATAAAGAGAGTGAAAGAGAGAGAGGGGGGAGAAGGAGAGGAAAGTAGAGAGAATCGTCGCAAAAGTGTCCACAGAAACGTCCGTGTTTCCCTGAAAGGCACCGCCGTTTGTGGTTTACCGATGGCCAGGCGAAACGATCGTCCGAGCTAGGAAACGGCTCGGTAAATAGCGCTGCTCCCCTCGTTAACTCGATTTAATGGCACGTCGTTAGCAGTCGTATACTCGATGCGATGCTGCCCGCTGGTGACCATAAAAAAAGGAGTGCAACTCGGAATTTGGGATCCTCGGAATCGTTAACGTTCTAGACGGAATCGGAGCGTACCGGAGTGCCGCGTTATGGTACCTTACCGGTTCTCGCATCCGGTTCCCAATTTCTTTCTCTCTTTCTCTATGAGAGCAATATCTATAAAAAAAAATGGACAACGCAAGATTACCCGTATAAAGAAACTTTCCGTTCGTAAATGACGATCCTTTGCATGATTATTCGTCAATTGAGAGAATTAAGGAAATTTTCTAGTCGAAAGGACACGCTGTTGGTGGTTTATTAAGTATCATTTATGAGATTCGTTAAGTGTGATAAAAAAATATTGGTCATTGACGTTAGTTGGGGATTTTTTAGACAACGAAAGATATGTTCAGCATCGTGTTACTGTGAAAATAAAATAGAGAGAAATAGAGAAGTATGAAAAATGATCTCAATTCGCCAAATGAAAATTCATCCCCATTTTCTACGAAAGAGATAGATAGATAATGCATTTATTATACCCAGGGGGCGACAAGCCCGTAGGGATGACAAAAATACAAATCAATGCTATATATAAAACAATAAAAATAACGTAATAATAACAATAGTTATAAGAAAATGAAGCTAAAATATAAAAAATAATGTTGGCGAGTTTGATCACTCCCATTACAAATATAGGAATAAATTAGTCATGCGGTAGACAATTTGTTCGACCCTCATTCGATTAGTGTTCCGATCGATAATATGTGTAGCTAGACATTTAGTCACTTGCGCGTAGCATTCCGAATAAGTAACAACTTGTGTATGATTTTAAATGAATTAATAATTATAAGCTCAAACTCATACAATGTCAACTCTTCCTCTAACAAATAACAGAGATAGAAAAGTAAAACTACAACTATAGATCAACCGCAATTCAGAGAGTAGGTGAAATAAGACTAGAATAAAATTAAAGGCGAAGATAAATCAAAAGCAATAGCATAAGAACAATGAGATTACGGAAGAGAGGTAGAACACAACGTGATTTTTAGATACACATCTGTAAAAAATAGAAAAGTAAAGCTACAACTATAGATAAACAGCAATTCAGAGAGTAGGTGAAATAAGACTAGAATAAAATGAAAAGCGAAAAAAAATCAAAAGCAATAGTATAACAGCAGAGAGAGAGAGAGTAAGAGGGGGAGAAAGAGAGAACACAACGATTCGATCGAACGATTCTCGAGCAGGTAGCGAGTCGTTCTCTCTCGACTAGACGATCTTCTCTCCTGGACCACAACACGGATGCTGCGCCGTTCTCGGTCCACGTTCCTTCAACGCGCACGACACGGCATAGCACGGTATAGCCGAGTAGACGCGTGCACGCGCGCGTGCGCCCACACACGCGCGCTCGCGCGCGAGCGTTCACAAGCAGGCGAGCAGGCAAAGAGGCAGGCACACGAAGGGTTCTCCTCGGCAGCCGAGCATCGTCGTGTAGCATCCGCGCATAGAAGCGCATTATGAATATTCAACCGGGTGCCCGGCATGGCCGCGTTCGGATCCATTATTCATTCCTGCGGCAGCGTTCCTGCGTTTTCCGCCAGCGTGAAACGCGTCAGGACGAAGAATGAGAGACAGAAAAAGAGAGGGGGGGAGGCGGGGAGAGGGAGAGAATGATCTTTCTTCGCTTCTCACTTCTTCTGCTTTCTCCGTCCTTGTCTCTTTTGTTTCTCCCTCCCCTTCTTTCATTCCCCCTCTTCTTCGTCATCATCTTCTCCTTCTTCTTCTTCTTCTTCTACCGTCTCTCTCTGTCTCTGTCTCCCTCTCTCTCTCCCTCTCTCGCTCTCGTGCTATCCCGAACCCATCCTTCGTCGTTTTATTTCTCGGTCGGAAGAATGCGCTCCGTTCAGCCTAATAATCGCTTCCAGACGGGGTAGAAGAGGGTAAAGGGGAGAGGACGCTTATGCAACGGTCTCCGTGTAAAATTTTTCGGATTCCTACGTGAGCAAACGATAATCACACTTGGGAATATCGAAAACATGGAATTATTGTCGATCGGTGGATCATCTTCTTATGATTTCACGAATTCTATCCATCCGATGCTTTCAGATCGAAAATTTGCCGAAGTCGAAACCTTCTCGTCGTTTGTAGGACGATTTCATGAACCGCGAAGCTGATTTCGCGAAATCGTAGATGGAGTAGATTAGGCGCAGCTTCTGTAGAATGGACCAGATCGTCAGAAAGAAAACGAGGAGATTGCGGTGGGGTGACGTTGCACTTCTAAGCTCGTTCTGTGACTTTAAGAGTGTCCCTTAAAGAGAAATTGTTTCTAGTTTAAAACACAGTCGTTCGAGAGAACAGCATTCCCTTAAATCAAATAAAACAAAATTTCTTTTAAAAAAGTTCTTCGAATAATTTTAAAAACAGCTTAAAAAAGAGATTCTAATCGCTAACTAAATTTTATTTGACACTTTCTTCTTTTTCCACTCATTCCCAAAATTCTCAACTACATAAAATCTTTCTTATCGTCATTGATATCGAATAAGATCGCAATTAGTGCGGTAAAGTCTAACGACTCGAGCTAATCTTAATTTACTTCGCTCAGCCTCCGATACGACTCTCGAGCGACACGTGCGTTCGCGCTTTCAAACGAGTCACCCCTATCATTCTCTTTCTCTCTCTCGCTACGGATAGAAACCCTCACGTTATCGCCGAATCTACTGATATCTGCAAATATAATCGCTTTCGAGCGAAACGACCTTTATATAATCCTCACCGTCACCCCTATATACCGTACCACCATCTCCAATTCCGTGTTATTAGTTCTGAGAACGCGTATAAGTATCGCAAAGCATCTGTACGACGGCATGCAGATTTTCGTGGGACGGAGAAACGGTAGGAGATAACGGGCATCGAATCGTCGGCTCCCCGTGGACTTTCGAATCTTTGGGGACGATGCTTCTATCCCTCATCGTTTCTAAATATGATATATAGGATATCAATCTTGAGAAAGAATATTATAATCATCTCGCATCATTTTTTATACATAAATATTTGATAGAACTGTGCCGGAATCGAAGCAGCATCTTTGGTCCAGATCACCATAAAAAATCATACCTGATCATACCTACGAAAATATGATAATTATGAGATTTAAAGAGCGAAATAACAATTATTTTCATTACGAGTATAAGTATCGTGCAAAACTGTGAAGAAGTAAACAGTAAGCGAGAAATCGTGTGAGGAAACGTGAAGAAAGTTAAAGAACACCCGCGGCGACGTACTTACGATCGAAATGGCTTTCCGATCCTCCTAGAATCCGATCGTTGATCTTTCCACTGCAGGATTCCACGTCGGAATCCTCCTCGAGTAATTACAGGCGTCCCTGGTTGCCGGGTGACGGCGAACCGTTTTTCAAAGGAGCGTCAAAACGCATCGAGACTCTTTGTCGAAAGGCCACGCGAATAAACGTCGAAAGATCGACGTTACATCAATGACAATTCTCAGGGATTATCAATTAGTACAAACGGTATAAGAAAAATCGTCCAGTTTTATTTTTTCAAATCGCATTCGAAGTGCATTAAATTAGCAAAGGAATATTAAATTCGAAGAAAATGAAATTTACAAAGAGTCAGAAGTACGAGTTTACGCAAAAAGAATTTCCGCATTACGAGGAACAAGAGAAGTTTGAAAAGTGCAATGTTCAAGAGCCGACGGATAACTTCGGAGTCGGTAATGAGAGAAAAAAGGGGGAATTTAAAATTCGTGCATATTTGTTGTAGAAAATTCTCGTGAATTCGCTCGAAATGTTATGTTAACGTCATTCGGTGTATTTTTCGACCTAGTAAATAACTCACAAAAGTAATATACAAAAAAGTAACAAAATTTCGTTCGATCGCTAACTAAGTGTTTGGTTTTGTTCTAGGTAAGTTGTGACCGAAGAACGGTGCTCGACCTTTGGATAATATTTCGGCGGTAGAGTTCAGAATGACGTTCAGATGCATGCCGGCCTTTCAGACACTCGGAGCAGGCGACTGCGGTGCGTCCTGGGTGAGTTCGAGCTCCTTACGTAAATCGACTTGCTTAGCTACGTTTGGACCTATAGTTCGCTATCTCCCGTGACCTTTTCGCCGAGCGTCTAACGAGCATTTCCAACGAAACGCACGAAGATCCAACTTACCTGTAATATTCTTTGAATATCGATAGACTAGTAACAAAAAAAAAAAAATCTCAACTTTTCTATCATCCATACGAGGCTCGCTCCCTTATCGACGAACTCGCCTCTTAAGGAATAATTAATGTGATTGGCAGCGAGGATAATGACGTTGGCTGACCTTTACCACGTTGGACCACCCATCGCGTTCGGCATACGCACCGGAGAACTCTCGTTCGACACTTAAACCGGATTCTGTACTACGATATAATCGTCGTGTTATCGTCGCGATTTATTTCTCGCTTATGCCTCGCTGTAAATTCAGTTCGATGCGAACTAACGAACGTTCGGATTAATAATCGCAATCTTTCTTGCAGAGAGTCGACCGCTCGTTCGGGATACGCCAAGTGATTTTCGATCTTCGTTATGGGACAAAAAAGAGAATTATCATCTTCATCACCTTAGTTGCTCTCCTTATTTTTTTGTATTTTTTTATAACAGTCTTGATGGTTAATAGAGAAAAGATTGTAAGTTAGATCGACGTTTCGAAACCGGAGCGATAGATCGTCTCGATGGCGCTCGAGACAGTGTCAAATCTTTAATAGTTAATCACGAGCGGTCGCGCTTTCTTGCTGAATAAGAGGAGAAGGGAAAAGGATGTTGGAAGAAGCCATTTGCTCGGGGATAATAATGCCTCTGCGCAAAGAAGAATTCACGACGGTGGTGGTAGTTGTCGTGGCGTCTTGCGTCGACTCAAAACTTCTTCTAGGTACCTTAGCGAATTTCAAGCCTTCCTTCTTATTCTCATTCCGTTGTTATTACTTTGTTCCCTTTCCTCTCTTTCCCCGTCACTCCCTCTCCCCCCCCTCTCTATCTCTCTTTCTCTTTCTCTCTTTTTCCTCCCTCTTTCCAAGGCAAGTAAATAACTCCTCATCGTTTACTTACCCTACCCCCGAGTTTATAATGGAGATTATCTTATTTGTGTCGAGACTCGTCTTTCTCTCCGGTAAAGTCACAGTGAGCGGGTGGAGGCGAAACGGTTGCGTCCTCGGACGAGGAAGAAGGTAGATGCGGAGGTGGAGGACTAGCTAAGGGGAAGGAAGAGAAAAAAAGCGCGTAAAAATGAGAGAAGATCGAGAGAAAGAAGGTCACCTGCGAGGCTTTTCTAGGGGAAGCCGATGGAAGTATAAAAAAAAGGGAACCGGAGACCGAATCTTAATTCTCCGTTTCTTATTCGTCTTTGGGAGACGAAATTGCTTCGCGTCCTAAAAAAGGGGCTCGAAGATATTGTGAGATGATCAACGCGGCCGTCGCTAACTTGGAATTTTCCTTCTGTTTGACTCTGCCGATTATTAAAACCGTGATTACTTTTTGGGGAAATTTTCGAAATCATAAATAATAGTAGGTTGTAACATAAATTCAGTTATATTCAATAATTTTGATATTTATTAAGAAATTTAAGAATTACATTCGATCGATAATGTGATTATTTGTAACAGTTTTATTATTATTTATGACAGTTTTATGTTGTTATATTACATTACTATGTTATCATTTATGACAGTTTCAAATTTGAAAGATAATCGATTAATAATACCATTCGAATATTTATTTTTACAGCCAAACTTATTTATCTTACAACCTAACAATATCTTTGAATTTATATTATTGCGAAATTTATCAACCGCATTATAGAAGAATTTTCGAAAAGACGTCTAACCGATCGAATGTTACGAACGGCGCATTTGTAAAGATGAATCGCGATCGAGCGCGAGCTCGCCGGGACTCCGTACGACTCGCGATACAAATGATCGTTATTATATTAGTTTCACTCACTCAGCGAGGGGGCCAAGCAATATACCCCCCGTATGTAAGCCACTTATTACGAGCGCCATGGAACAAACGGAGAGCCGATATCAATGCCAACTTTGCGCCCGAACGAACCGCGTTTCGCGTAAAAATATGGAATTCACTCTCGCTCTCGTAGTTTCGTAGATATACAGGGTGTTCGGTAACTGGTGGTACTAACGGAAAGGAAAAGTCATGGTACGTGAAAAAAGAAGTTGAAAATATAAACAAAGTTTTTTATACGAAGCTTTGTATTCGAGAGAAATAAATTTGTAAATTTGTCGAGTACGCGTGCACTGGCCTCAGTTTCAGCTCGACGGATTTCTATTTATTTTATTTTATTCTATTTATTTATTTAATAAATTAGTACAGACCCTATAGTACATACAAGATGAAAAGAAATTGCGATGAAAAATAAAAGTTTGGGCGAAATAAAATAAACGAACGAAGCTTGGTAACATCTTGCTATCTTACTCTCGAATATTTCGGAGATATTTCAAACGCAGGCATACTCTACAAATTTGCAGACCTATTTTTTCTCGAAAACGAAGTTTCATATAAAAAAATGTTATTCTATATTTTCGACTTCCGGTTGAATTACAAGTTACCGAGCACCCTGTATACAGACAAAACGTGAAACGATTCTCCCTTTTTACAGCTCCCTTTCACTCATAAGGAAATCATCAATCTCACGAGTCAGATTAAAAACAATATTTAAAAATTCCCGAGGGAGTATTTTATAACGTTGTTTACAGTCAATCTTTTCTACCACATTTTCAGCCTTTATGTGTGGTTTTAATTAAACGCTATATTTCACCTTCTCTCGCTCGCTCTTCACCCATTCTCTCTTTTTCTCTCTTTCTCTTTTTTCTCTTTTTCTCACCGATGATTCGATGCAGCGCGTATTTCATTTTCCCCGGCGATAAACATTTTTCATCGGAACGGCGGATAATAAACGACAGGAGGAAAAATTTCCGTACTTTTCCCGGCTTCGAACGAACTTCGGATCGAAACGCCATTCGCGAGTCGTGAATTCGAGCGAATCGCACGCAGTGCACCGGCTAGTCTGCACCTTGCAATTATACGGAGAAAAGGAGATCCACCCACTACCCCTCCTCTCTCTCTTTCTCTCTCTCTTCCTCTTTCTCTACGTGGTTCACTGTGATCAGTAAATCTCCGAGCTAGGCACGTTTCCCTCTCTCTCTCTTTCTCTTTCTCTCTCTTACTCATTCCTTCTTCTCTACCGACTTTCATTATTAATTATCAGCTCGCCACTATGTTATTAGTACACTAGGAGGAAACTCTGCCCTCTTAAGTCACTCGTGATAAATACCAACGTTGCTTTCGTGGTCTCTTACGTTGATTTGTCT
>JAIFRP010000025.1:961883-975386 GCA_032403825.1 Odynerus spinipes
TTAAGGGTATAGATTATACACAGTATTACACTTTATATCCTTAGGTTATAAATAAGTTCGATTATATTCAATAATTTTGTTATTTATTAACAAATTCAAGAATTACATACATTCTATCAATTGTGTAACCTCCGTTATTATTTATGACAGTATCCCGTTTTAGAGACAATTGATTAATACTATCCGAATAGAATTATTGGAATTAGAATATGTTTATTTTTACAACCGAACTTATTTATGTTACAAGCTAATATATTATCATATTATAACAGATAAAAATCTTGTGTTATTTTACATAATTCTATAACAATATTTAATCTACTGTTATTTCTCTGGTATAGGTAAAATAATTAACATGCCATGGAATCTTTTTCTTAATAAATTTATTATTCATTCATACAGATACAATTTTAAATATCTAACAACAATTTTCTTCGACCAAAACGAATCGTCCGATTTATAACGCGTTATAGATAGATCGTTACACATCGAGGAGTCTGAAAAAGATCGAGGATACGATTTCGCGTTCCCGAACTCGTCATCGTTTCTCAAGATCTCTCGCGTGTCGATGTCGCAACGAGCCCTCGTCGTGGCTTCCCATCCGCTTAAACCGCGTCGAGTAAAATTATTCTTATTACTTTTAGATTATAACCATTATACGCCGGTGGGTCGTTACGACGGTTCCTTTATGTGCATGCACTCCTTTCTTTTACTTTGTTTAACGGTCGAAACGACGATCGTAATACGTAGCTAGGTCGAGCCTAGCGGGATATACTACAAAGTTGTTGCTGTAAGCCATTCGGCATGTAAAATCACATTAGCACGTAACCGGACACGCGGCGCATTCATTGCGCGTCGTTAATATTTGTCCGATCCTTCTTCCATTCTCTTTCTCTATCTCACTGTCTCTCTCCCTCTACTGTCTCTCTTTTTCTCTGGCTCTCTGTCTCTGTATTCCTCGCTATCTCTTTCTGTGCTCTTGGATATGCGATCGCGTAACTCACGAGAGTTAGTAGCCCGTCTATGTACGCACGTCCATAGTCGACGTTAACTTTACCTCTCGTATCTATCTCTCCCCGTCTCTCTTGCCGTCTCTCTCTCTCTCTCTCTCTCTCTCTCTCTCTCTCTATTTCCCATTCTTCACTCAAATGATATTCCCCACCGCGTATTATTAACTTTTACAAGGAGGATCATGAAATCATCTCGAGAGCATCTTTGTAGATACGTACGGTAGGTACGTGATACGCGTCACGTAGATGCATAAATTTATCTAGAGATCGAATCATAATTGGCAATAATACACGTGGATATCGCTCGTTCACGTTTAACGATCCTCTCGTATCTTTCGATTACTATACTGTAGGGTGATTCAAAGTTTCCATTGATTTTTCGTATTGTATTGTTTTGTAAGTTAGTAGTGATGGACATTCGATATTCTGTCTTGTAAGTTTTCAAGCAATTCGATCACCACAGTTTCGAATCGATTGTGTAGTTGTATCGAACATCTTGATAGACTTAATAAATGTAGGAGTGATGCTGTGTGCGTGAATTTAAAAAAAAACGGATGACGAGATGATGAAATTTTCAAGTGTTTACAAAATGTCCGATTTCGAATATTATTTCGATATATCATTATACTTCGAAGCAATTCGAAGTGAGTGATAGCCATCACTATTTATAGGTACATGCGTGAGCACATACATAAGTATGTACGTACACAGCTACTTACTGGAAGATATTCACTTTAGATATTCACTTTAAGGGAATCAGCGACTGGAGCACAACCAATACCTTTTCTTCCACGTTCCTTCTTCTTCCTCTTCTTCTTCTTCTTCTTCAATTCGAGGACGCTCAGCAAAAGTAAATTTGCCAAGGGCTATCTCCTTTGCATTTATCAGGTAACGACTTCATCTCTCCTTCGATTCTCGCGTCACGAATCGCGTTCTTCGTCAAAAATTTCGTCAGCTCGTGATCGGCCATCAGGCCCGTTAAACTTCGAGCCGTGATACACGTCGTTGTAGTCTTTCTCGAGCGAGATCGAAAGATGAAGAAGATACAAAAGAAAAAGAAGAAGATGAAGAAACGAAAGGCGATTACATTGAAATGCAAAGGGAGTAAGTTATAATAATGAGAGCGGAGCGTGGATACGTTACCGAGCGAACACGATATCGCATCGTGCGATTCTCGAGCTCTGAAGCGGTATTCATCTACCTTGCAAAGCAACCACCTCTTCATCGCGAAACCGCAGGCAACCTTCGTCGAAGTTACATACTACGTCCGAAGGATGTTGCATGCCCTAATGGCCGAGTCTTCTCCACACCCTTCTCTTCCCTTTCCATCAAGATCACGCGTATCTCAAGATCCTACGAGGAATTTGTTGCGCGAAATTGTTTCTGCTCGACGTTTCTCTCTTATTTTATCTTTTTTCTATAATGTTTAAAGTATGGTACATGGAAAGTAGTATGGTTATCGATCGGTACTTAACAATTGGTCAGATGTATCAAGTATTTGCTTCTCAAAATCGTATTTGCTTCGAAAAGAGTCACGCGACGATGTTTATAATATAGAGTCGCTGAGATGTATTAGAAATGCAAATATTTTACAAATCATTTATAAAATATGTGCATATCCTTATTATTTATATGCATTCAAGTGAAGTGTGTAGTTAACCCTAAATCACCAAAACTTAAATCGGCGTTACTCTGTCGCTAATCATTCGACTCATAGACTACGAATAAAAACCATCTATATTTTTTATATCTCCTTTAATTATTACAAACGAAGTGTTAAAACGTAAGGGATGTAGTATCGGTTCTTAATTAAAAAATTAAAAAACCGAACACATGTCGAATTATCGATAGTAGGAGCAAGGAGCGATGGACTATAGATGAATGTAATCTCACCTGATTACCATAAATAATTATATAGCATATTATATAGTTAACATCTCGTTTATTCGCCTATTATTTATTTTATTTGTTAAAAGCGACGATGAAAGCGTAATGGAAGTAATATTCGCAGGTAAACTCGAGCTTCGCCTAATCGTGGGCGCGCGCGCGCGCGCACTCCGAGAACGTGATTGTAATAACAAATCTCGTGGAGGCCACGCCTATCTGCCATTATTATTGGCCGGAGTACTGGATAAAGAAGCAAAATGGGAATGGTCGGGGCAGCGCGATCGTGATTGCGATCGTAACGACGAGACGAAGAGAAGGCAGAGCTTCGACAGCGATCGCAGAGGCGACACGCGCTCCGCAACATAATATCCGCAGCGTTCTCGGCTCTCACGATCGCGCTCTACAGGTTTATCGCGATTTATCGGCCCGCTCCCCGCATCAACCGATCTTACCTTCACGCCTCTCTTTACATAAGATTACGTACGATCGAGAGTTGGCTTCGATCGAGAAGTCTTCTCTACGATTAATGGAAAACGTCTCTCGTTCTCTCTCTCTCTCGCTCTCGCTCTTTCCCTCTCTGTCTCTCTTTCTTTCGCTCCTTTTCTTTCTCTCGGTTAGCTTGACTTTTCGAATAGCCAAACATTTGATCGATTCGTCACCTTTGCCCTAACTCGATAAATACTTCTCTTCTTCTCACAGTTGGGCGCTGGGTCTTAAGCTTCCTCGACTTTCCATTTCAGTATTTTTCGCACAAAGTAGGTAGCCGTATGATTTCTAAGGATTTAGAAATCGAATCTTTTAATCGAAATTCACTTTATACTCTGAGATCGTAACATAAATAATTTCGGTTATGTTCAATAGTTTTGTGATTTATTAACCAATTAAATGATTACAGGCAATCAATTATTTAATCTCTGTTATTATTTATGACAGATGTCCGTTTTAAAGACAATTGATTGATACCATCCGAATAGAATTATTAAAATTAGGATATGCTTATTTTTACAACCGAACTCATTTATGTAATAGCCTATATTATAACACATATAAAATCTTGCTGTGTCTCTGGTATGGGAAAAATAGAAAAACGCAATGAAATCTTTTGTTACGATAAATTTATTATTCATTTATGTAGGTAACAACTTTAAATATCTAACAACAACTATTTCAGTATCTTTCGCAAGAAGTAGGTAGCCGAACGAATGACTTCTAAGGACATTTAAACATGAACTTTGTAGAGATTTTCCAACAAATCCATAATCACATGCAGCCTAATCAGTCATGTAAAAGTAGTCGAGTAGGAGCTAACCAGTTGCTAGGAAATTACCATTTTAGTAATAACTTATCTCTCTCATCCTGGATTTTCAAGTTTTCGAAAGGGAAAAAAATCATACCTTGAGAACGAGGACACGATCGATTCTCTATTCAGGACCCCTTAACAATTCGTAAAAAAGTAAGAGATTCGTGGCAGTTTCCAGTTCCGCGAGATTGCATTCATCGAGGCCAGTCGATATTCAACCGCGACACGTTGAATATGCCTTTCAGAAGGGAATCAACGACAACGAGGGCTTTCTTACCCACAAAAAATCGTGTGAGAAAGAGAGAGAGAGAGAGAGAGAGAAAGAGAGAGAGCGCTAAGATAAGTCTATTGGGATCGAACACGAGCTAGCTCGCTGGCAAGCAAGCGAGCGATTTCGAAGCGGAGACGAGAAGGGACCATTTGTAGAGCAATATATTATGCAAGCGAGTACGACGTCCTATCGTGCACTTTGGATGGCCTTTACCATCAAGGGGATATTGTGTAGGCACCCATACGTGGCCACATATTGTGCGACGCGGACGTCGCTATCTGCATCCGGCAGAGACGCCCTCTCCCTCTCTTCTTTTTGCTTCCTCCTCGAACTCCCGCCCTTCGGGAGAGACGTGAAAATATGCTTAAAGATTTCTCTCGGGAACGTCAGTGCTACGAGAAAGAGAAGAAGAAGAAGAAGGAGGAGGAGGACGACGAAACGTCGTTGTCATTCTCGATCCTCCACCCCTTTAGCAGACCACGATAGAATCGCTTCCCGAACGTTCGCATTATCGAACGCGGACCACTGTAGGTACAACCACGCGAAAAACATATCTCCTAACTTCCTCGAAACGTAACTCGTTCGTATACGGAAAGAAAATAGAATCCTTTTAAGGTGTCTCACCGTGAGATCGATTTTTCGTCTAATCAACGTCCCACATATGTACCTACGTATAGTATACCTACGTTCGAAACTTCGGAGACGCCCGACAGCGTGTGAAATGGGTCTGGGATCGAATTTTGATCATCGTCGAGCTTCGGCGACAGGAGAAAGTACAGGCGAGGAGTATACGCCCGCCGTTAACGCATTTAGCTGGACGCACTTGCGGTTTCTAGAAGCCAGTCTAGGTTGTAAATTAAAAAAAGAAAAAGAAGAAGTAGTAAGAGGGATAGAGAGAGAGAGAGAGAGAGAGAAGGATGATGAGATCGAGATACACGGGGGGAGCAGCGATCAGAATACCGTCCGTCCAGGCTGGACAGGTGCGCGTAAGACCGAGGGGGAGGAAAGGGGGAAAAAGGAGGTGATCTGTCTTGGTATGCCGAAGGGAGCAGCCTCTGCCTCGGAAGCCACCGATCCCAAGGTCCACTGTTGCCAGTTGCCGTTCGCATGACCCGAATATTTTTATTCGACAAAACGTACCGCCTGGCTAATAGCTCGTCGATGATAATCCTCGTCTTTCCCAGTAATATACCTAAGTAAAAAGTTATCTCGAATAATCGATCCTGACTCGCGGTGACGAAGAAATTGGTAAGAAGGAGAGAGAGAGAGAGAGAGAGAGAGAGAGAGAGAGAAAAAAGAATATCAATCGATACGGCAATCACAATCATTTTCCAAGTCGAACTTCGTTAGGGTTAGATACTCTTTTTTATTTACCTCTGGAAAGAACGCTACAGCGGAGACCGCGTTAACGCATGAAATATACGTAACGACGCGCTCGCTACGAACGGGTTTATTGCTGTTTAAATTATATAGCCTCAACGATTGCCACAGAAGAGAGATACATTCTTTCCTAATGAGCGACTCATTGCGCCTTCGTTCTTGCTCATATTTGGGTTAACGTATGGAGGAATGTCCTCGGCCATAAGTATACCTATGCTTAAGATCGGATAACTGCTATCATCGGATAACCTAATCGTTCAGAGACGACAACGATGAGGAGGTCTAGCTTCGTTACGATCGCATCCGATCGAGTTTCTTTCGAAAAGAAAAAGAGTAGGTGTGAGGGGAAGAGAGATAGATAGAGAGAGCGAGAGAGAGAGAGAGAGAAGGAGAGAGTACCTCGTGAAAGCTTCGTCATCGTTTCGGTATTTAGACGAGCCGATCTAACGACTTTATCGATATACTTCCAACCGCGGTTACGCGACCGACGAACACAGACCAGCCAACCGGGCAACCAGTAATGGAATTTCGAAATTGAGTTATTTTTATTAATACACGCGACGCCGAAGAGGAAAGTTACAAGCCATCGAGCTTATCTACATCGATCTGCTGTCGCTATCGCTTCCGAATACGCCGGCGAATTCCAGAGTTTCTTAAAGGATCGGCGCGAGCGGATAGCCTGACAAGAAAATCTCGGCTCCTTTTTCGAAGAGCGCAGAAGCCACGCGACCCAGTATGCTAGCCGCTCAACGGCGTAGGATCTATCTGCCCGTGAAGCCGAGGATGAGTAAAAAAGGGTGGAGTATGTTAAAAAAACCTGGTCACCGATAAGAAGACATCACTGAGCAATTAAATGCAGTAAAATTACATCGAAGGAGTAACAACGTGTTTCTTGAGATCAAAGCTAAAGTAATCCAGCAAACCGATCTCGAAAAGACCGACTACGCCAATGGGGTTTGCGAACACACGCTGAGAGCTCGTCGATCTGCCTATGAAGAGGAAGATGAGTAAAAAAGACCAAAGTATGTTTAAAAAAACGTGGTTACTGATAAGAAGGAAAACTGAACTATTAGACGCAGGGAAATTACAAGAAAGGAGTAACAACGTGTTTCTTGAGATCGAAGCTAAAGCGATCGAGTTGGCTGATCTCGAGAAGATTGGCTACGCCAATGGGGCTCGCGAGCGCACGCTGGTAGCCCATCGGGGCGCGAGCCCGCGTACTTACGGAGGACGGAGAGACTAATTGGGAGAGCAGGCGCGGAAAACGAAGGTAACGAGAGACCGGTCTCCCAAAGAGATCTAGTATTAGATCGGATCGTTGCGCAGCGCGCGAGAGGAGCGACACGTCGTACGTCGTGTTGCCGGCGAAACGGCGCGCGCAGGAAACCCGAAGAGAGAAGAGGAAGGACGAACTCGAGTGGACGGACTCCTCGTCGTCGATACCTGTTCCCATGCGTAGGCGCGCTCGCGTGCTCGAGTCAGCCTGCCACGAGTGATCACGAGAGAAGAAGAAGAAGAAGAAGAAGAAGATGAAGAAGAAGAAGAGGGAGAAGAAAAAACGGAGACAGATGAAAGAGAGAGAAAGCCAATGGATGAGACTGATTCGTCGTGGAGAGATGATCGAACTTGATGAATACTTTAGAAACTGAAAAAAGGATTTCTAGATCCTGAAATGGAATCTAGATCTAAAGATATGTATATTCTATCAAAATGATCCACTCAAATGTCGAAGGCGGGAACCTAGAGTATGGATTACGACGAGACAAGAAGAAAAAGACTGAGATACATGAAAAATAAAGAAAACCAATGGATGATACTTTTTGTCATGGAGAGATGATCGAAGTTTGAATACTTTAGAAACTGAAAGAAACTCTTGTAGATCCTGAAATAGAATCTAGATCCAAAGATATAATATATAGATATAAGAGTGTAGGTAAGAATTCGTCCAAGAGAAGAAAAAAATCTCAGCTGTGGTAGAGGCTAAGGGAAGAGGAGCACGAGGTGGAGGAGGAGGTGGAGAAGGAAGAATGAAAACGCAAGTCGAAGTAAAAGGGTGCATTTGGAGTGGCCGATTCTTCCGTTGGCTCTGCAGGTATCGGATAGGGATAGGAGAAAAAAAGAAAAGGCTACCCGCTAAGGAGGAAGCAAGAGGAAGAGAGAACGACCGGTCCAGTCGGGGACCGGCCAGAACGGAGACACCGTGTGCGTTGGATCGCGTCGAGAAGGAGGAAGAGAAGGAGGAGAAGGAGGTGAAGGAGGAAGGAGAAGGGAAATTATGGAAAGGCTGGAGGTGGAAGAGAGACAGAATATGTTGGAAGTCCGAAGAGAGACAGAGATGCAATAACACAGAGGGGGGAAGAGGAGAGAAGGAAGGAAGGAGGAAGAAGACGACAGCTGGTGTCTTCGACGGTGTTGGTGATACCACCGTGAGTCCGATGACGTTGGTGGTGAGCACAGCCAATGATTGTGGTTGTGGTGGTGGTGGTAGTGGTGGTGGTGGACCAGCACGGGCATATCCAACAACACTTGCCACACGCATGATGCTGTGCCGCGAGGGAGACAGAGAGGAAGGAGAAGAGTGAGGGAGAAACAGAGAAAGAGAGAGAGTAAGAGATATTTGCCCCCTCCTGCCGCGGGCGGCGCCACTCGAGGAGATCCTTTCCTCTTTTCGCCTCTAGGCCATTCTCGAGAGGCGCGCGCGCCAACGCGGTGTCGCCCGATCGCTTCTCGCCGACCTTCGACCAATACGCGCGCGTCTCGCTCTACTCGCTACGTGCGTGTGCCAACGGAGGACTTTCCCGGTAGACTTTTCCGAAACTCGTCCTCCTCTCCCCTCCTAACTCCTTTCCTCGTCCAGCCTCCTCCCTTTTGACATCTCCTCTTCCGCTTCTCGATCCTCCACAGCACCCACCTGTGCATCCACCTGATTCCGAGTCGTGCGATTCCTTTAAAACACCCCTGGGCAAAATCTTCTCCTTCTACTCCTCTCATCCTCTTCTCACCTCCCTCCTCTCCCCGTCGTCTCTTCCTCCCCCGCGTGACAGCCGGAACGCGACCACGTGACTACTACTCGCGTACGTCAACGTCCGTTCGAGTCGAACGATTTTCGTATCGATTTTCACCTCCCGAAGTGTTTCTCATATCCCTACGTTCTCGGCGTTGTTTTTGTTGTTGTTGTTTTCGTTGTTATTGTTGTTGTTGCGGCTTCTCCCGATCGTAAGCACCGTTCCACCGTCTCCTCGCAGTGGCAGTGTACGATCCGTTCGAGTGATTACGTAAGAAGCCGCCCGCCGGAGGCACTTCAACGATACGCACCGATCCGCCGCGTAGATCGTTTACCTTGAACTTCGAGCGAGCTTATCGAAACCGAAAGAAGAAGAGAAAGAAAGAAAGGAAGAAAAAGCTTCGAGGTGAAGCTGAAGAACACCGGCTGGGACGAGGCATGTCGAAAATATCCAAATCACCCGCGAATTCGAAGCTTTCGCAAAATTCCAAGCCGGACGACGGTGCTACGTTCGAACGATGAAGCAGGAAAATGTGATCGCTTATGAGCGAAGGAAATTTATTCGGCGATGACGCTTCGATGGAAACTTCGCGAAGTAGAAGGAACAGTGCCCGTGACGTCAACGAGCGGCCGACGACGCTTCGATTCGAATTAGGTGAAATCGAGAAGCGAAGAGAACGATCGGATCGAGTGGACATCGAAGACTGAAACGCTATCGGCCAACGATACTCCGACACACCGAGAACGCGCGAAGCTACATACGTGGAAAGAAATGTTATACAGGTCCGAGGCTGCCACGTGACTTCCTCGGACACCTGCTCTCTCTCTCTCTCTCCCTCTCTCTCTCTCTTTCTCTCTCTGACTCGTCTCGATCACGAAAGATCTATCGCGCGTTCGGGGTGTGCTGCTACCAACCGTGCGAATGACTCGAAAGAAAGCGAAAGCAGGCTGCTGACGAGCGTCGTCGTTGCCCTGGAGAGTTCGATGCCTGGGAGGAGGATTCGTACGAGGTGGAGAAAGAGAGACAGAGAAAAGATCGAGACGGAAAGTGTCGCGATCGTGCCCTGGAATACTCCGGCTTGCCGTCGGAGACTTTAACGCGTGCAAAAGAGAACGTTTAACAAGGATTCTACCGTCCGTAATATGTTAAGATAAAAAAGAAACTTTTTCTCGAGAAGCAAACGAAAAGAATAAACCCATTTCGTGGTCACTGCGGAAACGGTTTCCTCATCATGTCCATTCTCGAGGGCAGCGAAGCCGACAAGACAACTATGTCACCGCTCGACGAGGTCGTGTCTCCGACGAGCGTCGAGTCGGAACTGATGGTGACCGACATGTTGGAGGAGCACGAGGCTACCACGCTCGCCGAGCAGAGGGACTGCAAGCGGAAGAGAGACACCGACGGTGAAGAGCTCACGCCGAGAAAGTTACCCTCTCTGACGAGGAACAACAACGACGTGGCCTTCGTCCTCGAGGACAGCGCGGACGATGAGCTTCAGGATGACCACGACGATGTAAGTCCTCGAGAGGATACTTTCGGAACACGATCGTTTTTCTTTCTTTTTGTTTTTTAACTCTATTTCGATCTTATTCGATACTCTCGAAACGAGACTTCGCGACCAGTGATGGGCGTTCAGTACTCTTGCAAGTTTCCAAGCAGCTCAATCATCACAGGGTTTCCAATCGATTTAGTATTCATTCGAATTTAGGAATTCTTGAAACTAACTCTTGAACATCTTGATAGTCTTAATAAATGTAGGAGTACCCTGTGTGCGTGAATTTGAATAAAAAGCACAGATGAGCCTAAGAGGTCTTGGTCTTTCAAGACTTTCAAGACTATAGAAGAAGAGAAGAAAAGATAGCAGGTATCGGTATCTCGATCGAAACGTTCTCCGGATGCTGGAACCGTTTTCCCCTCGACTCGAACCAGAACTCCGCACGAATCGTTCGTGTCCCTTTCGCGGCGATAGAAAAGGAAATTCTCACGTGGTAAAGAGAAAGAACGGAACAGAGCTCGCGGCTTGTCGGTGTCCAAGTGTCCGCCTACGCGTGCCTCGCTTATACCTGTTCCAATGTCTCTCGGCGCGAGAACGCTCGGCTAAGGCTGACGCGCGGCAACAAATCAGGTGGATGGATTGAGGACTGGAACAAATCGAGGCTACTAATGTAGCGGGCCTCTCTTAAAGAGATGTACGTTTCTCAACATGGAGATTCTTCTTTCTTTCCCCTTCTGCCTCTCCCTCCTTTCTATCCTTCTCTCTTTCTCTCGCTTTATCTTTCTCTGTTTCTCTTTCTCTCTATCTTTCTCTCCTTTTCTTTCTCTTGCATGTACGCGGCGACACCTTATTTGCTTAAGTATATTATTTACGATTGACTTTCGAAAACGAGCAGACGAATGGCCAACGTTGGAAAACTTACAGCAGAAAGCTTGCTTAACACGTTAAGCGCTGAGCCGATTTTGTGTAATCCTATATGTTCGTCTAATATTGTCTATCATCGTGTTCGAAATATATATACGAAGAATTTGTTCTCACATATTTTTATTAGTTTTACAATTGGTAGTTACATTCTCGTAAGTATCAAGGAATACATTTATAATCGTTTTAAAGATTATCTGCAAAATCGAGTGGCGGTCACCGGTGACCGCCATGGTACTTAACGTGTTGACCAGGTAAGCAGACGATGCAGTGTATCGGGACGTCTTCGGAAGGAGGACGTCAAGGATCTATAAGTATAAGAAGCAAAATTTATTTTTTGGGTGGAGGGGGAAAAGAATTAGAGTAGATATAAGTTATAAAGGATCTAACAATAAGTACCAGAAACAAAGTTTTAAGATCGAGGATTTTAATCGAGGAAAACGGAATAAAATAAATCTATTAATCTATTATATTCATTGCATCTATTAATTACTCTCAGAACTTGAAATTTTTAATCTAGCACTTAGGACCTCCCTTAGACTATAAAGCATGGTACTTAGAACATTTAACGTCAAATCTCGATTTTGATAAAAATGACACTTAATCCTTTGCAACTTACACTCTTGAATTATAAATGCGCCGAGTAGAAAGCTTCATCGGGACGTAAAAACGCCCTAAAAGCCGGTACTAATTTACAGGAAGCGATTGTTTCGTTTATCGAGCCCTGTCAGCAAAGAATTCGCGATCACTTAAAGTCCTCTTCCGATCAGTGGATTTCGCCAAGCCGAGAATAACCAATAACGGGTTAGAGAGTTATATACGACGTAATTGCCGTCGTAATATCTGGCGCGGTGGCTCGTATAAACGTGGAGTCTCTCACTCTTTTTCTTTCTTTCTTTCTTTCTTTCTCTCTGTCGATACGCTCCTCCTCTTTCTCGAGGATCATTCGACTTTACGATCCATTTCCAAGGAACGAAAGCGACCAACTCGAAAACGAGGACGAACGGAAGGCCTTTGGATAGGTCTACTGCCTATGTATAGCCAGCTCCAGCTATCGTACATGCGTATATACATACATACGTAGATATCTACGTGCGTAGGTAGAATCATCTCGTAAGATTCCGTCTCTATAAGTTCCGACGACGAGGTCACGAAACGAGTTTCAGGAAAAATCAATGCTCGATACGCTATTTTACATACGTTGTATATACGTCACCTTTAACATCGAGAAAAATGATCGCTTTGACGTCGCCGATCCCATCTCGATGCAGTTAACGATCGTGATCGTAGATTCGTCAGCGTAGAACGAGGTTTGTTCGCGAGAGATTTTGAACCCTTAGGAGACTGGAAGGGACCAATGGACCCTTTTCTTTATTAACATCATAAGTTTAATTGCTACACATAATTTGAAATAAGTATTTTGTTACATAAGAGATATTTAAAGGGTTAACCTTTTAATATGTAAATATACGAAGGTATTTAGTAAAGTGGCAAACATAATGAAACAAATTTATTAAAAATCACATTAGAATATCTTCTAACTTTTACATTTTCTCACAATCAATGTCAATTATCGAAATATGTCTGACACTCAAACTGTTAATACCATCGACACCCCATGTAAATTTAGCGGAACGCCCCTGCTCGAGTGTCTACCCATCATTATTCGTGCATCACTTTATCCCGGCTCGGATCGAGGAAGAACGAGAGAACGATAAACTTCGGATTTCATAGTCGAAGAAATCTCGAAGTGACAGTTTGAACGCGCGTAGGTCATCGACTAGTCACAAAGTAATACGAACGATCAAAAGGTGAGGCTGGATCGCCTTTCACGAGGCCGTCGATATATAAACGCTCGTGTGTACATACTAAATACTGCCTTTTCATTCCTCGACTCTCTCTCCCACGGAGCACAAGTCGATCTTCTCGAGTAACGCTTGATCTTTGAGCACGGTTATCCTTTTGTTCGCTGATCGATTAATTGCTGCTTACGATCACCCGACTCGGACAGGGAAATCATCTTTTTTATTTCCACGTTTTCTTCCCTATTCTTATCTTATCACTCGCATGTATCAGTGTGTTACTACACGTTACTTGCCGATGCCGAACGGAATTACACATCCATATTACTATGAACCCGTCAGTGTAATTAGCGAGATATGAACGGGATATACGTTTCGCTGCTGGTAGCCCGTTAAACGGGAGTAATTAAGCTCGTAAAGAGCTAAATCTCA
>JAIFRP010000025.1:986261-991366 GCA_032403825.1 Odynerus spinipes
ACGTTTCAGAACATTTGCAAAGTAGTTCATCGAGCAAGAACGTCGTCCAAAGATTCCCTCTTAATCGCATTCGATTAACATATTCTCGTTTATGTCTCTTTGAGAAGTAAAAACGCGAGCAATCGTGAAATCGCGATCAAATCGAGAAAAAGATCGTAAGAAATTAAGGATATACATTGTCGAGACAGAGTTGGCCCAGAATCATCATTTTAAATACACTCGAATTCCAAGGCGAATCACGCGATCCGATCATCGATCGAAAATTTGTCAGGCTCATCGATTTTGGATACTCCATCGTATCGAGAATATCAGCTCGTTCGTGCGACGATCGATCGGCGATCGCGGAAAGCCGTTTGACGGTTAATCAACGTCCCCGTTCGACGTCGGCGATCCGTTAAGTAAGGTAAAGGTAACGCAAGGAAAGGTGCGGTAACTCGAAGAGGAGTAAGATAAGGGCGTCATGCGTTGGTTACCGTTGGGTGGCGCTGGATGGTCCGCTTGGAATGCCGTTTAGCGACTTCCCTCTCCCACCACTCGTTCATCCAGAATCCTCTCTTTCTCTTTCTCTTTCTCTCTTTCTTTGTTTCTTCTCTCTTTCTCTCCCTCTCTCCCTCTCTTCTCTCTTTCTCTCTCTCGTACAAACACGTACCTACACACACGAACGCGAGTAATCTTTCTCTTTCTCTTTTCCCCTTTCTCCTTACACTCCTTTCGTGCTGCGATCATGGGTGCGTATCGTAACCACCGATTATTGGCTCGTCCTCCTCAAACTTTCTACCCTCCAATGTGTAGCCCATTTCCATTTCACGTTCTTCGCCTCCTCTCTTCCCTGCATTTTTTCAAATCTACGTAGTCCAAGGTTTATTCGATATTTCAGAGTAACTTGATATCGGTTTTTGCTAGTCGCTCGCTCGTTAATCTCGATAGATGTAATACGTATGTCGTATAAATAGTCGCTCGACTTTTACTTCGAGAAATTTTCCAACTTCGCGATATCAATGGAGAAAGCATTAGATCGCTTTCTAGTACTAGATCTGTTCGATAAATTGGAAATCGGAAATGGTCAACTTGCATCTTCGTTTAATTTCTGATTAAGAGATATTAAATGTTGCGTTACGATTGTAGACTCGAGCGAAATCCAAAAAATGTTATATCCTTAACCAGAACGTTCGAAAGAAATACGAGCCGTAAATTATGAACTGCGGAACGGTAGTTAGAGTACGTACAGTTTATGGGGTGCGCCGGAGATGCGCGAACGTGTAAAAATCGTTGCTCCGGAGGAGAGTCGAGCTATCGATAGTATTACCCCCTAGCAAAAACGATTATCGAAAGCTCACAAAATATGATAAAGCTCTAGGAGAAACGTTGCAAGCGCTGCCGGCGACGAATAACTATTAGGAAAACCGCCAGAGAAAGAGTCGATTTGCGCGAGCTAAGAGACGACGGAAAGGAATTCTCACTTCCGGAACATTTTTCTTTGGCTTTTCTTACGCGTCGTTAACTTATCGAACTCCTGCTCCTTTATAAAATTACTTTGAATGGTACTCTAATGTTATAGTGGATATAAATAATATTCGATCTTATTTATGTTTCATCACATAAAAATAAAACTTTATTCAATTAAATTTGATACAATATATTTTATAATCCATCTTTATACTTTATCTATATTCTATTATAGTATATCACTCTATATTTTATTTATATTCTATTATATCTAGTATTTATATTTTACATAATAATAAGCTAAAAGAAGAATCAATTTCCATACAAATCTCGACCATATATGTAAAAGAGACAGTGATCACGATGAAAAAGCAAAAAAGATATTTGTAAACAGGAACTTGAGCGATAAACCTGATCGCAGGTGTCCCGATAATTTTTGTTGTCCCCAGAACGATGGTAGGCAATGGCGGACAGAGGAAACGGTAGCGAGGACAGACAGGACCAAGCATAGTATAGAGGGACAACTAGCCCGCGGGTTATACACGCTAGGAGACACATTCTGGCGTTATACTCCACTTTCCCATTTTGCTACTTGTCCGTCCCGTTTCCTTTCCGTTCCTGATTTATATTCATTAGGTTTTTATCCAGCGGAACGAAAGGTGCGATTAATCAGACACTCGAAAGCGGGATCACGAGAGCAGCGGGTATTAGTTTTTCATCCGTGGTCCATCCAGCCCGGGCGACTTAATGCTCTACGAAATCGTGTATCTCTTTTCTATCTCGATATATGTATATCTATATATCTACGGTATATATGCTCATCAAAGTCAAAACGATTCCATCACGTTCGATCGAACATGACGGAGATCATAAATTATGAAACCTTATCTACCACCGCGGTCTTTTCGAGAGTGTTTACTCGAAATAAGCGTATAATATAAAAGACCTTTTTTTTGTTAATTTTAGACACAAGTAACTCGATTAGAATATAACGAGATGAAAAATAATATAATCGAAACGAATTCTTTTTATTTTAACCGGTCTTTATATTTGTATTTTTAAATCTTTGTATCATTCCATTTCATTTACATAGCATTATGTAAAAGATGTCTCAAGGAAAAAATCCAATCGTTCTTTGCATTCTCTCGAGCAAGGAAGGAGTCTTAGCGTAGCTGGACGAGACTCGAATAGCGTCGGCGAACATCACGCAAAAGCCGCGCCGGCGTTTCTCCGTTTGGCCGGTCACGAGAAGTTCCCTCGACGATCGTGCCTAGTTTGGTATTTATACAACATTGACATTAAATTAAATCCTTCATGATGGTATTTGCGCGAGAAGCGTTCTTCAAATTCAATGACAGTCTTTACAAAGTAATTTTCTAATCTTCCTCTCTATCGTCTTTCTCTTTCTTTATTATTTAGGCCCCGATTTTACACGATCATAGTAAAAGATTTGTAAAGTTATTTACGTTTATGGAAACCAGTTATGGTCGTGATCGTGTAAGTAAGTTTTATCGAAAACGAAGGAGACACGTTTTGTTAAACCGTGAAATCGCCCTTAGGCCGATTATCGCAAAGTTGTAATTATCCAGCGACGATGACGATCTAACGAAACGAAAAAACGAACTAAGGGGGACAACGTACGCATAGATTTACCCAACGTTACACATCTTTAACGTCAAATGGTCTCTCGCACGGACAAAAGTATACTGTCTCCCTATCTAATAATTACAGCTTGCAAACGGTAAGCTTATGGAAGCGGTTGCGTTTGAAATAACGATATATCACGAGTAGGTAGATATCAAAATTTCCATACGGTGGTACCCAGAGGCAAGTACTAGCCCGGAGGATTTCGTTTATCTCGATCGTTACTTCTTTATTCCTTCGATCTCGCGCTCGATGTGTAACTTTACAGATTTCTTTCTTTTTCTTTTTCTTCGGCTAACTTAGAAAAATCGTCGTTCCAATATGTTATCCCTTCCAGGTGAAACTTTCCTATTCGGTACACGGTACGCGCGATCACGTAACGTAAGACGTATAATAAAAAGTAGATAAAAGATACCGTGGATTAGAGAAGTAGGATCTGGATACGTTTTCGCGTAATCGCGAGTGTAGAAACGAAGTAACGAAGTTACATGGGTAACTTCGAGCCCGAGCTCGAGGAAGAATCACCGAAGATGCATATCTGTAGATGCGTCACGAAGTTGCCGGTGCAGGAGCGAGGAGAATCGTGCAAATAGGAGCATTAAACGAATTTGTCCGGTCGTATATCGTGAGAAAAATCCATCGCACGATCTTCCTCGCTTACGTGTAACAAGGAATAATCTCACCTATCTCTCTCTCTCTCGTATAATCCTTATTACGGCATACGTATTACAACGTTAAGCCCTACGCGAACACGTAGTTGCATTTTTCTAACGACGTCGCGTGATTTACGATTTCTTTCTTTTGTAATATCATTCAAAATTAATCGAGAGTATTGAATTTTTCTTTTATTTAATTCCGAGGTGTAGATCGAGCTTGTAAGTTTCTATAGAACACCATGTATTTTCTCTCATAACTTACACTCGCGACACCATCGTTGACACGCGTCACGATCTCGCGCAAACCACCCGTGGCTACAAAGAAACGACGAGGAAATAATCGAAAATCCTAGCCGACGGCAACGACGGGCCCGACGTCTCAGGAAACACGCTGTAACACTTCGTCACTGCCACGGGAGATTTTCAAACTTGGCGAGAAAAAAATCGAACGGGATCGGTATACACTCCTCTCGATCACTCAATACCAGTTCTCGTGAAAGCTCGATACTCTCTTTTTCTCTTTTGATATCGAGCGGCTAAAAAAAACTATGCTTTATCCGGATATGATAAATAAATATAAAAAATCACGCGTGAATATGAAGGAAAGGTATTCGCATGGTGCTAATAAGCTCATCTCTCGATAATCTCCCATGAAAGAGGAGATCGGTCTCGGACCTCAACATCTCTCTCTATCTCTCTCTCTCCCTCTTTTTGCAAACAGTCGGGAAGAATCGGCAAACGTCGTGTAAAAGCGCGCGAGTGGTATCTCCTCATTCGCTCGGCTCTCGTTTGGGACGGCCGTCGATCGGTGCTAGCCTCGGTGGTGGGAGCACCGGTATACCCTGAGAGTAGAAGCCGTCCACGTGGTGCTCGGCGTATCCTGAGGCAAAATTTCGGTCCTCGAGGTAGTAGTTAGGCGCGTGCTGAAACTAGGCGCGCGCCTCTTCCAACGATCTTAAAAAGAAAGAGAGAGAGAGAGAGAGATCGTTGATGCTGGTGTCGGTGTTCAGCCGGTGGTAGTGGTGATGATGGTAGTGGTGGTGGTGGTGGTGGTGATGGTGGTAGTGGTAGTGGTGGCGATGGTGGTGGTGGAAATGGTGGTGGTAGTAGCACTCGGTAAGAGCACGCCGTAGCACCTCCCGTACGGGTTCGTCGTCGTCGTCGTCGTTCAGTCGGTCGGTCGCGACACACCGTACGATCGCAACCGATCAGCTGTTTCTTTCATCTCTAAATTTTCGTCCGAGACGAGAAAGGAAGAGAGAAAGATAGAAAGAAAGATAGAAAGAGTCCGTTCTTTAGGGCTCGCGAGCATTCCTATTTTTGTATACTTACCTTCTCCCTTTTCTTCTTCTTCTTCTT
>JAIFRP010000025.1:991371-1005029 GCA_032403825.1 Odynerus spinipes
TTCTTCATCTTCTGCTTCTTCTTCTCTTCGACTCCTGTTAAATTAAAAGTCTACACGAATCCAATCTAGGAACTTTTCTTTATGTAAAACCAAAATGTCGAGGATTCTCCGATTGGTTCCCATTGAGAGAACCACGAACTTTCATCCTTTTTACTAAATCTTCCCACTAAAACTTTCTTCTTCTTCTTCCTCCCTCCGACAGCTCGGTACGATGATCATCGAGATCAACTGATCCCACTGTCACAAAAATCCCAAGGCTCGCGAGCAATATCGAGAAACGCGAATGCGGTCCACGGTGAAAATTGATTATAACGAGTGCTCGAGTGGCAACTACCCCGCCCGTTCGCCGCGAGGACTCTCGCGAGAGCCAACGAGAAAGGACGACGGGACGAGGGGTGTTGTGTTCTCGCCCGTGAATCCTGTGTTGTGAGACGTGCGCGAAAAGAGAGAGAAAAAAGAGAGAGAGAGAGAGAGAGAGAGGGATATATATATTTATCAGTGCGAGAGATAATAAAAAATAAGTGTGTTCTTGTTCTTATATTCGACAACCCTATATTCGAGCCCTTTCTCGTGCTCGAGTTCGCGAAGGAAAAGTGAAGAGGGTGATTTGTGAAAGGGAAGATTTTAAAGGAAAAAACGCAAACTGGAGATCCTAGGGATGTTCCCGCCGCGCACGGAAGCGCCAACGGCCGACAAGCTGGCGCTCTGTTACGCGCCACACGTCGACATGACCACAGTCATCGAGGTCGAGGTGGGATCTCATCCCTAATACTTTATATCTTGTTTTCTGCTTTTTTTAAAATTTAATTCTCTAATAGAAACCAGATAAAAATCGAGCTACGATCGACAGAGTTCGGAATACAATATATTTCTACGAGGTCAAAGTTCAAACGAACTATTTCATTCTCCTCGACGAAATAACGAAATGTATTATTTCACGAAACTGTGTTTACAGTGTCGATGACTTCGCGTAAAACAAAACCTTGGAAGCCCTCGCAACCCCTCGTTACAAGCGTCGTTTCGTGAGACATAAACGAGACCGGGGAAAAACTCGGTGTAATTAAATCTATCGTTTTACTTTGTATTAATTTGCGAGAGAGAGAGAGAGAGAGAGCAACGTTCCTATCGGATACAAGACACTTGTCAACTTCGATATCGAACCGGGAACGGTACTCGTTAAAGAATCGTTACACGTTAGTACCGCTATAAAACGTGTTTATTTAAAAGCTATAAAGTCCTAGCAAAATATGTATGCGCTCGTAAAGATGTTTGTAAGTGCCGGTTATTTTAAATATATAATGAAATCTCTTAAATCCGACGGCGGAAGGGAGAGAAAAAAAGACGAGGGTTTTTGCCGTTGCTCGGTGATTCGTTCACGATAACGTACGTGGAACGTAAAGCGTCATATAATTAATAATAAAAATTATGATAATAATAATGATTTGATATGGTCCATTCGTATCGATACAAATAAGAACGAAATTCTCTGCGTCTAACCGTATAATTAAATACAAGTATAGTAATAGTAATAGTAATAGTAGTAAATAATAATCGATTCGAGAATTCTTTCTTGTAAATTTGATTGGTAACATCGCCATAAGATATTCGGTAGCTACGTGCGTATTATATCTGAAAGATTATGAGTTCCGCTTTCAGTCGAGTGAGAGTTCCCTTCTCTAACGGGCCCGTCGCTTAATTTTGGAGCCTCTCGCCTAAATTGCCGTTAGGAGGTAGGACGTAGAACGCACCGTCGATATCGAATTTAATCGCCAAGACAAGAAGCGTTTCGTACTCCGGTGATTCTTATCTAAACGTTCCCCGGACTTTCCGGAAACGCGTTGGAATTTCTTAACGTCTCTTTCGACATTCTACGCGCGTACGTGAAAATAGCGACAATCGACACTTTAAATTCCCCCTCGCTCATAAAAGATAATCTATAGTGTCGCGGAGCACTCGCCGAGGCTCGTCGAATTTTTTCTTATCTTTAAAAGACCGGCCGTGGCCAGAAGCGTATTCGCGCGAGATCGTTGGTCGGAATGAGCGTCGCGAAGAACGCACGAGATCGTCCTGGAAGCGCATTGTAAATTTCGTTACTCGATAAAGAAAAAAAGGCCCCTCCCGTAGGAGAAAGAATTCGTGCGCGGCAACAGGTTCCACGGTTACAAAGCAGCACCGAAAGGAAAGAAATTATCCCTTCCAGAGATGGTTGCCTTAAAAGTACCATAAACTTCGTACGGCGAGTTACGTCAGGTTGTCCAGATCGCTCGTTTCTATGGAATATCGACAGGAGAGTACCTACGTCGATTCGACTTCCGTGAGAATACGACGGAGTTTCGTTTACTCCTTACGATATGATTTAATTATGAGAAATTGTGTATTAATACTTTGAGCGCCATGTCACCCGCATATGGGTGACGTATAAGCTATCTATTCAATTTATTTATTTATAATACTTATAAAGTTAGAAAGAAAACAACATATTTCATTTTATGATTCGTATGTTCCAAAAATTATAAGTATATTATCGGTTTGGATAGAAATTGTAAGCTTGTAGCTCGTCGCTGTGCAGTTTGCCATGAAAAACGACGAACTAGACTAGTCATTGTAGCGTAAGAAGTTAAAAAGAAGGAAAAAGGGAGATGACGGAGATCGAAGAGATTAGAAAGAGTTAGGAATCGGGAAAGAAACGAGGGTAATCGAAAAATTAGTCGGATCGAACAAATCGTTTCCGTAGCTCGATTCTCATGAAATTCTGTTACGTTCGAGAACACTTACGACATTTTACGCGCGTCCCGGACGTTTAGAGGAACGAGAGACGATACACCGACGTAGATAAAAGTTGCCGGTTTAGCCCTTACGCCGACTCGGTTTATAAAGACATTCGAGATGGTATCGCACGAAAGAGAAAGAGAAAGAAGCAGAGAGAGAGAGAGAGAGAGAGAGAGAGAGACCTAATGGCTCGGAGTCGCGGTGTTCCTGACCGAAGCAAAAGCCTTTCCCCCGATTTCCAGATACGGGACGCACGATATTATCTCCACCGTGAGTAATACTCTACGATCGGTGAGATCGTTGAGCGAGAGCGGTATTGTTTCATCGCGCGTTGGCTAGCACGTCTCTAACGAAAGTGCCGATGTCTCGGACAAATCGAAGATTTATGAGCCGGTCGCTTGCTACTATTCGGAAATCGATCCCCCTTGACCTTTTCTAACTCCGCCAAACTTATCGATCATCGTCCGATGTTTGTTTGAAATCGTTTTGAAATGATCGTCAACTTTCTAGACGGCATAAGAGAAACAAGGTGTCGAGGATGATAAAACGAATAAACGAGTAATATGATTGTTAATTAATTTATTAAAGTATCGTCGACATCGACATTTACATTTGTCCAACATTAATTAGTCATAATAAAAAGAACGTTGATCGTGTTCGCAGGACCGGTTGACTGGTCATGGAGGCATCTCCTCGCTGGGCGGCGGAAACTCGTCGCCTTACTCCGGTGCCCATCATCATGGTCATCGAGGGAATGGAAACGGTGGCGGGATGCCGCATCACGGTGGTGCATCCCTGCCGACAGCGTCGGACTTTCAACCCCCATATTTTCCACCGCCGTTCCCGTCGCATCATCACGCGCCCGCCAGCCCCCAGCATCCGGGTCTCGGGCAGCCCCAACACCTGGATTACCTCGTCGGTGATCCTTACACGCAGACATTGAACACGCTTCATCAGCATCACTATAATCACCTGAGCGCGGCCGTCACGGCGGGCCAAAGGAGCGGTGATCTCAGGAGAGACACCGAGGGCATCCACGTGGTAAGAATATGAGTCATTTCTTTTTCCTCTTCGTTTTCTTACGTTTTTCTTAGATTCGATAGAAATTTTTAGCGATATGCGAGAGGTCGATTCTCGTTATCGTATGCCGTACTTTTGCTTTGTTCTTGTGAATCATTGCATATGCAATACATTGTCTTTCTTTAATGTTCGTAGTAAACACGATGGAAAACTTATAAAGAAAATTATCTGTCTAATCTAAATTCATCATACATATACGAATCCAATTTCTGTCTTTTTTTCGTTAATGTATCTCTTGTCCCATTTTATCTAGCAAACATTTAAATTAACCCTTTAAATTCCATAGACACCGTAACGGCGACGTATCACAAAGAACATGCAAAATTACTACAAATAAAGTCTATTAACAACAACAAAAATAAAAATAGATAAATTTATAAACAATTTATAATCTTCTCTGATCAAAACAGAAATGTTGGTCTTCAAAAATCTTATTACAAAAGAATGCTACAGTTATCTGATCGATCGTATCGCAAAGTGCTTAGAATGCAAAGGGTTAAATTTATGGAATGCTCGTAACACCCTACGCACAGTCAGACCGTCTGTAAACGTGTTAACGGATATACCTTTGTTAAATCTCGACGTTATTATTGAAACATGCTCGCGATGAAACACAGAAATAATGATTTACCTATTCGTTTATTTCGCACGCAAACGCAACGCGCGTAAGACAACGCCTCATTTTCTAATCACTTTTTCTCCCGAGTCCCTCTTAAAAGTAAAACTCAATCGGTAATAACAGGTATAGAGGATGTCTCGTACACGCGTAATCGTCTACCGTGCGTACGAGCACTCAGGTTTTGCGACCGCCTAAGTAAGAAACTAATTGGGTTCGCGTAAGCGCAATTATGCTCTCGTTTTCCGTGACGTAACGCGTGTAACAAATATCACGTTATATCAAAACAACAGCTTCCGTCGGACTTGTTGAACGCTGATTTTTTATCGTCGTTGACTCGGAAAGCTCGACACTTTCATCTTTTTAACAATAGCCTTAATTAAAGGTAAAACAGAGTAGTACTATTGGCACTATTTCTATGTCACGTTTGTTACGAAGTAGGATCGGATTCTGAATCATCACCATTGATTAAAGATATTTATGTTTTAATTAAAGAACATAATATTTCATATGGATTTTAAAGAAATTAATGTTAACTACTTCATCGTCTTTACTTCAACCGTTAGGTGGCCAATAACTATACTGTTTACCCTATATGATTCGATTTGAAGGTGACAATACTGTTTACTCTCCCACCTCCCGTTAAAAGTGAATAGCGAGAATCAGTTGCTCGTCGTTCGTCGCTTCGTACGCAACGTTGTGTTTCTTCTTTGTGTAATTATTTCGTTTTCACACTTAGGCAAGATAAACCTAGCTCTAAGGTAATAGTAGTAGATCATTATTTAACGCGTTAAGTGCCGCAGCGATTTTACACGAATTCGGACGTCATCTAATTCTATTCATATTCTTTTTCACATCTTTTATATCAGAACGTGTACTTCTAGTATTACTGATTACATTATTGTAAATATTAATAAGCATTAGATATAAACGTTTCAAATACAAGTTGTGAAATTAAACGAGGATCACCGGTGATCCCTCGCGGCACTCAACGTGATAATAATCCCAACACACCTTCCAAGAAAAAGTTCGATCGTAGATCCTCCATACATTCACGCACGTCGATTCACCAAAGCGTTATCCTTTCCCTATCGTTTCGCGAGACAAAAACGTCTCCTCCCATCTTTACAGCAGTTTCGGTGTAATAACAGCGCGCTATCGCAGAGATCGCGAGTTTTATCTCGCCGATGGATCTTAATCGCACCGTGACATCGATGATTGCGAGGGATGACTTCGAAACGAACGTGATCTTTCACGCGATCATCCTGTCCGCTCGTCGAGTCGCGCTCAAACCTTTACTCGATCGAAAAACCTATCTCTTTGATTCGTTCGTTCTTTCTAGTCGCGATTAAATCAGCCTCGGACGACAGGAACGTAAATTACACGTTTCAGTCGTGAGCTCGATCGCTTATCTCGTGTCTTCGGTTAAAGATCGAAGATCGAGAAAAATGGAAACCCATACGGCTCGAATTACTTTTATCTGTTACATCGATCTTGTCGTTTAACGCGTTCACTGATACGAGAGATCATCCGTGACCGACACTAAAAACTTAGCGATTACGAGTAATAAAGACAAAAGTGATTGATGGGATTACTAACAATTGAAGTTATTATTGAAATACTAAATTGGAAGATTGATACTCTCCGAATAGAATTTTTAGGATTAGAATATATATTTTTACAAGCTAACTTATTTATGTTATAACTTAATACAAGTAAATCTTCTCTAAAGGTAGCATTAATATTTTTAGACGCGTTAAATTAAAAAATAAAATAAACGGCTCAATTTATACAATTTTCTTCGTTTCATTTAGATCGAAGGATGTCGAATAAAACGATACCAAGAATCCCGTTTGACCATTCGCATCTTTCAAACGATGTTTGCGAGCAGCCAGACTGACGCAGGCTCGGATCGCGTTACAATAATGTCACACCATCGAACTCGTGAATGTTAGCTTTAGCTTCTCCCCCCTATAATAACTAGGATAGCAATAGTATTTTGCGGTCCACCTTATCCCCCTCGAAGTCTTTATGAAAACACCACCCTAATTACGTCGAATAGCGCGCTCGCTTGTACGTGGATTACGTTTTTGGGCGGTCGGGTGTCGTGTGACGGGAATGCAAAGGAGACTGTTCAGGGAAATACGAGACGCGGATCGAAAAATGCGTTTTCAAACGCGTCACACCGTTTTTCGCACACTTTCGTACGGTAGTAGGATGAAAAGGAACGTTTGGTAGGCATCTGCCTTGGACCATATGTAGTCTCGAGTATTTCAATTTTTAGAGACGTCGGAAAGGTTCTTTGTCATTACCTTCGTTGTTTAACACGTTCGCTAGCGATCACGCGCTGGCGCGTGATGCGATGTGGTCTGCTAATAACCAATCACGCGCCAGCACGTGGTAGAATTTATGTTAACAATAATTGTTTGCATTAGAGTTACTTTTATTGGCAGTGTCTATCACGCACTGGTGGGTAACAAACATAAATTATTATAAAATGAAATAATACTTACTAATTATAATGATATGTATAAAAATAATATTGTGTTAAGTTTAAAGATTTTATTACAAAAATTTAAGACAGCTTCTGGCGAATTACTGCAAACCTACCTCAGCAGTGAACGTGTTTTTTATTGGAATGTTTATCTATATATCGAAATACGATGTAAGAATACACTAAACGACTAAAGTATTGACACGCCTTCACCCTCCGAAGTTTAAAACCGAGTTATTGATTATCTCAAGAACGACGTATCCTAAATCTTCCCCTTTATGTCTGATCTTTAAAGACGAAAGCATTTCCTGAGTTCGATCGACCGTCAGATTTAAAAGTATCTTAAAATCCATATAGAAATTTAAAAAAAAAATAAGAAAACGGGATATAAAGGTAAAGAAAAGAGTATGAGAAATAACGATGTTCGCGTAGAGTACGTTGTTTAAAGTTTTGCATCGTTAGCGAGGAGGAGAATGTTAGCAGACGCGAGAGCTTCGTGCTTGCACGCGTGAGACGTGACTTTGAGTTTGGTAGAAGCCAAGACAGGTATTCGCGGGACACGCAGTCTTAAGCTCTACTTGGGAACTATACGCGCCGCCGTCTTGCATAGTTGATCATAGTTCGGAAATTTGGCGTGTTACGTTCTCGATATACTCTTTGGACATTAATTTTAAGCGACAACGCGAGAAACGTGTCGTTTCGCTGATTAGTTCAATTATTCGTCGAGAACATCAGCACGTAATCACGTGTGATAGTTACTCGTATCGATTTATATCGACGTTCTATTTTCGATAATAATCTTTCTTGATGGATTCATCTTGCGGAAAGACGAACGGCGTTCGAGGTAAAATTGAAGACGGTCCAACGCGAAATAAACTCCCCTTCGAAGGAACGAACGTTACGAACGTTCTCTCCCCTCGCTTAAGTAATGTACTTATTAAATTTTCCGCTGACCTTCGGCATTTCGTCGGGTAGGATGCCACGGACGTTTGCTTTGATGCAAATATGCCAAGCGCTGCGATGTCTTAGACGATGCCAAAGGTAAATCTAACGTGAGGTAAACGCTTCCTCCGTCTTCTTTCGCAAATTACTCATTTCGCAGGACATTGTATATCGAACTAGGTATACGTAGATATCGTTTCGTTAAATCGACGAAGAATACGTAAAAAGGAAGGATGGCTTTTCGATCGTTTCGTGCATGAAACGCTCATTATCGTTACAACGAGCTTGAACTACGAACGTGCATACGTACTCGTGTATATACAGGGTGAAAATAACGCAAGCTGATTTTCAAATATCCTTAAAGGCGCCTAATAAATAAAACATATATAGGATAGTCGTATTTTCCTCTCGAAAGCGTGAAATTTTTCTATTAAACATCTTTATGGATGTTTAGATGTGATATTTAGATATTAGATAGATACGATATTTGGATGTGAAGTTTTCAAATGAACACCCTGTATGTATAACTACATATGATATCGATTCTAACGGGAGAAGGAACGTACGAATTATGCGAATTGTTCGATTCTACCCCACGTGCAAGAGAGAGAACGAAAGAGAGAGAGAGAGAGAGAGATGACGAAGAAAACGAGCGTGCTCCTCGAGAAGACCACAATACCAATAATCAGCCAAGTGGATCGACAGATTCCAATAGCCTTATCCTTGAGAGGCCTAGCTTCCTGGTATCCACCCTTCTCTCGTGAAATATTCTATCTCGAACGGGAAGAAGTTCCGCCGGTCGTACGCCTCAAGAACGCGCGTTCCTCCCGAGATATCCTCGAATTCACAAAATGTCATCGCGCGCCATAAACCACGAAACAGAAGGTAAAAAAAGCGTATAGTACACCTTTTTCGCAAATGGTACGGGAAACACGCGCTTTTATCCGAGAACCCGTTAAAAAGGTCCCGACTTTTAGAGAGCTCGTTGAAAGCGTACGATAACGTGCCGATTAATCGAATTTTCAGCAATAAATCGAGAAAATCTATTTATCCAGAGAAAATATTTATTTTTTCCATTGTTCCACGCTATCGCCGCGGTATGGGTTTCAATGACTCGTTAAAAGCCGAACAAAGCGACTCGTTGGTAAATTGTTAAAGCGCGATTTTCCTTGCACCACTCTACTTCATCGGTAATTGCTTCTCTATATTGTTTATATCGCACATAACGTAGGTACGTGTATACGTACACTCGTACGGGTAACCATAGCGGGTAAAATACGGGTACTTATGTAAAAATATTTATATAACTGTTGCGAAAGAGCCAGGAGAAGTTATCGAATGAAATTGAAACAAGGGTTTTAACCGTGCATGTCCGTTCTAGGAATAATCTCATGTAAATTCGCTCGTCGAAGACAACCGTGAAGAGTCCGGATTCGCGATTAATGCCGATGTCCAATCGGATAAACCCATTTATCAGAAACGGCGCGTTAATGTACACGAGAAAGAAAGAAAGAGAGAGAGAGAGAGAGAGAGAGAGGGTGGGAGGGAGGGAGACAGAAAGGAAGAAAAGAAAAAGAAAGAGAGAAGGCGATTTTATTTTTAACGTAGTGCGTTTAACGAGAGAAAGGCGATCACGTTTCATCTCATTAGTCGACGACCGGCATGGTTATATCGATTTATAACTAACGCGACTCGTCGAATAAGAGCACCGGCCTCTCCGTGGCACGTTAATTAGCAGTACTCTTCTTTTTTCTGTCGCCGTGAAAGTACGAGCCTTTTAATGACACGTAGAAGACGATCGCCATTAGACACACGACAAAGTCTATAATTTTCGTTCGGATAATCGTTTAGGATTTTCGTCGGCCCTGACCTCGATCGCGTGCCTCCCTCCGCCTAACGATTTTTCAAAAGGTACATCGATCAAGTTCTATCGCGGAATAAAAGAAAAGAAACTTTCAAGACAAACGCTTTCGTTCGTACGATATCGTAAGATCGGTCCAGCTTGGTATACTCCTGATCTTTAACGTTCCTCGTAGAAATCGGAATACAATAAGCAAAAGGATCGATTCATCGATTCGATCGACGAATCGCCGTATCGAGGTTTTCCTTCGTGGCTAAAGTGAATTTATGGATACGCGTCGAAACGACGTCGAACAATAATGACAAGGGTTTCTAAGAAGAGAACCTTATTTGTTGGTCCGCGTTCGATTACGGACCGAGGTCTACGTAAGACCGTCGACGCTTTTTCTCTCTCTCCTTTTGATTAAGATTCCGTACGTATATCCACCTTGTCTTTCGATTCTTAGAAGACTTTCATCCATTTTATATCCACCGTTCGGTAGGTACCTTTCTATCGATTCGAACCAAGCTACAAACGTCGAAGCTCGCTACGAAAACGTATTACACATCAGAACAATGGCCGCGGATCGCGTTAGCGCTCGTTTAACGGCCCCGTCCTTTCCATCGATTAAACGACCAACGCGATATGGGAATCGGAGATTGAGCCGAACGCCGCAACGGGGCCAGATACGATCGGTCGAAACGTTTAATAACTTTTGTCGATGTAATTAAAAACCACTTTGCTGGTCTATCGATCGATCGATCGATCGATCGATCGAATCACCATGCGTTCGATATTTTACCGATCCTCCGAACACTTCCTCGTGCTTTCGAACTGTCACGAGTTCTCCCCTATGGAATAGCATTTATAATATCTATGTACCTACGTCTATCAAGTGTACATATATTTAACATAATTTATAGGATACAACACCGATCACTGATATATATATCGTATGTATATTTCAAAATTTCGATATAATATTATGTAAAATGTAAAATACCGACTCCGTTCTATGAGTTCGCACTTTAACGCGAACGAGGCTCGAATTTTTGAATGGACGATTACTTTAGCCGTAATCGGTTCACGATCGACGTTTTCATGCAACGCGATTTCACGATGACCTTTTAGCGATCGTTACGTATATGTACGGCCGAAATTGCGGACGCTCGTCGTATTCGAGCGTGAATTATAATAAAAGACGCGAAATTCTTGTTAGGAACCACGACGGTGACTCGTCGATTTTGTTGGCCACAAGTTGGCACCTCTCTCGATAGGATGAGCGCGTAAATTGCGTCGAGTATTACAATGTCTCGGAGAGGACGTTAGCAAACCTGCAAATCATTTCCACCTGCGGTTTCTTAATCGACAGGTAATAAAGGACGCACTTTCGTAGTAATCATACGCTCGAAATGTTCCCCGCGTAATATAATATGTTAATGTTTCGAAGAATGCTCGAGTCATCGTCGCGCGGTCCATTTTCTTTTTATCGATCGATCGAAATCGAAACAGAACGTTGGTCAACGATTTCGAGAATTGTCATTATGTATCGGAGTGGTAGATAGATAGGTATAGACTCGAGAGCGTGCTCTAGCCAGAGAGTCGCGGAGGTGGTAAAAGTTAGTGAACTTTCGTTTCTCAATAATACGTGCCGGATACGATCCGTTCTTGTAACAGGATCGCTACGAAAATGGATTCGAGATAACGATCTGATCGGACGCGAGCGTACTTTTGTGTTGCTTAAAAGTCAATCGGGATTTCTCTTAGCTTTTATACTTGCGACACGTGTTACATCCATGCGCCTCCGAGACTTCGAATTTATCGTTAATAAGTTCTCGTATTTTTATCCTCGTTCAAAGTGGCAATAAAACTCCCTCGGTAATCGGAATAAAGAAGATGATGCTAAGAGTAAAGAAGTCTAGCGCCTAAAACTCGCCATTCATTATCCAACTTGTCGGCAGGCAAATATAATTAGTTCATACGTTGCATGTCCGTAAGAAAAATGTTATAACTAAAAATTTTCAAAATCTCGTTTTATCGGCGCTTTTATTTATAATAATATTCTCCTTCGATCAGTAAGAACGTCACGAGTTAAAACTCATTACTGAAAAATGAAAAAACGAATTATTAAAATACGATATGCTAGAGTACCTACCTATAATATTATACACAGTCCTACAATCGCTTGTCTTCTAACATACTAGTCGACCTGTTGGATAACGAACAGCGAGTTTAAGCTGCCGAGAGTGGAGAATCAAAAATCGCGGTCTTAACTCACTTAATTACAAGCGATTAAAGATTAATTCGGGTAAAAAGAGCTCGACGTCGTTATCAATCTCCAGTACACAACCAGTATACGATTTTATGACGCAGGTGCGACCGGGACGTTCCCTTGTCCGTCCACCCTGGATTATTATACATCTTCGCGCACATGCACGCACGCACGCACGTACATACTTCTCGCATCCGAAAGCGTTATCATCTTGTATCGCGTTCGCCGAGTCATCGCGAAGCACGTGGGAATTGGGTCTCCTTTCGACGTTCCTTCTCGTCCGAGCAACTTCTTTCCTTTTCCCTCCTCCGCCTCATTTCCTATCCACCGCATCGAAAGTAACCGGGTGTGGATCTCTTCGCGAGAGCTCGCGAATCTCGAAGGAAGATCTCTCGCACGTGTGTACGAGAGATCGACGACAAAGGACGTTCTCTCTTTTTCTCTCCTTCCCTTCTCTACCACCAACCTCCTCCTCTTCCTCCCCCTCCTTGTTTCCTGGCCACCAAGATTCATCGAGATTTACCGTACCGCACGAAAGCGCGCTCGAATCTACGCCATTGCACCGAGCGAATTCTCCCGTTGCATTTTAATCGATATTTACATACGAGAGACATCGAGTTTTGCATATTGATCGACCGCCACGTCGAATGCGTATGTCGATCGTTAATCGCCGCCAATCGGAGAGTCCAATTTTCACTCTTTAATTATATACGCGAAGGAAGAGAGAGCAAGAGAGAGAGATATTACGGGTGGAGCGCGTAAACATCGAGATCGAATTTTAAATACTCCCGAAGCTGGCAATCAACTTTTGCTTTTCATCGAAATCTATGCGATTATTTATCGATCACGGATAAGAATTATTGAATTCGGTGTTTTGACAGGTAGGTATACTAGTTCTACGAATCATCGAAGATATTTTCTATTGGCGAAATTTTTATCATTTTCATACTTAAAATTGCATAATGTTCTAATGAAATGTAAAGTCAGTCATTTTGACCGCTCTGATAATTCTATTGTTAAATTAACGCGATGTAGGACAGTAAACTAATGAAAAATATTCTGATTTCAGACGAACATGCACGCGTCCTTTCCATACGATGGGGGACGCAGTAGCGGAGGCGGAGGAGGTGGTGGAGGTGGCGGAGGTGGTGGAGGCGGTGGTGGAGGCGGAGGCGGTAGGGCCGTCGAATATGGCGCCGTTAGACGTCCCGACGCCCTCCTCCCGCCCCCAGGCCTCGACCAAACCGACCTCGTCCTGCACACCAGCCTCGTTGACGACCCCCAGGTGAGCGACGATGTACGTAATCGCAAGACATTTTCTCTATTACCCTCTGTGACTCCGTATTATGCTTTCTCCTTTCTTTGACCACTCTCGTATTCTCATTTTCATCTCTTTGTCTCTTTTTTTGCATGAAAGAAAGATTGACTCCTTTTTTATTACGCGAAGCACGCGATAAGACAATGCACTTTTATTTCACCCGTCGTGCTGTAGTGTAGCTTGATTTTTGACAACTTTAAGATCGTACACCGCGCTCGTAATATTTTGGATTTACGAGATAATGCATGAGGTAAAAAGAGGAGGGTGAAAAGGTGCACGAAATTTGACCGAGTTTTTGGTCCTATCTCTATCTTTCTCTCTCTCTCT
>JAIFRP010000025.1:1037634-1047644 GCA_032403825.1 Odynerus spinipes
ATCATTTTAATTTATAAACAAAAATTATTTTATACTTTGCAGCGCTTTCTTCCACTCCATGTTCGGTTTTTATTTTTTTGTAAAAATATTTTTTATTTTATCTTTTTATTCCATTTATTCATATTTTTTGGAAAAGTAAAACAACCGAGAACAACGTCGTGCTGCTTCGAAGTTTTAAGATCACTCCACCGCTGAACATGAACAGCTAATTTTTAAAAGATACACTTTAAAAGAAACGTTCTTTATTATTTTTATGCACACTGACACCTTAACGATGTAATTTCTTCGTCACGTAATAAACGATGCTGTTTCTTTTGCCTGTAAAAAGTCTATCTGGTAATTTTCGCATGCGAGTAACGAAATAAGAGAAAAAAAAGTACATAGACTTAAACAGAAGCGTGTTGCCTATGACATTATCCGACGTGCCCATTTGATTAGTTCATGTAGCGTCATAATCTTTCTAATTATTTTAATAGTTCTAAAGAATATTAGTAGATGAAAACATCGTGTGCGTGAAAAAGTTTAAGCGATAGAGAGAGAACATGCAATTCGAGTACTCACGTTTCATCGGGACACGTTATACCTCCACGAATCACAGGATCAAAAATATTTCAATCGAGAAGAACGCGTTCCCACGCGAGCTTTCGGATTTTGTTATATACCTAAGGGAGATATATGAAATCGAGATTAGAAATATGCAAACTTGTCGCAAAGGGTCTTCCATTATCGTCCATTTAAGGGATTACACCACCTTGGCGCTCGAAAAAATAAGTGTCGAAATAAAAGCTTTATTTGACGCGATTATGAAATATATAAAATAATTCTTATTTTTTACAAATACATTATAGTTTTATAAACAAATTTGAAAAAAAAACGAATAACAAAAGTTAAAAAATGGCGGAGATATAAGCCGTCTAGTAGGACCCTCTTTTGAAAATCCTTGCCGATGGTGGAACATTTTTCTCTGTCAGGCATCGTTTGAAAAATATTAAAAAAATTGTTTCTTGTGAAAAACAATCTAAAGATAATCTGGACCCTCTCCGAGCTGTTCTGGCCTCTTTTGTTGCTTCCTGTGCGCTTTTTCAGCGTTCAATATACATATTGAATATATACATATACGCTCGTCTTCTGGTTATGTTTAATTTGTGTAAAATTGATAAAATATTATTATAGCCATCGTTATAAATACTTGTAGCGATTTAAGTAGCTATTTCAAATATCGTCATACCGCTGAAACTTATTTTCGGTGCGATTTTCCATATCATAGCGTTTATGTTTTCGTTACAGTTTTGAATGTATCCCCCTAAACAATGTTCGAGTAGAGCATGATTTGTGAGAGCTTCGTAAATAGAGCAAATTGCCTTTTGTACATATTTATGCAGTACAGGTTTATGCTGACCTATCTCGTCGTACCTGCAGCGGGCGAGCGCTGTAATGACGCGCTGTAAAAATAAATTCATATCTTCGTTAATATTACAGATACGGACTTTGAAGTAGGCTTACCTTTTTCTTAAAGGTTCAGGCTATAAGAAAAAAATTAAAAAGAAAAAAGATTTTTAGAAACTTTCAAGGTGGTGTAACCCCTTAATAGTTTGTTTTTTAAATCGATTAATTATACAGTTATATTTTAGTAATGAGTACGTGGTCGTGCGGCAATTAAAGTTAATTTATTATTAATTCATTAGCAATAAAATGATGATAATTCGGATAATATTGGTCGAGGTGTTAACAATTCCCAAGTAAATTGTTCGTTAATTTCTTTTCGTCTACATTTAAAATAACAGAAAGTATTAACCGTTAGGGGATTACCTTGTTTCTTTTTTAAACAAAGACTTTAATATTATGTGATGTATTTATTTCGGTTTATGACAATTACATACGTAAAGTGAATATTTCGTTTTTTGTGCAACAAAATATTTGACGTTTACACTCGTTATATTTTATTAAATATTTATATTGTTCCAAATTTTATTCTAAAAAATTTTGTGTAAATTTATATTTCCAATTTGTTTGTAAGATAAATTGTTATTTTATATACTCCCAATATATACCCATAACGTGATTATTAACTTTGTTTTAATATTATATTTTTTAAATTTATTTGAACGAATACTATTATAATATATTCATACACATTATTCAATAATCATTGACTTACTATCATGGTGCTGTATATTATTTTAGGTAATTACTTAATTTAAGTTAAATATTTTTATTTCTTACAATTATATATATTTACTGATTAACTAAAGTTCTTTCATTAAAAGGAAAGAAATTAGTCGAATGAGAAAACGAAAGTATTGAATGTTTTATGTCATCTGACGTTTTAAAGTTACTAGATATTATAAAAATTCTCGTATACCTAATAAAAAAGAAATTAAGAAAAAATCTGTAAACTTCCCGACAGATTTAATCATTTATTATTCTTACTTTCCTACTTAAACGTTTAACATACCTTATGTTGTTCGTTATTATAATTGATATTTTACTCTGTCACCATCGCAACATAATATTTGGATAAACGATTTGAGAAGTGAATTTATGCCTTTGCAAAGAATTAGGAACTATTAATACTGTGATGTGATTAAATATTGCCGAGAGTAGAATTATCGCTTGTAACTTATTATTACAACTTGTTGTATTGAAAACTATGAACTCTCTTATTCTTTGATTATACGTTTCGTCGTATTAATATATTCTGGTTTATCCAGCGGCCGCGAAATACTCATCTGAAAATCATGCGGGTTTTATTAAACGAAATAAATAAAGCGAATTAAAGAAGACGGGCAATAAGAAGGAAGAAACGAAAACGTGATTTGTTATAATGAAATGATAATGAGAATGCTAACTCGGTTTTATCGTATTAATTAAACATACTTTACGTAGGAAATACGATATAAACTCTATGTAAATAACCCCTGACTATAATTTACCATGTTAATCTCCGTGCCTTCGTTAGCTCAAAGGCGATCGGGCATTCGTTCATTTATAGGTTTTTGAATTGCCAGCATCATAGGTCGGCGAACGTTAGGAAGATTACACGTCAATGGTTTAGGGCTATGAAATAATAAAGTAGAGAAAATAGTATTCATAGGCTGGTGGATAATTCTAGATTAAGAAGAAAATTAAAAAACTTTTGCAGATGTTTACTTGGAAGGTCGTGTGTATGGGGCGCTGCGATATCGCGAACTCGAGCTTGACGTTGGCGTAGTCTTGTATGACTTCCATGCGCGGCTTGTTGTATCCTCTGCGAATTTTACGGATATATGTACTCTAACTTATTATAGATTTTAGAAGTTTCATTATTTTAACACAAACTCCCGTAAGAATATCGGCTGATCCACCCACATTTTAATTATATGTCTTTATGTCTCCTATATTCATCCGCTTCATTTATTTTTCATTGTTATTTTAACAAGATTGGGGCCATAATATTAATAATTAATTTTTAGGAATATTAATAATTACCTAAGGTTACTATTTTTATAAATATTTTGTATGTTTCATGAATTTTATATCAGCGTCTACTGCAATCATACTTCGAATGGAAGTAGACATAAAATAAATCTAACGCGAAATATATATGTATTCTTACCTGGATAATCTGATGTTTCGTAATAATCATGCGACGTATGTGGTACGGCTTCTTCTTCATATTCATAGGTTGTATATCTCGAGGTAGGATACATATCGTCCCTGCATGTCATTAAAAATTAAATCTCTAAATACTCTATTAAAAAATACAACCGAACACTGCAGCAGTAAATTTGTAAATTCAAAAAGATTTATCGATCCTACACACACTTACCCAGCAGTCGATGTATAATGTCGGTCGCCATACCGAGTATTTGTAGATGAAGGTGGATGGTACTCGTAATCATGATGCGTTCCTACGCGATTGTTTAGAGGTGGAGTTGGAGTTTCATAGCTTTAAAAACCAATGTATTTTATGATATTCTCGTTATTTTTATTAATTTAAAAATGACATACATATGTACATATATATATTTAAAAATTTACCCGTAGCTTTGATCCATTGCAGCTCGTGCTCTATCCAATATCGAAAAGACTTTAGTCTTTGCAGGCATTGGTCGAGCGACTGGTCCACGACTTGATGGTGGAGGGAGAGCAGGTACTGAAACAGGTGGGAAAGCTAAAAATATTATTGGTTAGCGACATATTTAAAAAAAAATAATACGTCAATATATCAACAATTTATATTTAAAACAGCAAACCTCGTGACGTCCTTTGCAATGCTGGTCTCGTAGCAGGTCTGAGTATACCACCTGCTGCAGGAGGGACACCTCTAATAGGAGGTCGTCTGTCTTCTGTAACCGTTGAATCATCAGTCATGCTAAGTTCCATTTCACGCATTTGTTCTTGTCGTATGTTATCATTATTGTCAGGAATTAAATATTTTCTAACTTCCGCAAGCGCAAATGCTATACGAGCATATGCTTCTGCCGGTGGTGCTAAGGCTGTTATCTCCACGTGTAAGTCATCCGAAAGATGAGCGTATTTGGGATCCAATGACATGCGACATTCTTCTTCCTACAATGAACCATTATGCTATTAATTTGTTAATAATAAACTGCGAGAATAAGTACCATCGCTATAAGGAATATCTTACGTACAGGTATAGGCATTTGAACGCAATCTAAGAGAATATACCTTCTGCCGGTCTTTCATCGATCCTCTTCCTAAAACTGCCATTTTGCACATCGTTTCTTCTTGTAAACGTTTCATAGAATTTCCCTTTGGTCCTAATAGTTTGCCCACAAAATTAAACTACAAGAAGATAATAACAACATGCATCATGATCTATTGTCAACGTGACCTAATTTAGAATATAGACAGGACGTGATTACCTTTGGATGTTCACGAACGGGTACTAAAACTTTTACAGAAATACGTATTGGTTTTTCACGGTAAATATCTACATATTTTGGATCTCTCAATGGTTTTCCAATAGCTTGAGTTTTCTGTATTTCTATAAAATAAAATATGATTTATCAGGCATTAGTTTCTACGTAATTTGATTACATGGAACATTCTTTAAAAGACTCCAAAACATTAAGTCTTGCCTTGATCGATCAGCCGTGTTGCATTGGGCCATTTTTGTGAGTCCAGCTCGATTTTCTCTTGTAAAAGTTCTTTTACATACTCCCCAGCCTTGTCAACTTGATGATCCTTTTCTTCTCGTTCTTTATCCAACGGTACTCTAGGTTTCTTTTCAGGAGATTCATCTCTTTGATACTTGTAATCTCCATTACTTGATCTTTCAGCCATGATTCCGTATTGTATGAAATAAAAACTAAAATAATAAACAATTCTTTTGTTACACAATATCTTCCTTCTGAGTGTTAAAAAAAATCAAGTAATCACAGACTATTAAAAATTTACACTGAAAACGCGCAAACAATAACACAATGGCTGATCCAGAGGGATGAAACTTTACATCGTTTGAGGGGAAACAATACCCCGAGTCAAATTCTGCGATGACCGAGGCGCTACCTAGTCGTGTCCTCGTCGTTTCCAGCGAATGTATGATGAAATAGTAATACCACCACTGACTACATATATGGATAGATCTCTCATGCCCATGCGCCGGCGATGTGTATCTTCGGAGAAGTTCGTCAATGGAGTTTTAGAATTTTAATGTATCTACTCGATAGTCAGTCAATGAATTTTCGCGTCGGCGATGTGTATCTTCGGAGAAATTCGTCAATGGATTTTCAGAATTTTAATGTATCTACTCGATAGTCAGTCAATGAATTTTCGCGCCGGCGATATGTATCTTCGGAGAAGTTTACGGGAAAAAATTTACGGGTCTAGATTTACGGGAAAAAATTTTTCAAAGTCCCGAAAATCGAAGAAGTATCAGAAGAACATAAGATTAAAGAGGTATCCAGAGTTTGTGCGTGCTACCTCCTCGCGCAGCCTATGTTCCTGTTAGAAATCCAGGTTTACGGGAAAAATTTCTGAAAGTCCATAAAATCGGAAAAGTATCAGGAAAAAATGAGATTAAAGGAGGTATTCGAAGGAGGTACCCGGAGCAAAAAAAAATTACCCGCTAATTTTAAATTAAATTTAAACCTTTGTTACGTCCCCGTAACCGCTAAGACGCCTGTAGGACTCTTTCCCTCTTTCCACTACATCATTTCTCGAAAGGACTCTATCCATACCTGGTTACTATATATACAACTTCCAAAACCCCTACGTTCGTAGCGTCTGGGATAGGGTCAGTCTGCATCAACCCCACTGATTTGTAGGCGGACCCAAGACGAAACGCACTTCCCTTTCCCTTCATTTTTCCTAATAAACCACCTCCTTAACACCACCTCTCCAAACGAGTTTCTTCGGAGGACGAATCCGTTACGCGTCCTAGGACCAACTGGACCCGGCACATAACACCTTTTATTTAAATTTAGCGGTAAATTATTTAATTTAAATTATTAAATTTATTCTGAAATTCCGAAAATTTCATGAAAAATCTTTGCAGTAACGGATCTCGAACCTGGACCCACAGAACGACTACAACCGTATAGCTAGTAATCTTTCTGACATCATTGAAATTTAAAAAAATTTGTCTGACTTTCAGCCCAGTCTCTGTATGTACTACATATATTAATTAAATAAACATATAAATCTAAGCAAAAAAGAAATAAAAATTGCATTGCATATTTGAACTGGGTGCTTAGAAGCAGTAACCAGCACGTCGTTGGACCCGGGAAATCGTACAGTAGTATCTTGTACCATACACGTGTTTCCCATCGTAAGTTATCATATTATAATCACCTCATAACTATAATATAAGTATTTATTGTAAAATTTATTGTAATTGTTATAGAAATTTGAAAAATTTGATGAGTATGGAGTCTTCTTGAGAGTGGGGAGGAGTGGGGAGAAGTGGCACGGAGTGTGGTTGGAGTGGGGGGTACTCGAGGTCTCTGAACGTAACAGTTGACGGTGGGGGCATCGATGTCGCGTCATTACACTTTTGAACTTGCTCGAATCAACACCCTTTCTATCCTAGACCATATCTAATCATTTCAATTATTATTTTGTCATAATATAATACATTTTACTATAATATACACCATACACTAGCATATTATAACCATCTTATAATATGATACGAGGTATTACTATAAATTTGATAAATTTAGTAACACAAAATAATTATTTTATAATTTAACAAATTTTTTAATTGCAGAATCTCGTTCGCAGTTGGAAATAGTCAAAGCCCCTGGATATAAACGATAATTACATCGATCCAGCGTCATTCCCTGCTTGTACTTGGTCGAGTTAACATTTCTTCTATTCTAAACAATATCTAATTATTAAAACTATTACTTCCGAAAAACAATATATTTTCTTACAGTATAATACAATGGACATCTTTTCGCAAGGACATCAGTTACATGCCATGGATTTATATTACAGAATCGATATATTCTACGGTATTAAATAATCGTAATATAATTGGTATTAATCCTACATTACGCAGCAATTAATATACACACTTAATAGCCGCTTGATTTTTCAGAAATCGTCATGGAAGAATTCTCGAGTACGTATTTTAAAACGTAATAACATAAAATTTGATTACAATTTTAATCGTATTTACTTCGACATTGATTGTAGCATGTAGTGGGGATAAACAAAACGGGCACGCGCTCGCCCTTGAATAGGGGTCGTAAACCAACAGCTATTCAATACGTCACAGTTCTTGGAAGCGTCAACAGCTTTAGCTCACACGTAAGTATACAAAGTCTTAAAATTAATACATTTTCTTTAATATTTCCAAAGTTTACGAAAGGATCTCCATACGCAGCAACCTCCACGTGGTGAGATCCGGGCAATCGGTGGTGCCTTCGTTTATGCATTTTGCATTATATGACGAAGGCACTGCCGAGCTAATGGCTGACGTTCGTTGTATTATAAAAGCTTAGCTTTTATAAATTTTTAGAATCACGCGTTGCTTTTCATATCGAGATTTAGTATAATAATATTGGTCAATTAATTAAAACTATACTTGGTTTAAATAATTTGCTGCTTCTTATCTGGCATTATTTACATGCTATATCTATACTTTTTAAATACCCACACGATTAGTATATCATTTTAAATTTAACTTTTTCGCGATAACTTTTCTCATTTTGCATAATTTAGAAAGTAGATATTTTAATGTAGTTTGAAAATTTTGCAGTTACATCTTTCTATTTTTTTTTCTTTTCTTATTGTACTTAAAGTAGAAGCAATTCGTAATTCCAGAGAAAGTTGTTTCGATATAATAGATTTTATTTCCAATCTAATGGATTCATTTCGATCAAGTAAATTATAATGATTTGTGTTTCAATTAAATTACTAAAGTATTCACTTTAAATTATTAAAGTTTGCTTTAACGAATATTTATTTTATAGATATAAGTTTTCTTTACAGATCTTCAGTAGTGGCCGCGCGCAATGCGGTCGTAGAGTCAGTGTTTATTCGAACATATATCTTGCTTTTTACAGCCGAATGGGCTATTTTCAAAATATAAAAGTAGTCTAAACCGCGTATTAGAATCATAACACACTTTGGGCCAGTTCGATAGAAGAAGATTGCGAAAAATATTGTAATGGTCCAAAGTGTGCATCTTTAAGAAGACATCACGAGGATCACTTCTTTTCAATACATTTATATGTAAGTATCTTTCACTTTTCTAATAATTTCAACTGTTTCCATCAATTTGTATTTTTAAACAAATAACTTATCATTTTCGTCTTTGTATGAATTACAGATAAATCAACGATTCAACGGTACAACGATTCAACGATTCAACGATTCAACGATTCAACGATTCAACGATTCAACGATACAACGAAACAACGAAACAACGATACAACGATTCAACGATACAACGATATTACCAACCCACTTCACGACAACGAGTCAACCTACTACGAGGGGGACGAGTGTTTTGGAGCCACCGCAGAACTTCATAAGTAGTAAGTGAAAATTTACAAGTTCCTCCAGTGCTCATCATGCCAAGGATGAAAGATCCGAATTGGCACGTGTTACTGGTTGTATTTCGTAGACGTGTTTGTCGCAACGAGCATAAGTGACCGTGAATAAAGACCCTGGATTTATTCACGAGTGATTCCCTATGTGTTTCCTTCTTTTCTCTGATTATATTTTGTTATCTCAGGTAGGGTCTTCTTGTTTCAACGCGTTGATAATTCTTTCATTCATAGTTCTCTTAATTTTTCACTTTGCTTTTCGAGTTTGCTCGCGTGATTAGAGAAGAAGTCGGTTGATTAGCAGCCGACTTCGTCAAAATAGTATGTGACTTGTCTTCCATGCATTGCCTCGTACTTAGAAAATTTATTTCGATACATCGATAACGATATAACCAAGAACGAACAAGAAGACGATTTTCGCGACGGATAGATTCTGACGTACAAGCGATGTATCATGATCTCGTCTTTCATTAGAATAGTCGCTTGTATGAAGGAGCGTCCGAGGTTCTTTTTATTTTTTTGAAAAAAGTAGTTACATGTCAACACACCATTACCACGAGTCGGTGTCTTTTGACCGAATGGCTCTTATGTGGTAAAACGTCGACAACCAAACTTAGCCCGTTTTGAAATTTTTAAATTTTGCAATTTTTTCAATTTAAAAGTCAAAGTAAAAAGTAGCTTCACCTAATCACATTTTAGCTCAGGATTTTCAGCCTAATCTACTAATTCCCGTTTCTCCCCCCTGTGCTCTCCGTATTGTCACTTATGCATGGGCCCAGGTGCTACTGGCATGAGTGAGAATCGGTTAGCATGGGTTTAGTTTTAAGTTACCCCCTCGGCGACTGTCAATGTGCCGGTGATTGTGCACGGCGTACGGTTCACCTGTGTGCTCGTATTTAGGTGGTGGGCGTGCGTCGATCGCGATAAAATGCTAACACGATTTTGTGATAGCGTGTGCATCTCATAATGCTTTTAATTAAAATCACGTTTTGCAAAGTAGAGTCA
>JAIFRP010000026.1:63721-83472 GCA_032403825.1 Odynerus spinipes
GGAACCTTCTCCTCTCGTCGGCAAATCGACTGGTGAGAGATTATTGACTGCCGGTGTACATATAATGGTCTACGCTTACAAAAATTAATGACAATTGATGTTATATTGGAATAATACAACGATCCTGTTTAATACTAAGATCCTGGTAATGAATGTGTTATGTATGCTTTATCCTGGGTGTCACTAAATTATTTAACCTACTAATTCGATGATAAAAAATTGATATAAAGTTTATTATTTTAAAAAATATTTTCTTTCTTAAAATATATTGTTCATCATTCGTGATTATTTTTAACTCACAGGATTGTATACAATTTCTCGGCAAACAGGAGTCAATTCAAACTAGCGTAAACTACGAGATATCTCGTAGGCGGCAGTGCATGGGTTAACCTCTATGAGAAAGGGTAAGTACTTAGGGGAGATGTGGAAAATGTTTTGGAGATCATTTGTGGTAAGAACTTACCGCGAATACGCATCAAGAATTTTGGTCCGATCCGACTTCTGGTTTCAAGATTGTTAGAAAATGTATTTTCCTGCTTCATCCGCACGTAGACGCCCAGTCTAGCACGTCATTTTCTGTTGTAACGAATTTTGTGTGTGTGTGTGTGTGTGTGTGTGTGTGTGTAAGAGCAAAGGTATAGCGCGAAATATATACGTGTATGTACATACAATAATCTGTTATATTATTATACATATATAATATAATATTAATATATAACTGTTATACTGTTATATTATATACATAAAAGTCCTGTATTCTTTTCTTTATATGTAAAAGCTCTGCTTAAACTATTAAATTACTAAACAACTAACAAAGATCGTAGACATTTCAATATTAAAATAAAGAAAACTCTCTACATTCCTGCTTAAAAATTCGTAGAAAATTGCAAATTTTTCAGGAATACGTGGAGAAAACAGTATTCATGGAAATGACAGTGTCTACGCTTAACAAATCTCGTGCACGGCTATCGAATATTATGACCGATGAATAATAATTAATGAGAGGTTTGGATATGTCCAGTCAAAGGTGAATATCTCTACTGCCGCATTAAATCGCGACGAAAGTGCTTCTGGTCGTCTAATTAAGTGCCCCGAAAGGGAAGGAAGACGGTGGAATACGCTTTACGAGCGGCGATTCGTATTAATACACCAACTTTCACGGCGGTACACCTTCTCTCTTTTTCCTGTTCTCTCCTTTTCTCTCTCTCCTTCTTGCGCGCTTTATACCGGCCGCATAAAAATAATAATTAATATACATGAGATCCGTACCTTCTTTAATCAGCCCCTAAAGCCAGCACCCTCGCGCACGAACCGTGGCCCCTGAGATATTAAAATTGTTTATACTTGATAATTAGCATTCGCGGAAGTACGAGAAATCGTAGCCAGCGAATTATTAATATTTAAAAAACATAGAGGAATAGAAAAAAAATACGTCCTTACGAAGGGACTTCACGGATTTCGCGAGATCGAAATTTAAAGCTCGCGAGAACGGTGCGAAACGACGAAGCAACGTTTATTCTCAACTCGCGCGAACCTTCCCCGAATTATTATTTTTATCTCGACGATTCAGAAGTTCGCTCGAGTATTCTCGTGAATTCCTGTGAAAAGTAAAAGAGCTTTCTCCCCCTGGCATCCTTCGCCTGCGAGCTCTGAAGTTAATTCGGAGGATTAACTCGGTATTATACGAATCGGGCAATCTGTTTCTTCTTCTTCTTCCATCTACCTAAATTTTCACCCGTCGCGATGTAAATTGTCGTTAATAAACATGGCTCGACCCTTCTCCCTTTTTCGTTTGACGGCTGGTGGAATAAAAATATCTTTTCACTCCCAAGATAGGTACAACTAATTTTTCGAAAGGGATAAAATCGATTTTGCTCTACTTTCGCGTTCTTATTTTTTCGAGATTTCTTACGTCATTCCGTCCTCGTTGTCGTCGTAGCTTTCGGGTTTTACTTTCGAGTTCGGTCGTTTCGTGTCCTCTCGATTGTTTTGCGCCCACCGCCGTATAACGTGGTATAGCAGAGGAACGTTCTCTCGAGGCGCGATAAGAAACGAACGACGGATAACTCCCCTTTGGCACCGCATTAGAGAAGCGATTATTTTCTGCCAGTTACACTTCGCTTAATGCTTCTCCGCTACGTTTACGTGAGAGCATTTTTTTTCCTAACTCCTGTAACTGCTCGTTATATATCGTGACTCGAGTTAAAAGCAGTGATAAGAAATTTGAATGGTGTATTCTTGCCACCGTATTAGAGGTCTATATAATTACTTGGAATTAATTAAAAAAGAATTTAACCTTGTAAAGCTTTTGGAGAAACGCTCGGAGGACAATTTACGTGCCGAGTCTATTCTTCTTATTTATTACAATCTGGTATAGTTTCAGCGTATAAATTTTTAATATAAAATTTCGACTGAGAGATCATCGCCTTGGTTAACAAAAGAAAATACTATATAATAAGCAGCATAATAATACAGAAATAGTACAAAATGTTACTTGGGTCGATAAGAAGTAACCGGCGCGGCGCCAAGGCTCAGAAGCGAGTGGGACGAGGTAGGAACGAATTATAATAACTATGCGCGAATACGGCAGATGGCTACACTACAATACGCACTACCATATATGGTACGTCGTCCCCAGTTTCTCCAAGGATCGCTGTATTTTGTAAATATGAGAAATCATATTACACCTTAGTTACTTTGTCACTAATCATTCGACTCATAGATTACGAATTAAATGCATGTATATTTTTTATATCTCCTTTGTTTGTTACAAACCAAGTAGCAACGTTTAAGAGATGTATTGTCAGTTTTTAATTAAAAAATAATTTTGCGGTGTCGTCGATGACGTTGCTCACGCAACACGCCTTTGCCGGCGACGTAGCTTGCTCGAATTTTGTTCATTGATTTCAAGGTACATACGTCCAGCTAATTCTTCGTGCTAAAATTGATTATGCGAAGCCCAAATTTAAAGAGATCTGGGAGGTAGGAATCGGATTGATTCTAACATAATGATTACCTTTACTTAATCAATGTATTTGCAATATGTTTGCATAAAGTTGATTTCAAACTTATAGAGTGACTGTTACAGAGCTGTTTGTAGCGAGTGAATTGTGTAATGTCGAATGAGATGTACAGGGTGGACCAGTAACTGTTAGCACTTAAATATTTCCGTTATTTGTTATGATATAGAAAAATGTTATATACGAAACTTGTATGGCATGAAGGGAGACATAAGGTAATATAAATACTTTTTGCGTGGGTGGAGACGTATAGAAGTTTTCAAGGTCACCTTGATTTTTTTAAATGGATTAATGTTTTTTTTTCTATAGCGTGGTAATGAGTCATGAGCGGAATACAACGACATATGACTCAAGGTCATTCAAGGTCAATAATTACAATGCCAACGGCCATAATTTCGAACATGTACTGTAAATTGAAGCCTGATTAATAATAGAAATTCAAAAGCTTTACGAATTACTTGTCTTGTAATTATCGAGTGAGTGTCCGAGGGAGGATTCCTCCCAAGAAAAACGATTTTTCCTTCTCCTCAGAGGACCTTAGAACGGGGGTGTTGCTGCAAAAGTTTTTTCTAATTGGCTAGATTCTGCTTCACCCCATCGAGTTTAGACGTTAGGTGGAGGCATACATATATACCGGTATGTACTTTCTTTAGCACTTGCAGTGGTCGTTGGCCCCTTCGCAACTTTATGATGGGGCCTGGCTAACGTCACGACCAGGGCGCCTGTTACAAGTACCGAAAGTTAATCGTTCGACGCTTAAAAAAAGGTTTCTATTGTAACGTGATTTAAGAACCGCCGAAGTCCTTGCTTGAATTTGTGTTTTGTAGAAATGAGGACCCCGGTATATGTGTTAAGGATTATTGATGAGAACTACGTCCACGATTTAGACGTAGATCGTTTAGAATTGTTTAGGTTTTAAGCTTGCTCATTCCTTTTTTTTATATTCGACGGAACATCTGCGACAAGAATACAGTTCCTCGATCAATTTCGTATATAAATGAGCTTATAGATTAATTTTTTTGAACAATTGAAATGATTTCGAACATAGAAGTGATAGAGAATGATTGAAAGCGCATAACAGTACTCGCTCTTTGTTATGCAGTAACAAATAGAAAAGTCGAAGGCATGTTTCATTCGCGAAAGTGTAGGTGGTCGGTAGATTATATTAGACGAATGTTTAGTGATTTAGAGTTAACAGGCCTTTGTAAAGAACAATTTACTACTCGAGATATGTTAAAGGGTATTCGGTGTCATATCACGTTACGAGAGCTTCGATGGAGGTTCTTCAGCGTGTTTAGAAGCAGAAGCTCGGTACAAGGAGACGTTCCAGTACACGTACGTATATATTCGAATCCAGTGACTATGGCATGCACGGTATTTGAGTAACGGCGCACCTTGGAAATTCTTTTTCGAGTTTCCTACCTATTTCCTCCTCTTCCTTACACACACACGCGCGCGCGCATGCACACATATACTCTTTCTACTTCATGCCGAGACACGTTTCCTACCAAAAGTAGGATAGCTGCGATCCAACACCGAAGAACAGATCGCTCGGGTACTCCTTTGGTGCTGCATCAGCGCGTAAACGTCGACACGCTCTCGAGAATATGATGCTCTTCTAGAGACGGGGATCTTGAAATCTTTTTCGGTACCTCGCATCAGCTACTATGTATTAACGCTATCGACCCGCGCAAGAACGACGTTCAGTCTCTTTATACAAAGTATCTAACGTGGTTCCCTGCTTTCTATCTTACCGATCAACGAGCTTCTTAAATTTATCTACAAAAAGGTAACTCAGAAATCAATTTACCCATCCCCCCGAGAAAAAAGCTAACCTTCCGTTAGTAAATCCTCTGAAAGAAAGTTTGGAACTTTTACGAGAACGTAAACCCCAACCGAGTACTTCTGCTTTCATCATCATCATCGTCGACCTCCCTCACTCTCGTATCACATTTTGCGATTCCTCACTGATAAGTATCGATCAAGAGCTTACTTACTTAGACAACGAGGTCGAGAGACATTCTAAAACTTCGATACCTACGCAACTCTTTAAGAAGGGTCGCGTAAGAGCAAGTAGTTAACTCGCGTTCGGCTACACGGCTCCCGCAATATTTGTAGTGTCCCAAAAGCTGCGAGGGAGTTTGCTCGTAGATGCGACCGTTATCAGGGAACTGATCTAGGGTGTTACTGGTAGCGGTGGGGCTTGTACGAGCTTGCGAGAAGATCGTGCCGGTAAGTAGTGCTGGTACTGATGGTTCGTGGTAGTGGCGGTGGTGATGCTGGTGGTGGTAACACCGGAGATGCGCTTTTCGCCGAAGCTAGGTGGTTTGAACGGAGTAGTGGGAACGGTTGCTTCGGCAGAGTTATTTAGCGGGAGGCGTTGTTCTGGCTCGCGTACTATGTGGGTCGCCGCCGGCTTAGTACCGGCGGGTAAGCCTCATGAAACATGAGTATCCAACGGGATGACACCACTAACTCCTTTATGGAGATGGAAGCTTATGCATGAATTGTGAGGATAGGCGAATCCTACCCGTTTCCTTACCACCACGCACCTCGTCACGTCGAACACACGCTCACGTGGGGCCGTCTTTTGGATCCACTTTACCGAAGGGCCACTACGCCGAGTGGTGCTTCAACTTTGCTGGACATCCATCCTGTGTGTGTCTTCTCTGAGTGTCGATGAGTGTTGCCACTTCTGCCTCTGGTTATGTCTTTGAGGGATTTGCTTTTATACGAGTCTTAAAAAGTTGCTTTGGATTTATCGTGATTTCTTATCTGCAGTAAATGTATTTTTTTCTTAATCGTTGTTTTATCTTTCATATTTGACGATCTGAGAGTTCAAGAATGAATCAGATCATGATCTTCTCTTTACAAATATATTTTATTCCCGTTGGACTTGGAGATGTGACCTTTGGATTCGTAGGGGGGGGGTGATAGAGTACCCCCCTGCCGAGTGAGAGAGTGAAGAGATTCCTGGCTCATTGCGAGTGACAGTTTAGGCTTCGGGTGTTTCTTTTATTCGGAGCAGCGACGACTTGATGATGGACACAGTTGATAAGCGTCTAATTTCACCGAGCTCCAAATCTGGACTCTCCCTAACCCCTCCTTTCTTCTTTATTCCTTTTCATTCTACTACTCTGTCTATTCTTGCTTCTCTGTGTCTATTTTATTCTATTTATCTCCACAGTCTCTAGAGATACAATAGAGTAGATTCCCATATAACGCGGTGATTGAATTCCTAAAAAATACGATATTATGTACATCAGTTAAAAAAAGTAAAATTAAATATGAAATATAATTTTTTTCTTTATGTAATTATAAATATAAAAAAATCTCGCCATATGTCGTCTCGTGTGATGTCTTCCTTAATTTTCTAGCCGTGCTATACGGGGATTTACTGTATTAAAGTATCTACGTGCTATGCGGTATTAATATTTTTAATAAATAACTTCGATCACGGAAAATAGCCGAATGAACGAAGATAAATGCAATAAACTTGGAAGAAAAAAAATTCCTGGTGGACGCGAGGTGACACTCGTTACGTCGTGGGACCTCGGAAAGCAGCAAAAACTTTAGAAATTTCAACGGGCACTCGCCTCGATTCTCTTTGTAGCACGTCAAAAACTTTCCATCCGAGTCGAACGTGAGCGGCTTTCCGTATCGAAGAAAATCGTCGTCGTCTTGGTCGTCTTCTTGGTCTCCGTCGTGTCTGTTGGTTCACCGAGTTTGCGAACATTCAATGTCGATGTCGTATTTCTCGATACTTTTGTTATAACAAATCGCGATTAAATAAATCTCGTTCGCGTTACATTCTCGGAGCGAGAGAACGCGCGGTGCATTCTTAATGACATTTCTGAATAATTGCTTCGTAAATTCCTTCGAACGAGACATGCTTATTCTCGCTAATTTCCGTACTTCGAGAAAATCTCTAAGCGAAGTCGGAACGATATTCCTTGAAAAAGGGAATTTGAGATTCTCCGGTTTAATGAATTCCTTATTAAGTAGATTATTTATTCATTTCATGCGTTTTGATTAGTAAAGACAATTGACTTTCGAATTTTTCGGAGAACTTCAAATTTGCAAGAATTTCACGGAGAAAAAAGAAAAGTGAAGAAAATAAGAATGAAATTTGGAAATCAAGAGGGTAAGCGTATTTCGTAAATTGGGAACCCGCTTAGATTCATTTAATATGCATTAAACTGAGCCGCTAACTTAATCACTAGAGTTCCCACAATATTTCATAATTTAAAAACACCAACCTAGAGTAGATTAGACCTTTGAGTGTAGTCCAACGAAATTCCGAGTTCTTCCTTCTCCACTATTTCCCTCTCACCTATTCTTTCTGGTGTTCATTAAATCAGATGGTGCGTAGAATATTTTGTAGGGTAGACCCTCTTAAAATAAAAGGGAGAATCACATATTGCACGTAGCTACTGTTTGCAAGGTGTTAATTCCTTTTTAATTCGTATTTTATGAACCTGCACCGCAGTACGGTTATATTTCTTTTCCTTCGCGAAACTGTAGCAGACTTTTTAATCCGACGTTATCGTGATAAAATCGAAATACGATTTGGTAGTTAAAAAGAACGAAGACAAGAAAAGATGATGGTTAAAATTTGCAGCTTACTGTACGAGCGTAATAACGCAGGACGAAGCTGGTTCAGGAAAGTAATACGTAAGAGGAAATAAACTCACTCTCTCTCTCTCTCTCTCTCTCTCTCTTCCCCCTCTCTCTTTCTCTTTCGTCGTACGTTTCGGGATATCTGACACACCCATCTCGACCAACGAGAATCGTTGAAAACTTAACTGCTCGCTCTCTTTCTTGCCTAAACCTTTCTCTCTTTTTCTCACACGTACACACACATACAGTCGAAAGAACCCGATGTTCTGGCTCTTACTCCGATATTTATGTGACTTTTCGCTTAATTGCCCGCCGAAAGAAGTTACGCCGTAATTAACGCTATCATTCGCGGACTCGTGGGAAATCGGGTTCCTGCGAGAGTTTCCCCGACATCTGTCCTGGAATATCTGTTAACTTCCGCGGAAAGGGCAACAAGATTGTTGATTATACCGAGAAATATTAATTAAGATCGATATTAATCTTGTATCTTTTCTTTAAATCTTCTCGCAGTGGTTTAATTAGTTAGTATCCCGTTTTCTAACTCTTGCATGTGCGATCTATACGTGCCATTATAATCAAACAATTTTAACAAACGATATCTACCTACTTTAAATTTCATTAATAATTAGGGTAAACAGATTAGTAGATGAACAAATTGTAGATTAATCGGTCATTATGAAAAAATAGACTTTTGATCTATATTATTCTTTTTTATTTTATAGAACAAATCTTTGCGGTTTTACAAAACCAAGATTTGTAACGAAAATTTATATTTTTGTTTGTCACAAGGCTTTTTACGATGAAAAGGTTAAAAGTTGCGTTATTTATAATGCAACTTTCTTGGTAGTGATTTAAGTAATTGTTTTAAGTAATTGCAACTTCTTTTCTGTTCATATAAGGCGAGTGACAAGAGAAAATATAAATTATATCACTACTGAAATTATATTATATTTAATGTAATGTAACATTTTATATTAAATTATTTATTCTATTTTATTTTATTTTATTTAAATTTAATTGAATTTAATGTTTTATTATTTTCTTAAATTGTTTTTAAATGACAAAAATAATAAATTATATGGGCACATAATGGTATTTTCACCTGTCCATCTATTACTTATGAATTGTCTATTAACCATTCCTGCCGTCAATTTATTAGTGATATGGACTAGGAGTAAAATTTTCATTATTTTATATATGAATACATTAATTTTTTTTAAATGCTAGTAATTTTATCTTTAAATGTACATTATTACGTATGAAGTTTTTGATTTTTTATAAAACAAATATTTATAAATAAAACCTTAACATACATTTCGGAATCAATTAAACTATCCTCCGTTGGCATATTTACCCTACAAAATATCCGATATACGACATATAAAAAATAATATAATATTATACGTTCTGAAAGATATCTTCAACTAAACATTCTTTCCGGCGACAGGATTTAAATTACATGCTTACCTTCTTTCAAAAATAAGAAAATAAAAATACCATGTGTCATCTTTTCACTCGCGAGAGATCCTATTTCTAAGACAACGTGCCGGGCTAATTTGTTATCGCGCGATACTACGCCGTCCTTCCTTCCTTGACGCGCGAAATTAAGTAAAGATAATTTCGAAAGCGACAGGGAGTTGTCTCCTTAATGCCACTTAAGGTGCGATTTAAATTTAGCGCCGTAATGCCATACGGCTCTTCTTTTTAAGACTTGGCTTAGGTGGCGGTGAAGGGGAGGAGTAGGGGGTTGAAAAGAGGAGAGGGTATTGTGCATCGTGCCGTAACACTATTTCGGCAACGTAAAAATAAGCCATTACAAACACGTGTCCTCGCCGATTAGCATAATGGTTCCTGAGACTACTCTTTTTTGTCCTTGCGAAAACCGGAAGGAGGAAAAAAAATGTTAATACAAAGGACGCTTTAAAACTGTATAACCCAGTCGAGTGTAGTAGCATGGGTGTTCGAAAGGTCCAGGTGCCGTGCATGTGTTCGCCGAAGTCATTACACTTCTTCGCTTTCCTTCCCTTCGGGAGATACTTTTTTCTTCCAACCCCCCACGTCCGGACATTCTGCCCTTCGCGAAGTTCCCGGCCCTTCGGCATTGGATTGAGAAAAATTTCAGATGGATCCAATGTACGTTTCTAAGTGTACTCTTAAAGGGAGGGTTACCATGATCATGATATAACGTTAATGTAAGTATTAGGACGCAACATAAATAAGTTCGGTTGTAACAATGAACGCATTTTAATTTTTTAAATTCTATTTGGACGGTATTAACTAATTGTCTTTATAACGGGAAACTGTCATAAATTCTAATGGAGATTACATAACTGATGGAATGTAATTCTTTAATTTGTTAATGAATAATACAGTTATTGACTGTAACCAAACTCGTTTGCGTTACGACCCAATATTCTACTTTTAAAACGATCTTCATCGATTTTTAAAGGTTTATATAATTAAAAAATAATGTTTCCTAATTACAGAGATACAAGATCGATGAATTTCTTATAAATATACAAATATCAAAGCGAGCTAGTGACACGAGCGTTCACGAAGGAAATAAAACGGAAAGAAGGAAAAAAGGATCCCGGTCGGTCTAATTTCATTAATACGACCAAAGAAAAGTCAAGCCGGGAGTCGAGCGAAAGTAATTAAACGCTCGCAAAGTCTCACCTCGTAATTAGATCAACGAGTACCACGGAGAAGAAACGTTTGCAGCAATCTCGTCTTTCAAGCACGTCAGTCTCACTCCATATCTCTCTCTCTCTCTCTCTCTCTCTCTCTCTCTCTCTTCTACTTCTCTGTCTTTCCTTTTCTCCAACTCCTTCGTCCCGTCGAATCCTTCGTCTGTGGTTGTAATCCTTCGCTATCGTTATTTGTTTATAATTAGCAGCCGGCGATGAGAGACAAAAGGAAACGCTGTGGGCGAGTCAGGAGTAAGGGGGATATTAAGAGAAACGAAGGTAAAGGAGGAGTTGGGGGGAAAGGTGGAGGTGGCTGAGAGGGTGGCGGAGGATTTGGCCGGAGCGACGTTTAAACCCGAGAATGCGGTGGCTCGGTGTGACATCGTTAACAAGCAACAACTTTCCGGCATTGTTTTCTCGCGGAGCCGACAAACTGGGCTAATTGCCGCAAGCTTCTGACCTATTCAACGAGAGTGAGAGAGAAAGCGAGGGAGAGAGACTCGCGTAACTGGCTGCTTGCGGCCGACGATTTTCCTCGTCCTCGTCGACGAGGCAACTATTCCCTGGAATGGGTGAAGCCTCGCATGACTTTCTGCCACGTTTCACCTCCACTTTGCCTCTCTCTTTCTCTCTTTCACTGTCCATTTATCTGTACTCTTCTCTCTCTCACACACGCACACACGTGCACGCGTGCGCACACACGAACGCTCATAGCTTCCCATCCAACGTAAAAAGCACGTCCTTACCTCCCACCCACGGTGCAATCGTCGCGGCTTATTAACCCTGCTCTCGGCTAATTAGCCGTAATCGCGACGACGTGCACCGCTTATGCCCGGCCGACGTGCCGATGCCACTTGACTTTCTCTTCTCTCTCTTTCTCTCTCTTTCTCTTCCCTCTGCCGTGAGTGTGTGTGAGAGAGAGAGAGAGAGAAGGAGAGGGAGAGGAAGATAGCGTATTTGGTCCAGTTTAACGCGAACAGAAGAAGCGTCATGATTTCCTTCTTTTTTCTTTTTTTTCCATACCTACTCGTAATTGGATTACGTAATTTCATGTGCATATGCTTGTAGGTCACTTTCAAATGTTTTTTTCCCATCATAGAGTTTGGAAAACAGGAGTACAAGATTGGGTAGTTTTTTCAAAAGGGAGAATTAATGTTTGTAAAGGGGTCGCAGTAGGTGTTCTGTTTTATGATTGTGTAACAGCAAAGACGAGAAATTTTTGTTTAGGTAAACGCTATAGCAAGTTGAAGCGGTCATTACAGAAATTCAAGAAAGCTTTTTTTCCTTCGATGGGAACAAAGGCAAGGGTAACTACAAACTTGGTTCTTATAAAAGCCCTGTCTGACCCAGAAATACTTTTCTCGAGTGCTAGTGGAAGAAATAAATTTTTTCGACGGCGAAGTTTCTCGATGTGAAAAAAAAAATAAGATCGCGAACTTCTGATGGATCAACGGTACCTCTTTTTTATCGAAACATATTCGATCTCTATTCCTCTCCCATACAGATAATACTGACCTGTTTCGTACACTAAATAAATGAAATTTACAATAGAAATATTTCAAGTGGGATATCGTTTAAGTATAAATAGAATGAAATTAAGGTGAACTGAGAGTTGATAAAAGCGGAACGCGGTTAATGAAGTAGGTAAATAAAAAAAGAAGAAAAAAAAATAGATAGACTGAAGCGTACATTTTGTTACTTCGATAAATCGATCCAGGGCGGCACACTCGACCCACTGTTATAACGACGGCGATGAAGTAGGTAGGTATCTCGCGCTGATGTGTAGTGTCTATTAATTAAAAGAATGTTCTTCGTGGAACTTTCTATACGGTTGGAGAGAAAATTCGCGAACGAAGGGAGGGAGGCACGCATACGGAAAATTTCGCTGGCGAATAGAAAACGCGGCCTCTCAAAAAAGTACAGAGTAGATGTTTCGTGTTGCCAACGGCTCACAGAGTGGCCACCTCCTCCGCCTCTACCCCCCTCCTCTTCGTCATTCACCTTCATCGTCGAGACTCCGGCCTCTCAAATTATTCCATTTTCCTCTACGGTGCATTCTACACGGACTTCGTTTCCGTTGGAATGCGCGATAGTACACTACGTGGAAAGCGTAAAGAGAACTATACCGACAGTAGGCCAAGAGCTCTTTGAACGAAGACGATGACGACGATGATAATGACGACGACGAGAAAGACTACGCTTTCGTTATTTTGTTGTTTCCCTCTCGACGTGTTCCCGTTCTTCCTCCTACGAACGCGAGGAGTTTCGAGAAATAAAATAAATAAATTTTTAATAAAAATACATTTAATTACGAACTCAGTTTTGGTCTGTATTAATGGTGTACGTGATATCTGGTTGAACTCGGGGACAATAAAGTTTGGAAACTCGTTTGAAAAAAAAGCTAAATAAAAAATTATTAGATATGAAATATTCCTGACCAAATGTAAAATTATACTAGCGATAAATATTTTTTGGATTTTATGAAACATTCAATATTTTCCGTAAAGCGACTAATCGGTCTTCGAGAAGAGCATTCTTGATGTACAATTACAATATGCATGTGTAGTACTACGTATGAATTTTTTTGTACCAACGATGCACAGATTTATGACGAAAATGACACGAAATAACGAGAAAGAGAGAAAGAGAGAAATTCACGTGAGCCGTAGGCGTCTCATTTACGCACATTTTGCATGCACTTGAGTTTCGTTTGAGCGGTGAAGATTACAGGGAATATTATTTTGTTGGTGAAGCGTGTTACATGGAAGGCAAAAGGGGTACACGTTGAAGAGCGATAGAGGGTAGGGAGGAGAGAGATAGAGAGATAGATAGATAGATAGATAGATAGAGAGAGAGAGAGAGAGAGAGAGAGAGAGAGAGAGAAGAAAAGTAAAGGTGTACGTACTACTTATATGGATGTACCACGAGGACCTTTAAACTGCTTTGATACGCGCCAAGCGATCAGAGTAAGTGGAAAAGTGCGACCAAGATAGATAGATAGATAGATAGAATAAGAGTTAGAGAGAAAGAGAGGGAGGGAGGGAGTGATGAAGGGAGAGAGAACTCGCTCGACACTCGAAAGCTTTCCAAGGCGACAAATACACGTACTCGTAACGTGCTTCGCCACACCTACACGAACTTAACACTCACATTCTCGAGATACGAAAGTACGAGAAAGACAGATTCTCTCGACGTTGTGTTACACTCTCTCTCTCTCTTTCTCTCTCTCTCTTGCTCCTTCTCCCTCACTCTCCCTTTTCCTATCCGTCCATCTATCTATCTTCCTCTATCTTCTTCCAATTTGACTAACTCACTTTTGAGTTTCATCGAGTTACCTTAATCCCCGTATCGCTCCGGCGTTTCCTATTTTATTTGTACAAAATGTCGAAGACGCTCTATGAACTTAAAAAAAAATTCAAGGTAGATTTAAAAAAGGAACTTTGAAAGCGACCATGGAAATGGGGTAGGTATGTCGGGATATAAACCGAGGGGTGAGTCAACAAAAATAGGGATGCCAGCGAGAGAGAACGGAGAATCGTTAATTCATCGGTGGACGGTGTTTTAAACCATAGAAAGAAGAGAGAGTGGAAGGTGGGTGCAAAACTAATTGAAAAATTCTTTCGTATTTCACGCAACACGAGACAAAAGGACGGCGGAGTGGAAGTGAGCCGGTGTCTACACCGCAGACATCGGGCCGATCGAGCAAAAAATGGGCGGTGTCGAAAAGCACCACCGAGTCTCAAAAAGAGAGAGAGAGAGAGAGAGAGAGAGAGAGAGAGAGAGAGAGAGAGCGTCGACCTTTTGCGGGCGCGCAAATTAACCGACATTTTTCAACTTTCAACCGTAGGGATGGGAGAGAACGTTCGTCTCTCGGCGAGAAGCGAGAGAGGGTGAGTGAGTATAGGGAAGAAGGGCGGCCTCGAAAAAATTTGTAATTCGCACCAAGGATAGTACCGACGTAAGCGAATAGCATCGATGGACCCGTCAAAGGGTCGAAAAAGCATTCGATGCTTCCTAACCCTCTTTTTACCCTTCCTTCCTCTTCTTATTTCCTTCCTTCCTTCCTGTTGCCTTTCATTTCTCGATTCGTGTCACGTTGTTGGCCTAAACCCGACGAGTTGTCGACGCCAATAAAGCCGACGGCCAAATAAATATACTTCCTGCGAGCTTTTCCTCTTCTAACTGCCGAGAAAGAGAGAAATAGGGTAGTGCATAAACATCTCGTTGGAAAACTAGATAAGAAAAAAGAAGATATGATGTTATGAAAATTATAATCCAAGTGGCTCATCTTTGTTACGACTACGAATAAACAGGATATTCTGTAACCAATAACGTTATCGTAAAATAATTGAACATTTCTATGAAATTGTATTTACATTTCGAAGATGAACAACCCGGTAAGGAAAATGTCGGTTCCCGTGAATGAGATCAAGAGAGAGGAAGCGAATTAAGAGAGACGAGTATGAATTGCAAGGGAGGGAAAATAAGGGTAAGGGTAGGATCGATGAGAACTCTTCCATCCAAGAAGGAAAGGACGTACGGTTAACGCGCTTCCTTTTGCATCCCAAGTGGATGCGCCCTCTCAAAGGATTCCCTCCCCCCATCACCCGTACGAATACGTTACGCGAGGTAGGTGGGTATCTTCCCACGTCTAGTCTAATCAGCGAGTGTCTACGCCAAATGGTAATACGCACAATTTGCCGGAGCAAAAAATGGCAAAAGGCTCTTGTAGAATGGTTCTTTGTAAACGGTACAACGAGATTCCTTTCGTTGAAAGTATAATTTTCACTCGTGTCTTTCGACGTCGAGAAGAATGAATGATAAGTAAGGAACCTCTGAAAATTCACGTGGAAGTGAAAAAACATCATTATTTTCTGTTGCCTGATGTGCCCTTTCTCCGACTCGAATGTTGGAGTAGTAGCTGGAGTAGTAGGAGTAGAGCAGTGCTCCGCAACCTTTTATCCTCCACGGCACAACAACGTGTTTTCGATAATTCCACGGCATACCACAAGTAAAAGCTCGCAAATACATAAATTACAATAATACGTAGGTATATGTTTTTATTAGATAAAAAACAATAAAATAGCTCTATGTATGTAGATATTTACTTTTATTTAAGTTTTATATAAAGCAGTTTGAATCGTATACCAAAAATGAATGAATCGTATACAAGAACAAAAATGTATAGTTATAGATTACATGTAAACAAATTTCCTCTTTAAATTTAAATATAAAGTTTGTTGTTTGGTATTTACTTGCGCCTATTTAATCAAAGTTAATTTAAACATAATAACTAATTTATTAATGAAATAGTTGAGCTTGTTTTGATGAACATATGTTGTGAACATATGATGTACATATGTTTTATATTTGACTCTATAAATATGTTTTATTATCTTATATTTTATTATATAGTTCTATATTTTATTCTCGAGAAAATCATCGCGGCACAGCCAAGATCACCTCGCGGCACCTGTCCTAGAGTAGTGATGGCGAACCTATGACCCGCGGGTCACAGACTAACCCACGCTACGTCACGATTTTTAATATAAATACAATAAATATAATTTAAGCCCACACCGTCAAATTTAAAAATAAAATTAATATAATGTTGACCCACACGGAAAAAAGTTTCGCCATCACTGTTCTAGAGGAAGACGTCCATTTCGTCGTGCAATTTATTCAGACGGCGACCTTTTTCTAAATCTCCTACCACGTGTCTTTGAGTCCGATCGGGAATGATCAAGTTGTATGCGTGTGATGTAACTGAATATACTTATGTTACCGGCAAAGTATATAATTCCGACATTCTAGAGAATGCCGGTAACATTTACACTGTTTATAATACAATGATGTATAAATGTGTTTATAAATAATGGTTATCTTTAAGAAGGGTTTACCGCGAGATTCGAGATTGGCAGTTGTCGAGAATTTGCTGTAGCGAAAATGATCGCGTCGAGAATATGCGTGTCGATCGAGAGTGAGTTAGTTTTACGACTGATCTCAGAGGAGGACATTTCTTCTTAACGCGTTCGCTACCAGTGTCATATATGTTATATGTGACGCGCCGATTTCTATTAAGCGCCCAGTGTCATACACGTATGACGATAAACAATTTTAATATTTTCATGGTGGAAACAAATAAAATCTAAGTGACCAAAATCATCTATATATTTGTGACGTATTGAAAAACTAGATTTATATGATATACTAAAGTTCAATATCATGCGAGTAAAAATTTACAGTACATTTTACAAAAATTATCCGTTGCAGTTGGAATTTCACCTCCGCGGCGTGATAGTGAACGCGTTAAGAAAATCAATTTTCCACATTTTTGGAGAAATTCTAAGGGGGCTGGAAGAGCTAAATGCGTCTAATTAATAGAACTCCGTTTAATTGGGGATCGCTTCACCCCGTCTGCCCTGAGCGCGAAGGAGGGAATACAAGCACTGTTATGCACTTTCGATATCGAGTGCGAACATCATCGGTATTCCCATGATTTTATGGCAGGGCCTGGCTAGCGTCAACGGAGCCTGCTACGAGTCTCGAGAGTCGACCACTCGAGATTTCAAAAAAAGTTTCTTTTATTTACACGAATTTTCAAGAACCGTCAAAGGTCTCGACACCGTAGCGTGTCTCTTTAGAATTAAGGGCTTCGACGGTGAAGAATTATTGCTTTGACCTACTTCCATGATTTGAACGTAATTCTTCGAATTTATTATTTTTTTTAAATACACGATTGTCTCCTTTTTAACGATTAAAATAAATGCAGCTTTGTTGACGTTGCAGATGTGGATTTTTAGTAACTGTACATAACAGTACTCTTCCCTTTGTTACGATGGAACATTTTCGTTCGTTTACGACGTATAACTTAAAAATCGATCGAAAGTGCGCCAAGCGAATTCTATCGTCGGCATCACGAGCAACGACCAAGTAGTACCTACATACCTATCTCGTGGAGCTACCCCGACCATTTTGCATAATACGATAAAGAGTCGATTCGATATTATCGGAAATTATCGTTATTACCGATCGTATTTCCATTATGAGATTTCAAAGTGGTGCACGACGAATATCCTCGCGTTCTGTAACAGGTGGATGCTGACTATAATATCGACGTAGGATCGATCGAATCTAACAGTGGGATACGTTACGGTCCGATAAATTATACGGGACCGATAAATTGCTACGTTGAATCAATCGTACGTGTACCGGAAAAGTTGATCATTAAGCGTATCTATGGTTAATAAATTTGTTAGATTAAATTTACAAATCGATTTCGATATAGTTTCTTAGCAATTGTTAACTATTACAAACGTCAGGTTGTTCCAAAAGTTCTTCTTGTTTTATACTTCGGAAATAGGCGAAGAACTTTTGGGACGAACTAATAAAATTGTTTATGAAGAAACAAAATGAAAGTATAACTTTGTAATGTTGTAATTTTTTTGTCAAACTCACTATTATTTTTATAAATATTTATTTTAACAGTATATCTATATACATATAGTTCAGAATAATTACAGAAGAAACAGCATGTACATATACCTCGTGGGCTTTCATATGCGACTGACCTGATTAGGCCGTGCTCACGCACTAATGTCCAAAGTTTCCGCGCACTGTGGTGTCGATCTTACACATTTGTATCAGTAAGTTATCGTGTTTTTGCTAACCTTTTAAAAAAATGCAAAATATCGATGCCGTGACACACCTCTTGTGAATAAATAATTTAATTACTTAAAAAGAACATATAGTACTTGATTTGGTCACACTTTATATGGGAGAGACGTTGCTCGTTTCGCTTCTCCCGACTGACTTATAAAAGAACTGACGAATAAGACAGAGAAAAACAAATAAAAGGGGATCAACGTGACTAATACACGCAACAATCGAAGACAGCTACGAGTTCGCAATTAACACGTTGAGTGCCACATCGATTTTGTCCAAACTCGAATAATCCCGATTTTATTTACGATATTTTTCAAAATGAAGATACGAGCAAGTTCACTATCATATTTTTTATATTGGATCTTACATTACTAGCACTGTTGGTTACATTTTCGTAAATAGCAATAAAAAATACATATGAACGATTCGATGAAATCTGTAAAATTGAGTGGAGGAGTCACCGATGACTCCTATGGCAGTCAACGTGTTAACAAAGAAAAAAAGCTTCTAGAGCAGAGGTTCTCAACCTATGATACGCGTACCATAGGTGTATGTACGTATAATATTCCTAGGTAATACGCGAGATTATATCAAATAAAAAATCATAGGTCCACAAAAAAATTAGACGAATAGACAAAAGGTCTGTTCGTTGTCTATAAAGTTTTTACTTAATAATGTGTGTTAATATTTTTGAATAAAAGCTCCATTTACTTCCTGTCTACCACATAGTGGTACGCGACTCGATCACATATTGGTTTGGTGGTACACGGGAAAAACTAGTTGAGAACCGCCGTTTTAGAGAATTCCTTAGAATATATGTAACATCTACTTTACAACATTAAACAAACTTGAAACGGAAGCAAAAAAAAAGAAATAAGTTGACAAAACATCGGGCACAATCCACTGTGCGTGTTAACCGACCGAAGAAATCGTCTCGCGTTAATTAATTTTCCGAAATTGTCGCACTCGAACTAGTTCGCGAACTCGATTTTGTGTCCGACAGCAGCACTGCGCAATTAGCTTACACGCGCGTGCGCGCGTGTTGTCACTGAACTTTGAACGAAGGTAAACACTCGGCTAATTTCTCACGAATTCGTGTGTCTCGGATCACATGTCACGCGGCCGAACTTCAAATGTTTTCGTCGAAGATGGCGCAAAATAGTGTTTCTGTGAAGATAAATGTTTACCAAAAAAATAAAGCACTCGCTTACATATCTCTTTCGTTTTCTTAACCTCTGAACATTTGGAATATTTAACACGTTCGCTAGCAGCATCGTGTATGTACGTGTAACGCTTCGATTTTTTTTCCTGAGCGAAATAAATATGTGACATATCGCACCACCCGTAAGAAAAGTGTCAGAGGTCGTAAATTTCAAAATCTCGTTTCATTGGCACTTTTATTTTAAATGATATCCGTCTTCAATCAGGAAAAATGTCAGAGGTTAAAATTTATTACTAAAAAATTAAAAAGTTAATTATTAAAGTGACACAAATTAACAGGGGGATGATTTTTAGAAGTTCCTACTACCTTCTAGGATAAAAAATTTGCAAAATACTTTAAAAGACGTTGGGATAAGTAAATTCGGACATTCAACACATTCATTTTAGGTTATTTTGTGGCAAAAATTTATTTAAATTAATGTGTAATTTTCTTCTGCTTCCCCTTTTCTTTTTATTTACTATTTTTGTTTTGTGACACGTTCCTTGTAAATGTACGATATGTTCTCTATCAGTTTAAGATAACTGGTTGGACTAAATC
>JAIFRP010000026.1:117017-130370 GCA_032403825.1 Odynerus spinipes
ATATATATATATTCTACATGCATTCTATGTGTAGGTAATTATTGATTATTTTTTAATCAATAAAAGTAAAATATAAATACTATTTACCTATATTTTATCATTCTTCAAATCTACCTCATAACATTCCTACATACACCTACATTACATTCTTATTACATTAATCTATTTTGCAATAACATATTATTGTCGTGAGAAGCTTAGCCGACAACCTTTCGTAAATTCCCAGAAGGATCGCGAGGCCGATCGAGCGAGTAATGGAACGATTGTGAAATCTACGAGTAGATCGATCGACGAGAGAATCGATCGTTTCCGGTGGTTCGGATGAACGAGCACGCTGTTTCGAACGTGGTAGCAGTCAGCAATATTGCGTCTATCGAAACGCATCGGCCGGATATATTTCAGAATTATTCCACCGCGGTTCGGGCCACGCACACTTGATTTACGATCGGCCGCGAGACAAAAGAGTTGGGGGCGGTGCGTTTTGCGACTTTCACTCGCGTTTAAATCTTCCACTTTCCAATCATATCCACCATCACCCCCATTGGACTCTCTCTCTCTCTCTCTCTCTCTCTCGCACGCGCGTGCGTATTCTTTCGCTTTTCGTAAAAGGGAAACAAAAATAATTCGCAATTTTATGCGTGAAATTGCCTGACGCACCTAAAAATTCCGAAATAACCATAAAACTTTAGTCGGTATGCGCCGAATGGGCTGTGTAATTTTTAAGGATCAACATCTCGTTAATCAGACTAAATTCGTGATGCTATTTTATTTATTTGCTATGAATAAAACATGAATCTATATAGCAAATATTATTTTTTTCTCTAATGGACAGCAAAAGAACCTTAAAGTAATATTTCATTAAAAGCGTTAAAAGAAAGTCGTCCTCAAGTCCCGACCAGAAGTATCTAAATCCTTCACCAGAAACAATATCTAACCAACCGAGTTTTACCAGAAATCACTAGAAGAAAAAAAACATGAAGTCTACAAAACAAAGAAAACAAAGGAAAAGAAAAGAATCGAATCTCAAGAATGTCCTAAAGCTGATTCAGGCTACTCGATCGAAAGACATAAGAGAGATGGAGAGAGCAACCCCGTAAGCCCAGGCACTCCAAGGGTGGACACCGTGAAACATTGTTTTAGCCCTATAAATAATCGTTATTGCGGCGTTAATCATGGATAGTCGAGAGGCTCCATTATTCGTAGTAGGTATGGGGCGGTAAGGGGGAGTAAGGGTGGCAAGCCGGCATGTTATTGCTCTCTTCGTTGTTCGTATGGAGTGGGGGAGGGTGGTGCGTTATGCCAACCCTTACGGTTTCTCTACGGTTCCCATCGCTATCCACCACCAGACTGCCGAGACCCTTGCATAGCCTCGAAACCTCGTTGGTATTGCTCGCTCTGAGCATGCCGCGAATTGCTGAGAACGCGAGCCGATCGAAACGCCGCGTTGGATGCTCTTGGTGGTGCTGATTCTCTCTGTCTATTTCTCTCTTTCTCCCTCGCTAGAATCCCCTTTATTGATATCTACATGCCTGATGAGTTTTCCAGGGACGTATTCTACGAGGCCCGCGCTTCCGTGGAATCTCGTTAAAATTCTCAGCCGCGATCGTTATCGCCTCCCTTCTAACGGCGTTTGCCTAAACCGAGCTTGGAATCGCCAAGTGCTTTCATTCGTCAAAGAAAGAGAGAGAGAGAGAGAGAGAGATACTGCTGGTCTGGTTGATTCGTTGCTGAGAAATTAAAGCCTTTGACTGGTGCCTTACCTAGGAAAAAGCATGATGTCCATCTCAAGACTTTGCAAATCTCAAACTGTTTCGTCATCGTTATCTTTATTCATATCTGCATAACCACAAGACAAACACCAAATGAATCGTCCATATACACCATCAAAATGCTTCAAAAACCCATATACCACCTCTATACGTCTAACCAAATCACAAAAATTCTATATCAATCATGGAAATCCCCGTAGCAAATATTAAAACCCACGTCAAACATCCCTGATATGAAGCCGATCACCCTCGTCAGGAAACTCTAATACCGTGGCACCTATTAATAATCTCGAGTTCTGATGTTGACACTCCAGAATCGGTGCTCAGGCATTTTTGTTCAGCGTAGATCGTAGACGTGTGACGTTTAGAGCGAGGGAGGGAAAAATGGCCGATGCTTTTCCGTGAGGTTGGTGGGGTGGGCTCGCCACGAGAGAAAGACGAGCGATAGACAAACAGTCGCATTCGAAATTCGATACGGGACGATCGTGCGCGCAAGCAGACGCTGATCGACGTTCTAATAAATCAAAGGGCGATGTCACGAGCACGCGGAGGAGTAGACAGCAGAGATTAACTTATCGAAGCGAGACTGAACCTTTCTCTCTCGCACTCTCGCCGACACCCCTGTTTCTACCCCTTCCAACTGACCATGGTTGACTTTTGGCTGGCGTAACGCTACGACCTCCTATGCGTGTAATTGTTCGGCTCATCTTTGACACGGCACCATCGACCAGTTTGCTAAACGCTTTAGTGACAAAGAAACGAAATGCCATTTAATGATTGCATCTGGGGTAATAAAAATTTAATAAATTTTATTGAGTGCTAAAAATGGACTCATTAAGGGAGTACGATCGCAAATCGACTTATCGACAGATTTTTTAAACTTTCACCACTTGAAAATGGCAGTAGTACCTGCAAGCTTGTGAAATTTTTAAATACTGACCATTCAGAACCCGAGACACTTAACGCACATGTAGAGCATGCATTCGACCCAGTTTGTCACCCTTTTTTCAATCGTAATAAATAAACACTCCGACAGATTTTTATAAAAAATTAGTACAATAGAAAGGAATTTTTCCGCACAATTTGAAAACAATTATTTTAATTGACCGTTTTGAGTTTAAAATATAACTAGTAGACGGATTAAATTTTTATGAAGGTTCCATCCATAATCCTTTTTTCCCCTCTATTTCATGGTATGAGCGTGTTCACATGGATTGCTTTTCTAAGTGTGTAGCGATGTGAACACAAACACGTCCACAAGTTTTTCACATAAAACGTAGCTTATCACCGTGGATGTTCACATATTACGCGCGTAATTTTTTAAGGAGGTTAATGTGATCGTATTACCATAAGTAATTTCATTGTTATAAAATTATGATCTACCTTAGAATTGTTTTCTGGTCCTTATCAGAAGTAAATGTTTACTAAAGTTAGAATCAATATTTCTAGACATGTTGAAACGCAACCCCTTTAAGATCTCGATCTTGTGTCGCTTTCACCACAAACGATTCATATAAGAAACTGAAAATTTTCTGATGCTAGGGTCTCTATAAATACATTTACATGCTATTGAAAATGCTATGTATGTTGTACAAGAATGTGTGCTCCAATCACCACCAACATGATTGCTAACATGGTTGAACGCAATTAACGATTGGACCCTATGTTACTACCTTGTGAAATAGATAGAGAGAAAGACGATGAGTGTGTGTCTGTATGAGAGAGAGCATGAGAGAGAGAGAGAGAGAGAGAGAATTTGAAGCTATGCAGGAGAGCTCGTCAGCGTACAACGAGGTAGCTTTGTCGAGTTCTGCTGATCCTACGACATTTTACCTCTGTTTCTCCGTCCCTCTTCCCAGTCAAGCTCTCCACCCTTCCTACCCTTCCTGCCTGCCCTTCTATCCCCTTCCCCCTCTTTTCCAGGCCGGGCTTACTCCCGTAGTCAGTACACGCGTCAGTTCCGTTGTTTTAGGGAGCTGCCGGCCAACGTTTGCGAGGAGCGGATCCACCGTGCGGATAGCCAACGATAGCGGCGCTAATTGCGGAATGGCACCGCGCGATGCGACCGCAACCGGTCGTTCGGGATTATCCGGTGGTCTTCACGGTTCGGCCGGAAGCCGCGTTCGATGGCCCAAAGAGCGAGTGAATGAGCGAGCGGGAGATAGAGAGAGAGAGAGAGAGAGAGAGAGAGAGAGAGAAATGATTTTGGACTAGTGTAGCGTACTAAACAGCAAAAAAGATAAAAGTTGTAAACAAAGATAATAATTTATTCGACAATAAAATTTATATTATTATATTTATGATAGATGTGTTCAGAAAAATATAAAAAGATAAATGCTTTTAACTGGTATGATTTAGAGATGAAGAAAAAAGACAAAAGATTGAAATAAAATGAGAAAAAAGTAAAAACTGAATCCTCCGAATAAACTAAATTTCTGCTGTGATAAAAAAGAATTGTTTAAGAATCTGATCCTGTCTTTTATCGATTTTTACTTCAACGTAGACAAGGTTTAAGAAAACTGTATTCTGTTAGACTACGTAACACCAGAACCCTTCTCAGCTTATCGAATTAGTTCGGTCCTACGGTCCGTGCGAAATATCGTTAACCGTTCGGTAATCTCGTTTTCAAACTGTTCCGTGATATCAACGCGGGTAGAATCCGTTGTGTTTCTTCGCAAACTCTGATGCGCAGTCTTCGACGCGTTTTACGATACGCCGTTGGAAGAAAGTCTTCGGAGATGTCGTGCTCGATAATGCGCTTTATTCGCGATTCGATTAGTTTCGTAGTAAATGAGATTTCACGAGTAGAGAGAAAGAGATCTATGTGTTGTAAATAAGATAAACGGGGAGAATCTTATTCGTGCAGTCTTCGATATCTTTATAAAATGCACTTTAATCTGTTTAAAAAGTATAATTAGTCTAATTAAGAAAATTGATAAGTAAATAAGTTATGTCGCAATTTTTATAAAATAATATACAACATTTTGAAATGAATAAAAATTGTTGCGAATAAAACATTACAATATTTCGTCAAGTAAGTAAATATTATAATTATTTACAAAATTAATTACACGCTTAACTGTCGATTTACTTGATAGATTGATGTGCCAAAAATGCCATATAAATTGAAATCGTGCAATTTGAATTCACATTTCACATTGAAAATAAATACATATATAATAAACGCAACAAATCTATATGAAACAGTACTATGTACATTTTTTATTTATTGCAATCATATGCGTACCTACTGTTCAAACTGGTGCCTACCATCTACGTCCAAATGTATTAAATAAGTGCATATTTCGCTAAAAATACCCAAGTTTAAGTCAGGCACTCTCCTTGTTCTTTTTTTGTTGTCAATTCAACTCAAGCATGTAACTCTACTGTAGTCGCTAATGACCTTGTAGTCGATGTGACTTTAAACCTCGAAATAATTTAAAAAATGTGTAATGTATTTTTTGTAAACACAAAAAAGTATATATTTTTAAATAAAAATTCATTAATTTAAGCAAGATATACGCATAAATAGCATAATTCAAAAGTTTTTCAACCGTGTTAAACCGAAATCGTGTAATTCGAATGCCGTGTAAATCGAGAGCCAAGTGAAAATTAAAATTATTCTTGTAAATCCAAAAGCTTTTGATATTCTACATTTCAAGCCGAAAAGAGGTCAATATAACGAAAGTAATCGACCCTTTCGATAAAACTGAATGTTTGATCATAATCGAAGAAGAAAAAGAAAGAAAAACGTAAAAGGGTGGGAAGAACGAGCCGCGTGAAAACTTACGAACGCGAGAATGACCCGAAACGGGCTCGCGATCGATCCCCGCTCAAATATGTGCATATCGGAAATTGTCGACAAATATGTATGCGCGAAAGGCAGCGGTGACGCCACTCAACCTCAAGCCATGATCATTCGAGTGCCAGACGGTTTGGGTACCGTCAGGGATATCAAAAATATGGACGATCGTCTCTCGATACAAAAGCATACCCGGTTAAAATGAACGATCGCTTTTGTCAGAACCAATCGTTTCTCTTTTCCGTAGTGAGTCTGCAAAATGAATTCCGATAGTCCAGTTCGATGACATGTCCAATACGAGATTAAAAAAGAAAAATCTTCATTGTATACGTTCGACAACATTGATATACTTTATTTATTAAATTCATTATCTTGATTACTTGGTAATTACTTGCTCGTAAACATTTGATCAAGCTGTAAAATGTTATAATTATAAATACCTCCCATATTCTTTCTTAATGAAGTCATCTTCATGAAATTTCTTGGATTACGATCTAGAAATGGGTCGTCTTCGAATACCACGAATAAATAAGCTTAAGAATTCCCTAAAGCTCGCATATCTCGCCAATCCAACGAATTTCTCTCCCTCCTGCCCTTCCCTCCTGTTCGTCCACCGTGCATCTTCGAAGAGAAGCATTTCGAAGCGTTCTCGAGCGTGTGCCGAACGCGTCACGCGATCTTTCCGTACTCTGCGTTCGCGTGACTATCGAGTTTGTCTTGGCGCCGGAAAAAGGAGAAGTTCCGAGCGGTGTGTTTTAGTCGCGCGCGGGTAATCACGATTTCTAGGGCGGTACCGGCTCATGGGGAGACTTGGGCTTACGTAGGGGTGATTTCGATTGGTTGTTTTCGGTCTCGCGTTCGAATGCGTTAGGGGGTTCGTAGGGTAGCATAATTAACACTTCCTGTGCGGGGTATTTAAGCCTGTCTTCTCGTATACGATTACACACGCGATCGATGTTTATCCAAAATATCAAAGTTTTCCACTGCGATCAAATTATCGACAGTCGATAAAAAATACGTTTGCTCGAAAAAGAAATTATGTCTCGCTGTTAAAGTTACCTATTTAAATATTAATTAAACGGACGGACGTTCGTCTATAATACAAACGTTGATTATTTATCGGTCGATAAATCGGTCACTTCGACTCTCGATAAAAGCATTAAAAATTATCAGATTTATTTTTTGCCAAATATTTCATAAGTAGGTACCTATCTTTCGTTCTCGCTCTTCCATATTCTCGCGGAACCTTCCTGAATCTATAACAATCCGCGATTATGTGCATTCGCCGCCCTTACCCTATGTATATCGGCGGATAAAAATTATTCATCGATCTTAAAAACCACTTCTAATCTGTATACAGAACCACCACCGTTATTCGACCCTTCGATCCGATACATTATTCATGCTTTATCGGATATTTCTTGAAATTCGTATATGTATATAGATATATACCTACTATACCTCTGTCTGTCTCTCTTTCTGTGGTGGCGCATTGAACGAGGGAATGAGAGAACGAGGGAACGAGGGGACGAACGAGCGAACGAATAAAGTTCGGCAAAAAGAATGACCGGGAAACGAGTAATTGCCCAGGCCGTGGCAACGTTTCGTAGCTATTTTTATTTTCGAGACACAAAGCATCGCTTGGAGCCAACGCGTCGAACGTGTAATTTAGGCGGCAGCGCGATGATACCTACCCCTTCTCTGTACCCCTCATCTCTCTCTCTCTCTCTCTCTCTCTCTCTCTCTCTCTTTCTCATCCATTCACACGCACATTACTATACTTCGTTCAACAACCCCCCACTCTCCCACTATTCTCCCGTCTATTCTCGAGCAAGCACCGAAAGCCATCGGTGTGGGACGCCGCTTACGCGAGCGGCAAGTAATTTCCACCCCTTCCTCCCCTTTTTTGTTTGCCTAACGGAGAGCGCGACTAACAAAGTGATGATCGAGAGAATATTCCATTACACGCGCAATTTCCCGAAAATTATAGCTCTAGGTGTTCGGTGTTGTAACTCGCGACTGGTGATGTTGAGAAGCGAGTATAGTACGCGAGCACGACGAAGATGATTGCCTTTTAAGCCGTAAGATTCGATTACCGAGCACAAGTGACCCAATTTATTGGGAGAATTCAAAGTACATAATCGCGGCCTCGTTCGGAAGCGTCGCGTTAAAAGCTTCCTGGAAAATCGCTACGACGAAATTTCCTTCCCTTTTACGAAGTCGTCTCTTTCGTCAAAATTTAACCGAAAGATTTAAGAGCGAGATATTCCAATATGATTTTATGAAGGGGAATTTTTCCAATATGAAGGGGAATTGATTATTCGTAATTAGTAGTGACAAAATTAATTGTCAACAGGCGTGACGTTTAAAATTATTACCGAACTCTAATCAGCATTTGTACATTCTCCTAACTGAAAATTAATTATAAATCGTAATAAAGAAGACTCATCAGTTTGTTATAACCAAAAATATTCATGATAATGTAATTGATATTGTGAAGGTAATTTTAGGGTAATACGAACGTCCAAGTTTCACGTGATTCAGAGTTAAACATCAAGCAAAGAGGGAAATTGCACGAACGATAAGGTAATCGTCGCAATTGTGTAAATAATATCTAAAAACCACGAACAGCCGCGAAACTTTCTTCGTTATCCCTCCCAAGATTCTTATCGCAAATATTGTTACTGCTGATTTTCTTCCGAGAGAATTATACACTACCGAAGAAAACCTTCTTCCAAGTAGTATGCGATTACTTCTTCTAACATAAGGCGAACACGCGGGATTTGTTAGCAGTGGTTTTCATGCTACTTTTGCCCTTCAAATTATCTTCAATAACATCTTGCAATATTCTCGTGTTAGGTATCTAATTTTTTCATACATTTCCTCGAAGGTATCATTAACAAAATTGTTGCCTATCTTTTACGTAATTACGTATGAAATCAACCCCTTAAATTGTAATAGAGTGTAAGAAATCAAACGCTGGCGATCCTTCTTCGAGAACTAGGCGTAGGAAATCTAAATATAATGTATAATTCTAAATTCAATGGATAATTTTTTTTAATACCGATATTTAAGGTCTATGTTGGTTCGAGAGCTTTTTAACTTTCGATAATTTATACAATTTGACAATCTGATAGACGGAATAATGGTTACGATATATAAAGAGGAGCTCCGTTAATATAATATAGAACTAATTTACAACAATAAGTTACGATAACGACAATATACAAATATACAATACATATGCACATAATATAAATAAAAAAACTTGTTTGAAAAAAAAATAGAAACCGACTTCGAAAATGGAGCATAAAAAAGCGCTAAAAAGCATAAAATACTTTTTGTTTAATTACAACGATACTCAAAATATTGCAACCTTTTCGAAGGCGGCACAAAATGTCCATGCACACTTATTTTCACCACACAAAGATGAATTCTTTTTCCCCACATTCAAATATAGCACTCACTCCTAATTTTTACAGTCACTCCATAACTCTAAAGTCTGAACCAGCCAGACACCTCTTAAGCAGAATGTACTGTTAATTAATTTTATGCCGCTTTCGAAAAGGTTGCAATATTTTGAGTATCATTGTAATTAAACGAAAATTATTTTATGCTTTTTAGCGCTTTTTTACGCTCCATTTTCGAAGTCGGATTCTACTTTTTTTCGAAAAAGTTTTTTTATTTCACTCTTTTTAGTGTAGTACCACTTACAAGAATCATTCTGTCTAAAATCTTTCAACATTTAACTTAATTTATTACGATCGTTCATTTTGTTTACAAAAAAGGGACATCGCCCACTGTCGAATTGAGTACCTTCCTCTTTTTCGAAGTCGGTTAAAAATAGTTCTTTTCTCGTTTCTTTCTGGGTATGCGACGATTACGCTCGGTATGAATGACTGATGGCTGCTTTCGTCTAATTCCATTACTTTCAAATTACTGTCATTCATAATGATCCGCCATCGCTCTTGCCAATTATTGGCAAAAGTCCGTCCCAGGTTGTCCAGCGTATATTGATATTCTCCTCCTTGACTTATGGACCAATAATTGCCAAAATATAAGGAAATATCCTCGATAATTATTCTTCAGACTTTTTATAAAATCGGAACGGGAGCTAAGTACGTCTTTACTATTACACGTCGATCGGCAACTGCGTAGGGGTCGACGCCATACAGCACTTCGTTACATGAAGTACGCATGATAGACAACTTATGAAAAACAATAAATTAAACGTATTGGCGGAGATTAGGTACATAAACAGTTGCTCCAGACTGTTACATTCATGTTAATTACTCATAACCAATCATAGGTGATTGCCACAGGAGACACCATAATTATTAAAACGTAATTCTTTAATTTATTAATAAATAACAAACTTATTATTGAATATTCGGGGTTTTTATTCGGGAAATAAGGGGTTACGCCACCCTGAGACGCTCAAAAAAGTACTGAAATTGAAAAATTATTTATTACATAATTATAATATATATATATCGGTTTTTTTAATTTTTATGTTTACAGCATATATTTGGTAACAATTTGTAAAAATTTCATTAAAAAATATTAAAAAATAGACGAGTTATAGTTATATTCGAGTTGTTGAAAATTTCAGGGTGGCGTAACCCCTTAAATAAGTTTTCACGCGAGAATTTTTATCGAGCATTTATTTCATACGCAAAAGGTGATTCCACCTCTTTGTTCATTACATCGAGACTGAGTGTTCACCGCGTCTTTCTTAGCTCTTCTTTTCTTACATTTCTTCTTCCGGGAATTAGCTATCTCTCTCTTCTCCCGAACATTTTTATACGTTGGAAACAATAACGCCTCACTCGAGCTCGCTACACAATAAAACAACTTATTCGATCAATCGCTGTCCGCGACAATTATTGAATATAACCGAACTTATTTATGTTACGACCTAACAGTATAGTGGTGGGCCGTCGGATCACTATTATAATCCATGAAGTAATAATTGTCAACCGTTACTTAAAAAATACGTAATTTAGGCTGAAACGCGTAAGTTTGGAACTTCTACATCTTTCCCGTTTCAACGTGATTATTTTTGCTCGAGGTAAAAAAGTAATATCTTCCGAATTTAATTTTTTATTAGCTATTATAATATCGTAACAAAAATATATGATTCCGTTTAAAAAAATACCGATGACCTTGAAATCTCATTAAAAACTGACCCCGAACAAATTTCTTTACCATTCATTTGTCTTCTTGAAATAGTGTCATTTTGTCACATGAAGTTTTTTCATAGAACCATAAACATGGTAGATATTTATGTGCCCCACCCTGTGTACATTTAAATAAAATCCAATGAAAAAGTAGACCAGATATCGTCACAAGATATTTTGAAAACTATTTGAAGACCACTGTAAATCTCACGGCTATGCGATTAAAGTAGGTTAACAATCCTCCCCACTAGAAAACTTTTACGAACGTTCGCGTGTTAGCCGATCGAGACACCGCCACGTGAGCTACTGGAAATCGGAAACAGAATTCTCGTACACAACGCCGTTACAAGTCTCATTCGCGCCATCGCTGTCCATGCGCTTTGATTTGCTTTTTTTCGATGCTTTTAGGGGCTTGTTCCGACAATATTTACGACGAGTACCTACACCCGTACTCATCTCGAAATTCACCGTTGTCAAGGTCGATTGGCAGTAGCAAGATTTGTTCCATTCTCGTTGAATTGGTCGAAAAGGGTGAAGGGGTGAAAGGGTTAAAGGGTGAGGGAGAAGGCTACAGCCACGAAAATACTACAAATCTGTTAAATTGCACGGAAAATTTTTGGCCGTGCCGGCACGCCGACAATTCGCATTAATAAACCCGGGAAAGGGGTTGAAACAGGGGGCGAAGGTGAGGGATATTTCGTTATTCGCTATCTCATTCACCCCCTCTTTCTCTCTCGTACGCACATATACATACACATCTCTCTCTATTTCCATCTCACTTTATATTCTTCGGTAATACGATCGCGTCCTCCGTTCTCGACGAAAATTAAACTTTTGTTTAATTGCGAGAATGGTATACCTAGTGAGTCACCCTCGGTAATTACGAGAGGTTCGTGCTTTTCTAGAAGAAGGGCGCGAGTGATTAGAAGCCTGTTAAGAGTAATCTCGTCTTGGTCCTTCGCATGAGTCTCACGTAAGATAATTGTAAAATCGCGACGAATCGAAGAAGGTCTTCTTTAACACTAGGCTACCACACCAGTCAAAAATATATTTCTAATTGTAAATAGTATAAATATATCGTGGGATTACTACAAAAACCCTACAAGTCCCAAAAACCAGTTATGGAGATATTTGACTTCAATATTTTCTAGTGTAAGGTAAACTCAGTATCTGTGTTGTTATAAAAATGTGTAATATGAAAGATTAATTAAACTTCTGTTGCTATACATATTTTAACCACTGATAATCGATTAATTTAAAAAGAAACTAAAATATAAAACATGTATATAAATTACTAACGTGGACTTAACAGTTTTTTACAGTAAGCCCATAATATGTAATATTATGTATATATTTTTTATCAAATCAAAATGTTTAAAATATGAATAAAGGTTTATATTCCTTGCAAAAGATATTTTCTAAATAACCAATCATCCTGATTGGTCGGGTAGAAGTAAGTATACGTTAATTGCCAGTCATTTTAGCGTTAATTAAAACAGTGTTTTAAAAAAATGTCCTCATTTTAAATAGAAGAATATCGTAAGTGCTTGCCGGTCGTGGTATCACGTGTAGAAAAATAATGTAACGATAAAAAGGACTGAGATAAAAAAAAGTATATCGAATAACCGAGCATCGAAAAGAATATTTCTCCAATAAAGCCAAACGATAGACAATGCCCTATTGATTTGCAGGAAATGTAATGTATCGAAAATTGGAGCCAATGTAATGAAGAAAACAGAAAAAAAGAGGCAAACAAGCGAGAATGGAAAATCAGCCCTTTGGCCCAATCAAGGGCTTCATCCCCCGGGCCCTTGGCTTTGTTTTTTCGCGTTAGGCACGACCGATAGTTTATACTGCAAATGTTAGCAGTAATAGAAATTCATGAATATTTTTCGTTACGTTTACAAATTTAAATGTTTATCCGTTCGCCATCTTTGATCACTAGGATAAAAATTTTTGAAAAATTCATGTTACTAGCGAACACTATTTTATTGTTCCTAAAAATAAAATGTTTCGTCGTGTATGCAGTTTTTTACGAATTTTTAGGCATGTTCACAGAGAGCTTGTTATATAAACATTGACATATCCGCTACGTTGAAACCGTAACTCAAATCTGGATTGTTAGCGAATCCTGCGGTCATGCCTAGGAAACGAGGTCTCACGGCCAAGTCCCGCTTCGAAATTATAAAAAATGCCAATTAATTGTTGAACACTAATTTAATAAATCGTATCAATAACCGTACATGCTATGCAAAGAGGTAGAGAGGAACAAAAATATTGGACTATCGACCAATGAGACGAAAAAAGTGATCTTAGGTATGAAAGAAAATCTCGTTGCTTCATCCGAGCGAGTAATAATTCCCGCCGGCAGAATCTCGTTACTAAATAAGTGACCTGCGCGTATTTTTTCTTTTTTGCTCTTGAGTAACAATATTCTAGAGCCGCGAAATGTCGGTGGCTCGTAACTCGCCCTCACGCCTGTGAGAACATAATTGTTCGGTTGGGAAGGAACGAGAAAAAAATGGAGATAGATATACGAAAACGCGAAAGAAAGAGAGAAATAGAGCCGGGAGAAAGAGAGAGAAATAGAGACAGGAGAGAG
>JAIFRP010000026.1:176502-199099 GCA_032403825.1 Odynerus spinipes
GGAATACGACTATAATAGTAGCGTCGGAAAATAAGTTAACGCATCGTACTATTTTTAATATTTTACAATAAATTATATTTTAATATTTTGTATGATAACCGTTTGCTACTATAACAGCTCGTAGACGGTTTGGTATATTGTGGATTAAATTTTTAATTACATCTCTGTAAGAAATATATATGTATACTCAGGTTTATGCTTTTAAAATTTATAACAAATGAATATGTTCTTTCAATGATACAGGCGATAGTTGAAATATAACAAGAATCGTTTCTACGTCCGTTCGTTAGACATTTCGAAAGCTAACAATAAGTGAAGTCACAGGGCCTCTTTTCCAGCATCTAGCGAGGTCCCACCCTCGTGTTCTGTTTATTCTCCAAGGGCCGTGTCGTAAACATTCCATCGGGGCTAAGCATCCGCAGTGCGTATGTCTCGACGGCCTACAGATCCCTTTTGTATAGTTTTCGTTCTATACTTATAAGACTTTCTCTTTTTCTTACATCTGGGTTAATATTGTTCCATTCATTGTATAAAGCTTTAATAAAAGGCGTTTTGTTTTTCCTGTCTTTCACGGTTACATTTCTTTTTAAATGGTCCCGTAAATGTTCGATGGGATTCAGATTCCAACTTTGTGGGGGCCATTCCAATATGTTTATACTGTTATCTTCAAAAAATTGCATCGTTAGTTTTGCTTTATGCTTCGGATCATTATCCTGTTGATTGATTGATTGATTGATAGCGTTTATTAGCCAATGGCTATATATACATTAATAATACAGTACCTATATTACATTAAGTATTATATTAACACGTTGAGTGCCACGTTAGTCACCGGTGACTGACGCCGACCTTTCCGTTAAGGCCGCGTCAGTCACCGGCGACTGACAGTATAAAATATGATAATAAAGGTAAAAATTGAACATTTTTTTCAGAAACCTTTGGATTTTATTGAAACAAGGTAAACATAAAAATGGTTGTTTAATTGACTCTAAAAATGGTTGAGTAAATTCTAATTTGCCAGTATTGCGCTTCGCATTGCTGTACTACGATACCTGTGCGCGCGGCCCGACGGGGAAGTCGCTATAAAACCGCGTGGCACTCAACGTGTTAAGTTATATTACTATGAACATTTGGCTAACTACATTATAGTCTTCCTTTGTCTAATTCTTGTTTTTCATTTTATCCTTGTTTCTTATATATTATTATATTATCTTTTCTATTTTTAAATTCCTACTTTCTTTTAATTTTATCTTACACTTACTACTCTTGCACTTGCATGACTCATCTATTAGACACGTGGTTTTCGTACTTAACCTATATTCCATGTATTTTCTATTATTCTATTTTTCTATTATGATTTCAATTTATATTCTTGTATATTATATATTTTCTTATCTAACGCAACTTTACCTATACTTTCTATTTTTAACTCCTACTCTTATTTATATTATATCTTATATCTATTAAATCACACTTATTATGACTCGTCTTTTAGACACGTGGTTTTCTTCCTTAACCTATATTTCATGAAAGACTCTATGAGCACCAGGTTTCCAACACCGTGTATACTAAAACACCCCCGTGTCATAATAGAGCCGTCTCCGTGTTTAATTACTGTTTTTATATGTCCCCTTTTAAAACTTTCGTTGATCTTCCTCCGGACATACTGTCGTCTATTACTATTAAAAATTTCAAATTTTGATTCATCACTCCAAATAACTGATTCCCAAAACTCAGTTGGCTTTTCTAAATGCTCTCTTGCAATTTCAGGCGTTTCAATGCATTATTTTTTGACATTAGTGGTTTCCTTCGAAATACACGACCATGTAAATCTGCTTCTCTTAAGCGTTGTTTAATTTGCGTTAAACCTATTGGCAGTTCTTCTCTTTTATTTTACGAGTCGTAATTAATGCCTCCTTTTTCGGGACGATTTCCCCAATACTATTCAATACGAAGTTACTTAAGTGCTTAGACCAAGGTATTATTAACTAATTACCACCTGCTCGAAAGATTCGGACGAAGCAACGCAAGTTTCCTTACCCGGAGGTACGCCGAAAACGTCGTCGGGGTTGTAGCGGCTGCCGATGTTTTCTCCAACCACTGATTTTACGACTTTAAGTTAACTGAACTGAGTGCGAAAACTAGAGAGCCAGGTAGAGAAAAAGAAAGAGAGCCGTATAAATTTACACTAACAAGGAAACCGTCCCAGGTGATACTCTCCGATTTCGATATGACATGACCTCTGAGAAATGCTCTATGTCTGTCATGCTTTCTTTATTTTGAGACATATCTATATTTTTAATTGTTAACTTTTCAAAATCTTGACTAACTGACTCGTCAGTAGAGACAACAGTAACGTCTGTATCTGTGTCTGTGTCTGAGCTATTTTTTCCAGTACAATATGTTGAAAAGTTCATAGAAAATAGTAGATGATCTATACTTACCGTACGATCTGCGACATTGAGATGTTGTCTGCTTTTTCAAGTTCCCTCAGGTTGACTTGCCGAACTTTGTTTCTTCAGGACTCTCGAGCCACTGATTCTTTCCGTTAGAAATGCCACCGCTGCCACCAGAATTGTTATGCGGAAAACGCGTAAGCGGTGTTAAACTCGCTAAATCTCCGAATAACGAAGAATTCTGTCTGCTGAATTCTTTTATAGGTATTTAAAACAGAGCTTTCTGTCTTGGAAAGAATATATTTAACAAAAGCTCTATTCGATACAGACAACTTATGTGTTAAAAGGTCAGAATAAAAGTGCTTATAAGGACGTTGTTGGAGGATTGACGAAGGGAAGAGTTGGCTAAGGAGAAGGAAATGCTTAAGACTAATTGGTTCAGTTTAAAAAAGGTAGAGATGAGGAATGCATTAGGAAGAGCGCAGGAAGTGGGCGACGAGCCCGACTTGGTGACGCCGTTATAAAATATGTTTAATCAATATTTGATAAGACAGGAGTAAGGTGACTGCTTTGACTATAGTCTCCATGACAGTTCGTATTATGACGTCACAGAACAAAGATGCGACAATCGCTAGCAACAGAATAGATCGTAATTTATTCTTTTTATTAGAAAAGGACAAAATACGATAAAAGTTATAATATTTTCAATAATAGAAATAAACATAAATAGGGATAATAAGAAAAGCCCGACATTGTCTAAAAAGGAGACAGATTTTGTCGTTCTTCTAAAGAAATTTAAAAAGATAGTTATATTTTTATTTTCGTTTGGTTGAAAAAATCTAAGAGGTCCTGAAAAGGACTAATGATTCATAGACCTCGGAAACATATATTTTCGAGAGATGTTCCTTTCCTTAATATCTTGGTGGCTTTGAAAAAAGCCGGTTGTTTTTTTATTTAATAATCGGTCCAGAACCCGTTCCTCTCTATAATTTGTTCCAGTCTTACAGGTATAGAATTCCGAAGATTTTGAAAAAATTGCTGGTCTTCGCGCAATCCTTCCCACACTCGTTTTGCATGTGCAATAAGAGCAGCCCTTATTCTCTCATTTTCGGCATTCCACGCGTTTGCAATTTTTGCTCACACATTTTCTATGATATTCAAATCCGGCGATTTCGCTGGCCAGTTAACTAAAGTTATCTCCGGATGTTCATGGAACCATTCCTGGACAGTATGTGAGGTGTGGACAGTGCTATTATCTTGAATTAGCCGAATAATCGGCACATCTTCCTCGGAATATATCGATCGAACACTTGGTAGTAAAACGTGCTCAAGTATATCGATATATTCCGCGGAGTTCATATGTGCCGATACTTCCACTAATTCACCTGGACAATGAGCGCTGATCCACCCCCACATATCGCAAGTTATTCGTCCACTCCGCTCTTGCTGTGCCACATGTCTAAAATCGTATCGCTCATTATTTCTTCTCCACACTCTCAGGTAGCGACTATTTGAAGAGCAGAATACCTTCTCGTCTGTCCAAATTGTTCGGTCCCAATCTTCCAGCGATGTCATCATTTCTTGTAACGCGAAACCAACTCGATTTTCGCGGTGGTTATCCGTTAACGCAATTTTTCGCGCAACCCGCCTACAATGAATGCCAGCTTCGTGCAAACGTCTACAAGTTGTCCGTGCTGATATTTGCATTTCCAGTCTGTTTAGCGATTCAGATACCGGCAAAAATGGAGTTTCCGTCACGTTAGCCACTAGAGCATCATTTTGATCAGGTCCTGTTATTCGTGGCCTACGATTATTTTCACGCGAGTCTTTAAGCGCCTCCTCTCCACGCTCCTGCCACCGTTCTATCCACCGCCTTACAGTGTTTTCCGGCTTGCCGAGCTAGCTCAATTCCCTTCGGTTGGGATAACAGAGAGGGGAGGGTGCGTATCAAGGAAGAGTGAAAAATTCGGAGGATTTTAAACCAACAAAATGAACATTTATTTCGCGGGGATTCTAACCCTTACATTGACGAAATACCGAAAGGATAACGCAAGATACTCAATGTGATTACTTTACGTGTGTTACGTCTAGGTAGTAATTTTATTTTAGAACTTAAGGGGCCTCTTTTCGGGCACTAGTATCTATGCGATACTGCCCTGGGATGAGGCGATTGAGGGTCGGAATAGATAATGGTCCGTATGGATTTCAAATAGTTACCTATTGTTCGCGAGCCTTAAACTTCTCCAAAGCTTCTCGGAATTCTCGTACGAAATTTTGGTACGGATGCGGACAGGATAGATACTGACGTAAGGGGGTAAATGAAGGGGATGATTTTAATGATTCAGTTTCAGGGGGGAAAAAGGATTCAACTTTCTGCTGCACCGGGGCAGGTTGAGTTTCAGGTTTTCGCCTTTTTTCGGAAATTCTCCTTCCCGCGCGTCTTGATCGCTTTGGCATCTACGAATTTTAATTTCCTTTAGATTTAATGCGGGATACTGTGAACGCAAATTAATGCGCGACCAGCGCCGCGAATAACCTTTTCTTTGTTTGAATTAGTTTCGGGGGAGCGACGCCCGTAGCGCGCGCCCTCGATTCTTAACTTGCCCAAGGAAAAGGGATATTTACTAAATCCGAGTATACCCGGGAACGCAATTTGAACTGCGCGCCCAGTTATACTTTCCTAGCAACTATTATAAACTTAAGAAAATAATTTAGGAGCTGCAGGAGAATCTGCGCGCCTACAATTACTTTCTCAAAATAATTTATTCACAGAAAGGAGGGTTTCCGGAGTAAGCAATGAATGGTTATTGAAGAAAGCAGTTGGATTTTATATGTTGCGGTTAAATGATTAAACAAAAATATTATACTTACGTTTATAATAGGTTTTCTGGAACGTGTAGTCGAAGATTTTAGTGAAATAAATGATTGTAGATTGTTTTTAATTTTAATAACTCGTATATTCTTTTGTTTTGTAGGAATTTATAATATGGAAAAACCTTAAGAAATACGAATAATTCTCGTGCCGTAAAAGATTTAAAAAGAAACGTAGACTTCGAAAGTTCAAAAAATAATTGTCGCGGAACGGAGATGCACTCGCATATATAGACTTGTCCTCCCACAACCATCCCTCGAAAGCGAGTCTAAGATTTGATTTAGCCTTCCTGATTGGCTTTTTAGTCGTAAAATTCTAGGCTTTCGGTGGTGGTGGCGGGGACCCAGTTTTCTAGGATTTTCCTAGCAGTGGGAGTTGCAAAAAAAGGGGTGGTTCCTTTGAATCCCCCTTTTTTTCCAAATTCCTTCTATTTTTCCTTATTGAATTTATTATTAATAATTTAGTTTATCCTAGAGATGTGATTCTATTGGGGTTACTTTGAACGAAGTTTAAATTATGGTTAAGATTATTTGTTAGTGTTATTTTTTTAACTAACTACTTATTGTTGGTTGTTGTTATTACGTTGTTGGCACGTTCAGAGTTTCCCGTGCTTGCCATCCACTTGAGGATAATTTATTATATTTGGGGACTTGGGATCTAGCGGGATACGATGACCGGTACCAATGGCTCAAATAACTGATTCGATTATTTAATCCTTTTAATATTTTCGGCGGACGTCACACCTCCCCCCTTAAAATGGACGTGGTGATTGTTCGCCGCGTACATAAGTTTAGTGCTCCGGTTTTGTTTTTTAATAGCGAGTTCCATGAGGGCCTGGCTCTCCTCGACGTCGTGGCCTGATAGGTATCTCTTTGCCCTCTTTGTACATGGCTCCGTATCGGAACCATAATTGTCTGCATTGATGACACGTTTTTGTGGTGGTGCGTTTAATTAGGATGTGTTCTCCGCCGCGGCACCACGTCACAATGTGGAATGGTGGAAGTGTAGGTCCCTTTCTAAAAATAGATTGACTGGCTAGCGCCATTTAAGCGTTGCGCGGAGGAACTTTTTAAATATTTAAAAATTTAGAATTGAAAGTATGGATATATCATCTCCCCCCTTAGATGAAAAATCGTTTACTATGATGCTTTCACCCGCTGAAAATAGGGACGCTGCATTAACCTAACTTAATCTTAACTTAAAACTATCGCTCTATGTTCGTGCGCGCGTGTGGTAATTGTTCATATTCTTAATCAGTCTTTTGTGTGGTTTGTTGCACTAGGTTGCTATGTTTGTGTTTTTGAATTTTTTTGTTCACTGTCACTGTACTTGAAAATCTTGTCGGAGGTGCTCATAAAGGTGGTCAACGTTCAGGTGGTAGTATTCCTCTTCTTCTGATTCTTCACTGGAACTGATTTCTCCGATTAGTTCTTATATAAGCTCAGTTCCCTTTTTCTTCTTCTCCAGCCATCTTCGTGCCCTTTTCACACCTTCGGTTAATTTTATTTCGTCGTCGTCACCGAATAACTCGATCATTCGTTTTGTTCTTTTTGATTGAGTAATTTCGGTGGTGGCGGTCATCGTTCCTCTGTGTGTTTTCAGCTTCTGTTTGGGTGTTTGTGTGAATCTTGCCGGTTGTTTATTTTGAGATGATTCGGTTACTGATCGGAATGAAGGGTTTGTTAATACCACTTTCCCGATTCTGTTTTCTCTTGTCCATTTTCCTGTTTGTCCGGTCTGTATTACTATTGTTCGCGTACCTTCTGTTTTGTCAGTTTGTACGACTACAGTTCTGTACGATTCCATACTTAAAGGCTGTTACGATCTTCACTTGTTAAAGGCTAGTGAAACACTGTCGCTGCTATTCCATGGTCCTGATTCTTCACTGGAACTGATTTCTCCGATTAGTTCTTGTATAAGCTCAGTTCCCTTTTTCTTCTTCTCCAGCCATCTTCGTGCCCTTTTCACACCTTCGGTTAATTTTATTTCGTCGTCGTCGCCGAATAACTCGATCATTCATTTTGTTCTTTTTGATTGAGTAATTTCGGTGGTGGCGGTCATCGTTCCTCTGTGTGTTTTCAGCTTCTGTTTAGGTGTTTGTGTGAATCTTGCCGGTTGCTAATTTTGAGATGATTCGGTTACTGATCGGAATGAAGGGGTTGTTAATACCATCTTCCCAACTCTGTTTTCTCTTGTCCATTTTCCTGCTTGTCCGGTCTGTATTGCTATTGTTCGCATACCTTCTGTTTTGTCAGTTTGTACGACTATAGTTCTGTACGATTCCATACTTAGAGGCTGTTACGATCTTCACTTGTTAAAGGCTAGTGAAACACTGTTGCTGCTTTTTCTATGATGATGGCGAAGAGCCTAGAAAATTGTCTTTTTCCTATATTATGGCGATTCTTGGACCCAAAGTTACGACCTTTTTTTCGTCGTGACCTAGGACAAGTTGTTTATTTTTCTTCGGTTCGTTTTTAGATGAATGCGATTCGAGTTGCGATGGTTTCAACTTAAGAGAGAACTTTGTTCAGTGTTCAAATGCTGCCTATGAGCGAACGGGATGCTCGTTGTTTGCACTTGTTAGAATGATATTATACTTGGTTACTGACTGTTGATCGTTCCGAGATCGACAAGGAAACCTCGGACGGTAGTGTCACCCCTCCTCGGCAGTGTACGTAGGTGGAGTCCAGAGATCGTAGTATGTCCTAATGTGTCCTACGATTCTCGGACTCCGCCCTTAAATTATTAGTTAAAAGTGGCGGTACGCCCAAGAGTGGGGTGCCGGTCAGGTACCAAGTCCGGGTGGTATACTGGATGATGTCCCTAATTAAAAGGTTTCAAAAAGCGTCCGGTTCAAGTGGCGGTCAAACATTTTATGGCACCACACGGTTCGGTACGAGCTCTGAAGTACGTGTCTTAAAAGGTTTTCTAAAGATTAGTTCGTTCTCTTCTGCATTATGTTTAATTCCGTTCTGAAAAGAATTAGAATTTCTAAACTCTTAGACATTTTGACAGTAACTGTTTCTGTACCCATTGTCACGTCCCGGTTAGGTCAATCGCGAGGGGCGCGAATTTACTCTAAGAGGACGGCGTTCTACACGGCCTATTTTGGACATGCGACCTTCGACGCGTGTACCGTGGGCGGCCTGTCGATCGGACTCGGTAATCTCGGAAAGACTCAAAACGATTAAACACTGCTAAACGATATACCGGCGCGAATATAAGAGATAGCAACGATAATTAAATTTAATGAAATCAGGAAGAATGACTCGGGGTCATTGACGCCGTTGGTTGAATAACAATAGATATATATATTTCAAAGGGAATAAAAGTCAAAATGTCAATTATTCCGACAACAACAAAATACACAATAATATAAACAATATAAAATATACACAATCAAATATATAAAAATACAAAAGTAAATATTTGGGATTTTACACCCTTAACTCAGGAAAGGAGGATTTTCGGGTATTGATTGTATTAGTATTTAGAGTGATAATTAAAGTTAATAGGTATATCTTTAGAATCAATAATAGGAATAGGATTATTAGTAAAAATTAATAAGATTATGAATTAATATAGGAGAGCGGTTTCTGGCTCGAAACAGAGGAGATTGACGTGCAAGGGATTTTATCCTCTTACCGGAGTCTGTACTGTGATACTTGGCAACTTACGTTTTCTTTTGGTGTTAGGAGTGTAGATTATTTTGGTGAGTAAAACTGATTACTAGGACTTTAAGTTGCTGATCTAGCTTAATGCACTTGGATTTAGACTTAGACTGACTTCCAAACGCTCCGCAAGGTGTTTTTAAAACCTCTGATGAGTGGAGGGGTGGAAGATTTGAGGTTCTGAGGAAGGATTTTAATTGGTTAAAAAGGTCATGGAGGGAGTACATTCCTGTGACGACAGTCGTCGCTGCAGAGGGTGGCAGTATTATAAATTTTCTATCGGAGCCGTTCTTATCTTACTCAAAAGGAAGAGAAGCATCGGGTTGTCTTTCGAGGAACCTATGATTCTACTTATGGCTTGCTATGTCAACACAAGAGGTTGGCTCGAATTTTGATCTGAATCCTTGTTTAGAAAATCGGACGCTTTCAGTATAGCTCTTTGAATTTATGAATTGAGGAAACGTGAAACGGTGAGGCTTAAACTAAAGGTGTGTTTAGTGCGTTCCGTATGAGGACTCTGCATCGAGAGGCCTTTAAGCTTATTCCAAAGGTGATTAATAGATTATTCACCCAGCGTGTTACACGCAAAGTTCAGTATATGTATATGAGCATCGGTCTCTCGAGTGACTTCTCTTCGGATCACATCGCACTCTTATCTACTAGCGCGCGGTCTTGTACGGATGGGTTGAGATAGGCGCGTCGCTTGCGTCCCAGGTGGCATTCACGCGTGAAGGGTGGTCTTCGAAAATAACAACGCTATCAGCAATTAGAGACTTGGATCCCGGATTCAACATTAATTCGTAATGAATAATAAAAAAAAAATAATTTAGTCAAATATGATCATTTCGTTATTAGTTTCGAATTGTCAATTGCCGAGACGTTATACCATAAAGCCCGTAAAAAGCGGTGATCGCTGAAATAATAACTATTGGTATTCCGTCTTCAAAACCTCTTCCGATAAGAATGCAATGATTGGAATCTTCCGAAGCTAGATTTGATAATTCGAACGTTAACTATTGTTACGTCTTACGTTAATTTATTATTTCTACGTTTATTTTTACGCCTTTTTGAGTATAGGATCTATGCGATCCACTCTGGGACAAATTGTAATTTTAGGGAAATTTCGAGGAAATATAGGAGTTCTTTTACGGAATTGGGAAATCGATTCTTATGTTACCTTATGATGTGATAGAGTTATCTTATTTTAGACCTCTCAAATTAAATGATCAGGAGGAAAAGAAAAAGGAATTAGATTTTAAAATCAATTAAGAAAATAAAAGAAAGTTATAAAAACTTACGTTTACTGAGTTTAAATTCAAATTCTTGAAGAATTATAATAGTATCGGTTTACAAGATTTTAAGATTGTTGTTGCTTATAAATTATCGTTGAAGATGCCAAAATACTTTTAATACACACTGGGCTGACTTTCAGAAAAATTCTGATTGCGGAAAATTGGCCCTGCTTTTATAGGGTCAGTGGGACTTCGAGTGGGGGAATTCTCCGCTAAGCCTACTCATTGTTTATATCAACGGCCCCCCAGGAAGAGATATCGCTTCGTGCATCCTTTTCTAACTCACAACATAGGTGTCGTATTATAACTCTTTTTCGAAGGTGAAATATTCCGTCGCCTCATCACTACTAAGAATTTTCTTTGACTCATCTTTCGAGACCGTTCTACATATAAATTTAATACGCAATTTATCTCAAACGCAATTACCATTTTAAACGCAATTATTATTTTAAAACGCAATTGTTATTTCTTTTATAATTTCTTATTCGACGGACGTAACACTATAGGAAAAAATTAATTTGGCCAGGCGTCTGTTGATCTGTTATCGAATTGTAACGTGTGCGCTTCGGTGCGATAGAACTGAGGCACGGTCAAGATTGACGATCGAGATGCTGGGCCCCGAGGCTCCCACCGAGGGCCCGGCCCATTCCAGAAACGCTTGAGTCAAAAATCATTCGTCACAGTATGGTATTAGTATTTAGTATGCTAATAAAAGTTAATAGGTAGATTTTTGGAATCGATAGTTGGAACAGGGTTATTAGTAAAAATTAATAAGATTAAGAATTAGTACAGGAGAGCGATTTATGGCTCGGAACAGAGGAGGTTGTCGTGCAAGGGAATTAATCCTCTTGCCGGAGTCCTTACAGTGATACTAGTAACTTACGTTTTATGGAGTGGTAGCGGAAATTTATTCTTTATATGGAACTCGCCACTAGGAACGTTGTTACTTCCAAGATTTGAGAAACTCAAACTATGATTCTATTGTTACGTGTGGATTTGAATCGACTTTACTGACTTGGTCTCGCTTGAACTCACTTGGACTGACTTTCAAGCCCTCTGCATGGTGTTTTAAAACCTCGGATGAGTGGAGAGGTGGAAGATTTGGGGTTCTGATGAAAGTTTCTTATGTCTACATGTCGGAAATACGTAAATTTGACCATCTTGAGAGGCACCCTTTCGCTAGTTCAGTATGCGGGATATTCTTGCCGAGATTGTCAAATACCCTAGGTTACTACACGATTAAGTGTCCAGATTCATTACTGTGACTAGGAATAACGATACGAAACGAATTGTACGCGACATACTTCCACCGAGTTAAGAGAATATTTTAAGACAGTTTACGGAAAAACGGCCGTCAAGGTCATCATGCATCAATGCGTCATGTGCCTCCGTGCAAAACTAAGCACACTCGATGATAAAATGAGCAATTTATCCAAAGAACGCGTTACCTGCAGTCGACCATTCTCGTTGGCGTAGAACATTACAGTCCGATATGTATCAAAGAAAAGCCTCGGAAATCGAAATAAGGTACAAATCTATCTCGCAATCTTCGTTTCCCTTGGCGTTAAGACCGTACATATAGAAATAGTAAACTATCTCACGTCCGATGCGTTTATCGCCGCGTTAAAATGATTTGTCGCTCGACATGGAAAAACAACGCATGTTTACTCGGACAACGCGATAATTCTCATTGGTGCAAACCGCAAACTGAAAGAATTATATCATATAGTGAAACAACACGTGATTATACAAACTGTGTTAGCAAAGGAAGGAGCCACGTGGCACTTCATTACACAATGATCGTCTTACTTCTACAGCCTTCGAGAGGGGTGTCGTAAAATCATTCAAACGATAACTTACGCAAGTCATAAGTAAGACGCTTCTTACGTACAAAACTCTTCACGCATATACAATTGAGATAAAAGCCATTTTGAATTCGCAACTGATACTTTCCCTATCCTCTAATCCCAAGGATTTAAATCCAATAATTCCCGCTCATATTCTAATCGGTGGTTCGCTTGCAAGCATCTCTGAGCACGATTTCAGGGACACGGACGTCTGGCACCACTTGATGTGGCAGCTCGTCCATAAAATGAAACAAGATTTTTGGACACGCTGGCACAAAAAATACCTGCACGAATTAACCATACGTAAGAAGTGGCACACCGGCCAGGCAGTAAACATACTGCCGAGACGATGGTCATCATACAAGAGGACAACGCAACACCGAATCGCTGGCTACTTGGAACGATCGTCGAAGTTCATCCCGGAGATGATGTGATCGGAGTGGTGAGAGTGCAAACCGCGAACTGAAAAGTACTGCTATGTAGATACATACCTACAGTTAACTGGTAACTACCTACAGGTAACTAGCGTTCGTTCTTTCATCTGAAAACTATTTTCTACAGAATAATGAACTAAAGCAATCCAAGACCTAACACTTTTCTCTTTCTAACGAAGGAATCCAACACCTCAGGACCACCCTAGGGGCAGACGCGAGCGGAAACTCTTAAGTGCGGGCTATTTACGAAAGTCTTCGTAGTCTATGCACATAACTTCACGCCTAGGCCAGTGATCAAGACCAAATTCTACAATAGAAATATCGATACTGTACCAATCCTAATTAGTGCAGCATCACGAATTCATAGGATGGCAAAGATGTTCCCTTACAAACTGTGTTAAAAGACTTTAAGAATCGGCATAATTAGTTTAGCACAATTGTTTTAGTTCAGATCATATTCTTTTTTTGGGACATAATTACTCATTGTCATACGTCTATGCAGCTGTAATCGTCGTGACGCAGAACGTTGCTTGCAGCTCGTGTAGAAATTAATAAGAATATTGGCCAATCGCCTGTTTTGTCAAACCGACGTTGTAAAGGCCAACGTGAGTGTTTCGTCGCGCCGACTTTGTAATTTTCGACGCGAGTACTTTGTAAATGCTAACGTGGCTCCCGTCTTTGTTCGCCATACGTTTAGCTTCCGCACACCGTCTTTGATTAAATTTGATAATTTAATACCACTAACTGTACACTGGTTGTATAAGAGAGTGTATGCTTGTGTTGAGACGCGAGATTATTTGTAAGTTGCAAGAGTCGTGTAATGAGCTAGTTACGCGAGCTGTAGTGTGTCTTTTGAAGAGTGAAGTGCGTCTGAATGATTTGAGGAAAGATGTGCGTCTGATTTGCAAGAACGTTAAGATCCTCGCACGTAGAGACAGAGTTCCCCTACTCCGTGCGAGGGTGCCTTCGAGGGGTGGATACGTAGTAAGAATTAAACAAATCTATTGGTTAAAATATTCCACCCCCGAAGGCTGCGAGAGAGACGATGGTGGGATTGAAGGCACATCGTTCACGAGGTCACCTATGGGTTTTTCCGGAAGAATTTCTACAACTTTGATGGCTAAATGTTTTACGGCTTGGGAAAGTCTTGAGCGTGGTGGTGAAATTAAACAGACCGTGCACTTAACTGCACGGTCAAAAAATGTAATTGTCAAGAACTTCCCCAAGAACATTTGGCCTGCAGACCTTCTTTCGGAAGAAACTCGTGAACAATAGACCTTCAAAAAGTACTGCTATTGAGAATACATGTTTGGCCCACCATCGTGTTGAAAATAAAATATCTTCGCTTATAGGAGCGAACAATCGCCCTTTCTACTATCGCCTACAGTAACTAACGTCACCAGGACGGACGCTTTCTCTGGACTTGGTACATCTTCTGATTCAGGTCGGAGGTGTTAGAGTAGCAAATACTTAGTCATAATGATCGTACATAGGTCGTCATCTAGCAATATACAATATAACAGGTTTTTCCTTAGAGAGAGAACAGCCTACACCAGCCAATTATCGACACAGTTCATCTTGAGTTTTGTCAGTTGCCTTCGTACTAGATCTTTTATATCCACCACATTTAGAATCATCACCTTATCACCGCTACTTATCCATCGAAATTGAGCGTGTTCAACATAAATTTCTATGCCTGGCCGCTTACAAGTTACATTGTCTTATTAATACGTATGAACACGATTATACCTTTATTCTTTCTCGTCTAAATCATGTGCCACTTGAGCGTCGTCGAATTATGAATGATATGCTTTTTGCCAACAAGGTGTTAACTGGTGGTATTACTTGTATGGATATAGTGTCGCGCTTCGAATTAGCTGTACCCCGATCAGCCTCCAGGCATCATTACCTATTATTCTATGAACAACATAGCACTTTTTATGGCCAGTTTAATTGCCTAAATCGAACCTTTATTAATGTAAAAATAAGTATACGAAATTTCTTGATTTCTTTTATTTACGTCCATTTTTAAGTGTAGATTAATTCCGTCCCTATTGTATCATAACGGCTCATTATAACTTGTTCTTGTTTTTGTTTTTATATCATTTATTATTGTTTTTGTTATCTATCCATTTACTAAAAGGGTTTTTCCCGTATATATTGAATAAATAAATAAATAAATAAATCTGTAGAATGTAAAGTATCGACGCGTTTTGACGAAATGTATGTACGTGTGTGTGCATATGAGTGCGATAATGAAACGTGTAAGCGCTGCTAGCTGATAAGTTCTATAAACGATTAGGATGTGCGAAAGATCAATAAGAAGTGACAAAGGGGCAGCACATCGTATCGAATGGGCGAACGGTTAAGGCCGAAATGCTCTTTAGTTGTTCTGTGTTGCCGTGTAATCTTATTTCATGAAATATATGTTATTTTATTTTCACAAGCAAATTAGTCGTTAGACAATTTCATTCGACCTGAAAACAGATCCCACATATCTAACAAACATTCAAGTGCATATTTTTATAACAATTGAAGCGAAAGAGAAAGAAAACGAGGAACCTTTACATATCAATATTGGACAGGTTATTATAAAAGTAAGCAATCGTTTTATTATATTGTATTATATTTTTTTTAACATATTAATGTTCTTTCTCAATTCTTTCTTCTCTTAATTTCTTTAAAACCGAACTAAAGCTTTTATCTTTATTCTTTCTCTTCATCTCGTATTCACTATTTTATTACTAATTTAATAGAAAGATCTACATTATTCTAAAATTTTGCATTTCGGCCCTGTTCCAGAGTAGATCGCATAAATCCAACAATCGAAAAAAGTCAATTAAAATACACCCCAGACGTGACATTATATCAAATTTCGCATTCATAAACACATTTGTACACCATTGTAGATAGTATCAATAAAAATACGTATACGACTTGATCATTTCCGATTAACTTTAAAGGCACGTGGTAAGAGATATAAAAGAGGTCGTCATCCGAGTAATTCGCACGGCGAAGTGAACGTCTTCCTCAAGGACACCATCATCGTCCGATATTCGTTCGAATCAGACTCTGCCTACACGGTGCTACTCCGACATTCGACCAAGGACACAACATGTACCTAACAAATTTTAAGTAACTAGTTAACTAAATTAATTAAATAGTACGTATCTAATTAAAAAATGAAGACACTGAACGAAACAGAATAACTCGATAAAATATCTTTACTAAGCATTAATAAATAGGTTGATACATTTATTGTTATAGACATATCATTGTAAAAAGAAGACGAACAGAAGGTTGAAAGTGTCTATTACTTTGGAAGAGGAAAAAAACTGCAGTGGGAAGAGTAACGATTTTACTGACACGTAAATCCCGTCTCTCTCTTACTCACGTAGCGTGCTCGCAACTTCGTGGGTTACATATGTAACAGGAGCTTGCTCGTAGATGCGCATTTCACTTATGGTCCGACATAAAACATCCAACTACACCATCTTTCCTGTTTTTACTACCCACCATTGCTTCCATACTCCTCTCCTTTCTTTTCGTTATCGTTTTCAACACAGAAACGTATAAATATTTACAACAATAAAGAGATGGCTATCTGACTTTATTTATTGTCTGAAACTTAAAAAAGAATGTAATATAAAATATAATAAATTTGTTACCGGTTAACACGAAAAATTTTTTTATTATAACCACGTGATGATCACATAAAGTACACACCTATATATGTAATTTATCTTCTAGATAGAATTTTTACACCCCTCTTTTGATAGAAATATCGAATTACTCTCATCATCGTGCCAGGACGTAAAAGCTTTTATGCGATATCCAGCGCGAAATTTTATATAATGTATATATATATATATATATATATAGAGAGAGAGAGAGAGAGATAGGTGGATGAACGAAAATGCACTTCTCTGCTAGCCGAAGCACGCCCTTGTACTTTTTCCTAAGCGCCCTTAATTTCGCCCGGAGTGCCGTGCGTTTTACCTCAGCCTTTCATCAAGGCGTCGGCTTCTTTCTCACAAGCTTTTACCTATCGAGTATAATCGAATAATCGAGTTCAACGTCACGTCAAAATACACTTTTACGTAAATTATTTTTAATATAATTAGAAATATTATTTTCCAGAAATATAGATCAATCTAAAACCGTAAAGAAAATTTTTTAGACGATTCGTTTTTATTGCGAGGAACTCGTATTCGATATCTCGAAGAGATCTGTGTGGTTAGAAGTTATCAAAATTTCGAAAGAAAAACTATTTTTCTTTCATAGTACGGGAGATCGACCTCTAAGAAATCAAGGTACATCTCCGTCTCTCTCTCTCTCTCTCTCTCTCTCGTGACTTTATAGATTAATGCTCAAGTTACGTGATATTACGTCAGTGCAATTCGGTCGTTGAAACACATATCGTAAATTCAGCATAACGGCCGAGCTCCTTGGTACTTGCCCGAGACAAACTGATATTTATAGCGTGTCCTGCCAGCACAAGACGATCCTGCTCTACTTCGCTTCCTCCTCTCGCAACTTCCTAACCTCGTTTTTCCATATTTGGAACGAGATCGTAGACCGTCTCCTGTGTAAAAACAAAAAAATACTTTTACGTAAGAACACGCGAAGTGTATAAAATGGTAATTATTTCTTAACCTAATAATTAATTAGGTTTATCGAGATAACGAGTAGATATACCTACTCGTAATATATGGATTCACTTAGAACTTAGGACTACACGGAAAAACAGTGTCAAGCTTTAACAAATCAGTACGGTGTTAACACACGGAAATTCGAATCGAAGCAGAAGACTTCTCGTCAGGTAGGTACATAATGTGCGAGGATAGAAATTTTCTCTGATAAACAACTTCAAAGACAAGTACGCGCACGTGAATCAATAATGAAATGAAAAGTAGTTACAACTTCCGTTCCTTTACCAGATCAAAGTGAGGACTGGTAAAGTATTCCGTCTGCAGTCTTCGTAAGAGAAAACGCACGTTTGCTATAAAACTAACTGCATTCAGCAAGATTTACATCTTTAAATATATGTATAAAATATAAGTATATAAATATATGTAAATATAAAATATACATATGTCAATATATATTTTATATTTATATTTTATTCGTTTATAAATATATACTTGTATTTATATTTTGTTTTATATATACATATATCCTTATGTTATATTATATATTTATATATAAAATTAATACTTTCACGATGATACCTACGAACGTGCTCGTGCTTGAAAATCTCTTCGTTATCTCGTAAAAATGTCAAAGGGAAAAATAACGAAGACTTTACGATACCCAATTTGTAAATGGATGAGTTTAAAGTATATTTTATGAGGAAAAGCTAATATTGACCGTACGGGATTATTATTACGATCCTGTTGGCAGATAAAGGTTATCGCTTGTCCAAGCGAAAGGTTAACGTCGTGGCTGGCTCGTTTACTCGCGCGAGCGACCAACACGATCTTCTCGTTCGAAGCAATTTACCGTGGGGCGAACTTTAAGGCACAAAGCGTGCGACGTATTTGATAGATGCGGCAAAGAAACGTCAAAGGTTGGTCTTCTCTTTTTCTTTCTCTCAGCGAAGGCCGCTGCCACCGCATCGAACCCTTTGTATTCCCGAACATTGTTAATTTACTTCCCAAACGAAGCCACAACGATGAAAAATTTACAAAAGTATCCCTACGAGGAAGCAGGACAGAGAATCGCGTCTTCTTCGTTTTAAAGGGCCAAGGATTACATTAAGCCGCGACCCTTTGAAATTCATAAGCATGCAGGAGAGGGATAGAGAGAGGGAAAGGAGAGGGAAAGGACGTTCGAAATTTTCAATGAACTGCCTCGCAATGTCTTCCCTTTTAATAAATCCTTGAAATCATTTAGACAGAGAGAGTAATTAAATCCCTGCGCGTCTTGTTCCTGTCGCACAGATTTAAGATCCATTAATTGCCTTCCGCATACCGTAAAATTTCTGTTAAATTAATTCACTTTCAAGTGAGTACTGCATTGGAGTTCAATGAGTACACGTTTTCAAATTTCTTTAAAGATGTTTTCACAAGATATTATATACGTATATGTATCTACGTATTTACATAAACACACGCGCGCGCGCCTGGACGATGTCAACATTGCATAATACTATTGGACAAAGTCCTTTGAGTCTAGTTTTTGATATAATACGAAAACTCTACACAACGTTTCGAGAAGAAAAAGAAAGACTTGCTAAACAAAATTTAAAAAAAAAGAGGCACGAAGTGGTGGGACTGGAAAGATATTTGTTACTCGCATCTCCAATTAGTCAGTGCGTGATGAACGGTGACCCCCTCCTGTTCACGATCATAGCGAAATAGATTTGTCTTTTTATTCGAAATTAACTTCGTAGTACAGTCAAACCTGTTTTTGTGCGGTAGATAGGGACCGCATAAAAGAAACCGCACACAAAAATTATTAAGAAATTTAATAAATACTTATATCAAATAATTTTTTACAACATATTAGAGAAAATTTTTTTTATACGGTGGAGAGGGACCGCATAAAAAAAAGTCGCACTTAGAAAATATGTCAAAGATTTACGAAATAGTGAGAAAGTGCTTTCAAATAAAATAAATAATTAAATTACTTTTAATCTTACTATAAAATGAATCCTTAATTGCGCGAGTCGTGGAAAAAGTCGTTTGACTGTATGTTAAATCATATTGTAACACATATACAATTTAGTTGTTTATTATTCTACAATAATCTTATAACAAGGCTGTATCCGGGTTGCTGCAAACCTAAGCCAAACTTAAGGCAGCTCCAGACGCAACACAGACGAAACACAGACGAAACAGACGAAAGCCAGACGCGATCCAATGGGCTTTGCTCGATACCGTTGAGCAATGCTGACATGGCTCAGGAAATGCCGTTCTAGACAACTTGCGAACTTCACCCGTAACATACCTATATACCTACACCAACTTAGTGATGCGAAAATAAGTAAAGAAATTGTACGAATTATACGAAAGAGATACATTGAAAGTGAGATACGCAGTGTAGTGATAATTAACTGAGCTCGGTAAGATAAACATATTCACTCCTGTTCTCCGTTCCGATTTCGCACGGTAATCAACCAATGAACGTTTATGGCCTGTAAAAGCATCCGTGGTGTTACACACATTCGCTCAGATCTGTATTTACTTTCGTTATTTGCACCTTTCCGCTTGTTACCGAACGTCACGCGGCTCGTCTTTTCCACCATCTGACGGGCGCTCGCTACTTTTCAGGCTTGCTTCCTGAATAAAAGAGAGAGGGAAGGAGGGAGGGGAAGAGAGAGAAAGAGAGAGAGAGGAAAACGCGAAGAGAGGAAAAAGAGACGGAAGAAAGAGACGTGGCTCTAAAATTTATTACCCGCGAACAGCAGGTTATCACCTGCCAAGCGCTTTTTTCGAACGGTTACGATGTCGGTTAGAGAACGCGAGAGAGAGAGAGAGAGAGAGAGGAAAAGAAGGAAAGAGAAGGAAAATGCGAAAACCCCGTGGTTTTCACGTTAATGGCACAAACTTGCGGCTGCTGCCGTCCGAACATGGAAAAAAGGAAGCAGCAAGCGAAAGCTCGAACGAGAGATAGAGACTTGTGCTCGAGACAAAGCTCGAAGAGAAGAAAGAGAGGGATGAAGAACCAGGAAGAATGGCAAAAAAAGAGAAACCGAACGTACTCTCTAGCAAGCCCGCTGGTGCCGTTATAACAGTCGCGAGACGGTGAAATGGAGAACAAGGAAACAAGAATGTTGAAATAAGAAGATGCAAGAGAAGCAAAAAAGATAGACAGATAGATAGAGTGAGAGAGAAAGAGAGAGAGAGAGAGAGAGAGAGAGAGAGAGAAAATAAGATAAAAAAAGGAGAGGGTAAAAGCAATGGTGGTTTCGTAGTAAGTGGCCTTTTCCTAAGTCAGAACCGACCATTCGAAGAAGGAAGCTGCGTCGGAGATGAGCTTTCAGGCCCCTCGTAACCGTCTAATTATCCAGCAGATACTCTTTCTGACCCGTACTTAACGACCCTCTCGGCAAACTTTTTAATTACTTGCCCTCCTCTCTGCCATACCGTTTCTCAGTATGGTAGGACCAAGTCTTGTTTCCTCCACCCCCCACCATTTTTCCTTGCCATTTTCATCCTTGCCTCCACCCTTTCCTTTTCTTCTTCTTCTTCTTCTTCTTCTTTCTCCTCATACTACCACCATTCTCCTGTCGAAACTCCCACGAGGCTACTCTAATTCGCGATGAATATTTAGCCGAAAGTCCAAATTAGTCGGTCACGCAGTTTACTACTGTTTCTGTTCTGAAATCCCTTTCCCTCTTTTGTTAGACGATTTCGTGTTTCCTTAGAAGCTCTCGAAATCCTTTCCGTCGAAATTCAACTTGGTCTCGTTAATAAAAATGGAATCGGCAAACTGCTGAAGACCTAATTAAATGTTTGATATGTTAAATCATTCGCAAGCTTTTTCCCGGACAAATACTATGCTGTAATAACTTGCACTGTCGCATAAATTTTGATAAATAAAATATATTTCGATGAGCGCTACCCGTAATTAAATTTTCTGCAAAGAATTGCCTCGGGACGTGTATCACGCTGCTAATGTTCGCGAGAAGGTCCACCCTCGAAATGATATAGCAATTAACAAAGAGAGAGAGAGAGAGAGAGAGAGACAAGGATAGGAATATAGGTTAGGGTGGGAGCATCGTAAGGGATAATGGGGACGCATTCCTACCTATCCCTTTCGATCCCATCGCAATTCCACGGATATCGTAACTTTTGAGGGATGGTAAACACCAGTAGAAACAACACCCTTGACTCGGCCTTGAAATGCCATTACTTTCGACGGAAGAGCTTACGTATGTACCTTCCCCGTTCAGCTCGATTTTCCATAGTTCACTTCCAGGAGACTACCACCATCGCTGAAGGTAGGTAGCATCGTGGTGTCCTTGTCGAGTTGAGCCAGTCAAGAACACGACGATGGGTTATATTACAGTCCATAGTGGTAACCCTAGCCGGCATGCACTTAAAGCGGCCTTGGAACCCTTCTCAAACGTTCCAACATCCCTTTAACAAAGTATTTCTGATAGCATTACTTCTTACTGGACCCTGAGAGCCTCTCCCCTCTCCCCGTCCCTACCCCCTCTCTCTCTCAGCGTCTTGCTTTTCGACGTAAGTGGATTTTGCTCGCGGCCAATGTCGCTAGAATTCTGATCCTTTCTTCTCGAGCCGAATCGCGACTCGATTATAAGAAGGAAAGTGAAGTGGTAACGGGGTCGGGAGGGTGAAAGTGCGTGCGTTCTAATGTCTGCTGTCGACTGTCTCTCAGGGGGTTCCCTGTCGGGGAAAATTATTTTCACGGTAGGCTAAGCAGATTGTTCGGGACGTGAAATAACGGAGTAGGTATAAGATGATGGGGTGATGCTTGGAAGACGAGAACGTTTTAATGGCGTAAATTTACAGTAAATCGTATCTTTGTTCCTTTCTGCAAAAATAAAATGTATATGTAGGATGTGAAGTATCGATACGTTTCAACGAAATATATGTATGTGCGCGTACGTGTGAGTAACTGCAATGACGAAACGTAAGCGGTGCGCCGCGTAGGAACGTTCTCCGAAATGACGACAAAAGGCGCCGCCAGCCGATAAATTTAATAATAAACGATCAGAATATATGTATGAAAGAATAATAAAAAGCGATAAAGGAGCAGCACTTCGTGTCGAGGGAGCGAACGATTAAGAATGCTCTGAGTTGTTCCGAGTTGTTGCGTAGTTTTATTTTATTAACCCTAGAATACTAACACACGTCAAATTTGCGTATTAGTTTTCCCAAAACGGTTATATTATTCGAAGAATTTTCGCGCCAGTAGTGCTTTTCCCCATTTTTCTTTCATGACAGGGATATACTGATAATCTGATTTCAGGATCGCATCCAGCTTTGCTAGGGGCGTGATTAGAGCACTGTATGTTAAATTTGCGTGTACTTTACCGTTAGTATTCTAAGGTTAAATATATTTCATTTTATAACACTGTCCAACAGTGAAAAAATTATTTGATGGCCACTAGG
>JAIFRP010000026.1:223334-235096 GCA_032403825.1 Odynerus spinipes
AAAAAAAAAAAAAAAATTGGACAAGCAAAAGAGCGTCCGTACTCTACGTCGTTAAATCTACACCTATTTCTGTTTCCTTCTCCCGTTTTCTTTTAAAATCTACGAAAAAATGTATACACTCGCGACTCGTAAATTCCTTTCTATATGTACAAATACTTACGCGTGCGCGATTTTTTCTTCGAGTATGGAGCTTGCTTGAAACAAGAAGGGGAGCGGGGGTAAGTTCGAGGGAGTGTGGAACGAGGGGAGGGGGATAAAAAGAAGGCCGCCGAAAAAACTCCATTCGACTCGGAGGGAGCTTTTCCTCGCGCTTTAGAGAGAGCGAACAAAGTCGCTTTTAGCACCGTGACTCCGAGGGAAGAGTCTTCGACGATAAGAACGCGCGTGAACTATTTTTCTTCTTTCTCGCTCTCTCTCTCTCTCTCTCTCTCTCTCTCTCTCTCTCTCTTTCTCTCTTTCCCTCTGCGATCTCGCTCTCGTGGACGAGCTCGAGAAAAAAGACAAGGTAATGCAGAGAGGAAAGAAATTAATGAAAAAATTTGTTTTATACGAAAAACAACAGGAATTTATCGAAAGCTTTAGAAAGTTTGCAAAGGCTTGCGAAAGCTCGACGGTCGACTTGTAATCAGAAATTTATTAAAAAAAGATTCAGTTGTTTAATTGGGATTTCGAAATTAAATAATCCAGAGAAATCGATATTTTTTTAATATGATAAAATAAGATTTCCAATTGGTTGTTAAAATCCGATTTTTTAACGACGATAAAATGAATCGTCTAGGAATAATTTTTTCATTTCTACGTCTCTTAACTTAAAAATTTCGAATTTTCCACGAGAGAGGATACCCTTCCGAGTCATTCGGATCGTCGAGGCACGAGCTCTCGCATCCGTTCGTGTGTATTTTTCACTGTAACGCATGTTATATCATATATATATATGCTTGTGTGTGTGTATATATATATAATATGGTTAATACGTACGTACATGTGTGTCCCTCTTTTTTCTCCATTACTTATATTTGTTCCGTGTGTGTTACGTGGTATCTATTTACAGCGAAGCGATTACAAAAATTGTCGCGAAGGAACGAGAGATTTAGCACGCTTTACGGGTGACCGGTCGTCGCGCAAAATTTCGTCCGCGATATAAACACGTACATGTATTTACACACACACATTTACATAGCGATACACACTTGCGTGTGTCCATACATGTATAAGTGTATATATGTACATACGATTGTACTTAGGAGACGAGAGGGAAAATACATATGTATAATCGCGAGAGAAAAGAGACTCGACGATTGAAATTCGTTCGCGAAGATGGAAAAAACCAGTGGAGATTTTTCTATCTTCCTCTCTTTTCAGCGTATCTCGCGATACAGACCTCAAATTCTAATCGTTCGACGAAAGTCTAAAATGTCTTCGTTAGCACGAAGAAATTGAGGAATCAAAGATGGCCGATGATTAATAGCAGACTACTAATAGCGATACTACGGATGCTGGTGTTGCCGATGTTGCTGCCTCTCGTCCCCGTATTCGTCGCTGGACCGACGCGACCCCCTCGTGTCATCGTCAGCGCGCTCTGATAATCGTAATCTCGACTGGATGTGGGCTCCAACGAACGGTTCCATCAGACCAAAGGCGTGCCGTATACCTCGTTCGTATGGAGATTCTGATTGCTATCGTTCTGCCTCGATACGCATTGCTGAAACAGGGAAAGAGACGGTGCCGATCCTCTAGCAATTTACTTGACTATTCATTTTATTACATGCACTGAGATGTTTTATCTTTTTTCCGCATCGATAAGTAACGTTCTGTTTTTGCGTGACTTTACCAACGACGTATGCAACGTTTAGATGATAATTATTATTTTTGGAATAGTCTATACAGTAGAACCTCGATTATCGGAACTAATAGGGAGACAAATGTGTTCGTATAATAGAATTTTCAGATAATAGAACGACAGTTTTCTTTGTATAAAAATTTCATATATTTTAGATCAAATGATGAATAAATAATGAAACATAAAATATTACGGATCCTATACTTTTTTAGCCGCTAAATTGCATCGAGTTTTTAGTACAAATAATTCTTGTTGTGCTTCAAACCATCTAAGCCCTTTTTCGAGCGCTATGAATGCTGCGGAATGATTCAGAATAAGAGATTCTTAATAATTTCACATTTTCAACCGATGACATTACTCGTTTCCGTTTCGACGACATTATTATAGTTTTTTGAACGCTTCGAATGTAAATAACAGAGAAATATGGTGAAGTGCACACGCACACAATATGAAATGTACTGTACGGATAATAGAATATTCTGATGATAGAACATTCGGATAATAGAGAGTTCGGATAATCGGTGTTCCGATAATCGAGGTCCTACTGTATATTTATGTTAATTACTTTCCGGTAACTATAAAAGAACTGTTGTTTATAATTATGTAGACATACACTTTTAAAGCTGTCATTTTTGTTGACCAATGATGAGTTTTTAATTACCACACATTTCAAGCAAATATTCGTATTATTTACACTTTGACGTCGAGCATTTATGGTGGCTGATAGAATGAAAACGTAGAAGAAAAGTTAAATAGAACAATATTTAGTTAATTTTGCCTTATTTTTTAATCTATAGATATTTGTATTTGTACCCTAAATCAATGGTATGTCAAAAAAACGTATTTTTATGTTTCCTGCATGCAATCAATTCCGATTACAACCAAATCGATTCACAAAAAACTTATTTTTTAGTGTCCCGACGTCAAAGTGTTAATAATATGTATTATATGTCTCCATAAAAAGTAATCAGTTTTCTAGATAATAAAAAAATTGAATGTCAATGTGAGCAGTGTCACGTAGAAAGCAAATTGGTACTCACCGCTTGTTTTCTCTCCCAACTCTTCATAGCAGACTTGTACTTCTCGAACTCGTGACACCAGTCCGAGTAGATCTTCTGATAGTCATTGGACTTTGCGGGCGCGGAACATCTGTGAGCGTCCACGGTGATGTTGTAGGAGCAAAGAAGAGCACCACCGAGCCAGCAATCGTATCTACCGGCATCCTGTTCGTTCACGCCAACTATCACCAAACCCTTTTCCGATGTCTCGATGAACTTGTCACTACCGACACCGTACTTGTAGGCTATTTGATATCGGCCCTTCTCTTTGCTGTAGTGATACCATCTGACCTCTTGATTCGCCAACACCTCAGGCATCTTCACGAAACATCCGAGATGGACCGATTGACCCCACGTGACTACGAGCTTTCGTTTGCCTACGCTACTGTCGCATACGTCTGCCGTACTGTTCGACACGTCTTGAAGTAGTCTAAGGGAAAGCAAACGAAGCAAAGGGAGTTTTGAGTTTCAAGGTTTCTCGATAAGACAACGTTGAAAATGAAGTATTTCTTGTCGTAATGTTAAAAGGATCGAACATGGTATGTGAGCCATTTTCTTAACCCATTTGCATCATTAAACTAAATAAAATTATAAATTCTTTATTTATGTCATTTTCTTTTTATGTTTTCATATGTTTTGAAATATTTTCGTTTAAATACAAGCAAGAACAATTTTGGCGATAAGAAAGAATTTTCAACTTTTCCAAGTGATGCAAATGGTTTAAAGTGGTATAAGTTCATTTATTCTCGTTCGGAGATATTTAAGGTTTAGCGCGTGAATTGACTTACAAATGTTTGTCAATTTTAACGAATTCGAGTAATGTCCTTAAGACATAAACACGTTCAATTTTATTATCCGATAACAATTAATAAAGTTGTTAAAAAATACTTAAAATAAAGACATATTTCATCGAGGTAATTAGTAAGGCAATCATATCGTTATATTTATCTTTTGTTATAGGTCTCGAAGTTTTGTACAATGGCAACAAAGTTACTCTGCTAAAATTTGTTGACTTTTCCTATTTTCCAGATAAAAGAACTTTAAGTTATTAATTATGGATTATTACAAAAATAGACTTATACCACTTTAAAAAAAGAAACATTTATGCATTAATATTTTATAATGAAACTTTTTTTTAGTGAATTCACTAGGATATTGTACCGCATTGGCTTTGATATTAACAATATAAAAAGAAGTCATCCATGATTAGTTGAAACTAGTATTAATTCTTTTTAATTGGACTTTTAGCACTTAAAAAAAAAGAACTAATCATACGTAGACGCAGTCAAATTGCACGTTCACGGCAAATATTATTCTATCGTATTTTGTACTTTATTTAACGCAGGAGAATACGTTCGATTACACTTGGTATCGTCCAATCAGAGACTAGGTAAGTTCATGGATCTTTCAAGACGCGAAGGATAGTGTATAGAGGAAACTCGAGAGTTCTCTCGATGCTTTGACGGGGACTCGATTAAGTAACGTACCCAGGCTCGTACGGCTTGCAGGTATTGCTATCCTTGTCCCAACCGCAATAGGGGTCGTGAACACAGCGCAGGCAATTGTCGTATCGGCGTGTACACATTACAAGATCGATCTGCTTTATTCGATGATCCGAGGCGACGTAGAGTGCCTTGTGCTCCTTAGAAATTTCCATCGCCTGAATCGGTTCTCCGGGCGTGACGTCAAAGACGTCCAACAGGATCGACTGGGACTCTCCGTTGTTGTCGATCCACTGGACGACCTTATGCACGCGACCGTCACCTGTCGAACGTATGTCAAATCCAACCTTAGAATTTTGTATAAAGAAACGACGAGCAGTACCTAGGTACGCGTGTTTTCGTACGTTCTACGGACAATCGATAATAATCACCATAACTCTATCGCGAAACCCGTATACCGCGTATTGTGGTCTGCCGTCGATTCCAGTCTGGATGTTATTTTGATCGAATCTCGTTCAACGTCGGTACAGGGCTTGAATTATTATCGAACTAGGATAATACGCGTCGGTGTGGGCGTGTGTGGTGCGGAGAGCGATTGAAAGTCGTGAATTATGTTAATATCGAATTGGGAAAGATATTGTTTGATGGAGATGTCATTAAAGAGAATACTCGATTTTTCTCGTAAATACGAATTTACGAGAATGATTCGAATGGCAAGCGAGATAAGAGTACCTACGGATAATAATGTACATACCTACGCCATATAACCGACACCGTATGCTTACGATAAATAAAAGCCACACGTTTAATCGCGGAACAGTTAATTATTTTCCTACGGGCGTATATCTCCGATGCGTTGCACATTTATCGCGTCGTTTTTATCACGTAATGTAACTACACGCAACTAACGGGACGCGTCACGGATTCGACTCGGTTCGTTAATGAAATTCGTACGCGATTCGGAGAGACGCTTGTGAAACAATGCGCGATGTAACGTAACCAACGTGAATTATTTCAATATCCGCCGTTTTAGGTAATTGTTCTCGAGGATTCGAGAATTTTGTCGAATTCGCGTGATTCCTTAACCCTTTTAGTGCCGATCGAAAGTATCGTACCTATGCAATGGTTTGGGAAAAAGTTCATAAAAAACAAAATAAGAATGATGTTTATATAACAACAGAGGTATCGAACATTTTTTGCAAACGGGACCAATGGGAGACCAGAACCTACAAGGTGAATAAATTTCATCCTGATCGGTTCATCTGTCTATAGTGTCTGGACAAACAAACAAACAAACAAAAATCGACATAGTCCACTTACGAATTCAGTAACCTCCGTCTTTTCAAAGTCGGTTAAAAATTGACAAAAGAGCATATTACGAAATAACGGGAGAATAAATTAATGCCAAGATCACGTCTCTTCGCGAATAGACTAAATTAATAAATCAATTAATTATACACGATGGGAATAGTAAGGCGCCATCGCATATGCAACGATATATCGTCGTTCGGCACTAAAAGGATTAAAAATGTGGAGGTTAACGACAAGTTTAAACCCACAGGATGTACTTCGACGATTATCGTCATTTATCGTTTATGTATCGTTGCTTTCACTGATCGTTAGAGCTTCTTTAAAGTATCATTTGATATATAATACATTTTGTACTCCAAAATTGCTATTTGAAACGACCAAAATGTCGTTTCCAAGTATCTGCATAATTTGATATTATCGAATTCACATAATATTTCATATACCACAGCTTTTATCTAAAATAGTGCTCAGCTCTATCGAGCGTGAATAATTTAGTAAGAAGAACGACGCGTCTTCTTCCTTACTCTTTCTCTTTGCCGCCCACCCTCTCCACGATTAACTTTTTTGTCTCGCTTTGAGATAAAATAAGAATCTTCTTGCTTCATTGGACTATCGATAAAAAGTAAGAGAGAGAGAGAGAGAGAGAGAGAGAGAGAGAGAGAGAGAGAGAGAGAGAGAGCTCGTATCTTTTGCTCAACATAAGAAGCACTCACTCGATCCGGCGTAGTAGACCGTGTAATCCAAATCAATGCCGACGAAGTCGATACGAAGCTTATCTACGACGAGCCTGGTGAGTATGACGTCACGCTTGTAAAAGACCGGCTTCTCGTTCTCGTGCGAGATCGCCGAGTCCATAAGTGGATGGGATCTGATAAAATTGAGGACGTTATCCGGTAACGATTCCGTGTCGTTCACGCACTGTCCCGGACGTGGATCCGGCACTTTGTTCGATAGCACCGGCAACCAGGCGCTGTTACTCGATGCCTGCTCTTTGAATTTCCCGCGGAAGGCTTCTTGAATCGAGTCGATGTGGAACGAACAAATGGCTGAACCCATCAATCCATTTGTTGAAGTTGTGAAGGTTCCGTAGAAATGCGTATCGTCGCCTGGTACTTTGTAGATACTCTCTGGAACATTTATGAGACATTTTGGTAACGTAAATCGATTAGGATTCGTAATAGATCATAAATGAAGGGTCTAGGGGAAAAATATGATAAACGCCATTTTATAAATTTTATAGGAGAGCCAAACAACGCTTTAAAACGTTTTAATGTAACAAATATAATATTGTTTTCTTGTACAATTTGTACGTTTGTAAGGATCGGTTAGACACACGATGATATGTAAAAATCTTAAAATTATGAAATTGGCGCTTATCATGTTTTACTCCTGGATCCTTCAAATTATATTGAATATTTTAGATGCGATTGATTTTAATCCTTTCGTTACTATAGGCGCTTTGAAATTTTGGTGATTGTATGGACGAGACAGGGGTTAAAAGTTACGGGGGTAAAATGGTTTTTTTTGTGTTTTTTAAATGAAAAAATATAATATTGTGTTTTCAATTACTTTTACCGTGTAAGTAAGTTTCGACCAGCCACAAATAAATGCGTTTGTATCAAAAACGTATTATAGTATATTAAATATAAACTCAAGATCTTAAAATATAATAAATTAAACAATATGAAGGGTCTAGGAGAAAAAGACGATAAGCGCTAATTTCATGATATTAAGATTTTTACATATCATTGTGTGTATAACTGATCCCTACGAACGTTCAAAGTGTACAGGAAAACAATGTTATATTTGTCACATTAAAACGTTTGGCTCTCCTGTAAAATTTATAAAATAGCGCTTATTATGTTTTTTCCCTGGAAGAGAACCGTGAAGAGAACAACTACGTTATTTTATAATAATTTTATATGTTTTCTCAAAATTGGAACTTTTAGCCCCGGTCTCTCCTACTATTGGCGCCTTTAGGCGTCCGGTTTATATGCCAACCGAATATCTGTCGTCTGTCACACGTGCTTCACATTAGATTTCACTATAGCGAAAGGGATAATTGTATTAAAAAAATATAGAAAAATTCTCAAAGACATCGTTTATACTTTTTGAGAACCGTAATGAATTTTTGAAGTTAATTTAATTCTTTGCGGTCGTATTTTTGTAGGCATGATAATCGTACTCGTCGGAATTATTTTTGGATAGTGCACGCTTAGTCAATTATTAATTTGAAAAACGTATACATTTCATTTAAATAACTGTTTCTTCAAACAAATGGTCTACAAAGTGTTTAAAACGCGATTTAAAACGCGAAGTTCAAAATGCGATAAAATAAAAAATGTTTAGTTTCACTGCCTAAATAACTCCCACGTGCCGGCAATATCCCGGGGTTCGACCGCAAAGAGTTAAAACTATAATACTTTCGATAAAATTTTATAACGATCGCTACGATCGATCACTTACGTATCTCGTTGAAGTAGAAAGGGAACTCGCCAGGTATCGAGCAATTCAGTCTGGCCTTAAGGTAAGTCACCCAATTTTGCGAGAGTATCTTCTTTCCACCGGTATCCCTTTTGCAGACCCTGGCCACGCGAGAGTACACGCTTTTACCACAATTTATGTACTCGACTGCGGTCTCGCGGAAAAAGAAGAACACGTAACTACCGATGTCGTAGGATCCAACGAAATTTGGCTCTGGAAAATAAAGTTAGGAAGTAACGTCGTATTAGTAAAAACTCGTGCAACAGTTGGAATAAACAATATATTTACAATATAATTAAATTTTAATGTTGTTCTTAATACAAAATAACTGTTTTGTTTTTAATTGTTTAATAAGAGTTAGAAGAGATTCACAAAACGGACAGTTGTTACGTTTTCCCAGCTCCGAATTTAGCCAACTCGACGAGTGTAAATCCGGCTTAAGAACACTAGCTCAAAGCGCAGCCTGATGAATTTACATCGCGAATCTGAAATTCCCTGGAACGGTGTATCGCATATAATTACCCTGAATATACTGCTTCGCTATAACTTCAAGAGTATTGTTTCGAACAAAATGAAATTAAAGAGAGAAATTCTTCATCGTTCGTTCGCGTTAGTTCGCCAACATTTTTCCCCTTCTTCCTTATCTTCATCGTCGATACCCGTCCACTGTATGATACGGAAAAGGGGGGCAGAAGAAAAGGTGATGGGAAAATTACGACCCAACGGAGACTCATTCGATAGTTACAAAATTCGAATGGTCGACAAACGAGTGCAAAAACTTTAAAATGGACGTTCCAAGGATTCTACTCGGTCCGTGGGTTAACTTAACGCGCGAACGAAAGCTTCCTCCTCTCCCCTTGCCGCACGGTTAAAAGAGAGAAAGAGAGAGTAGAGAAAGGAAAAGCGCGAACGACTTTTCTAGTTTTCATTTAGCACTGCCCGAGAGCTCCCGGGCAGCGGCTTAACGCAAGTTTAATGAGCACCCACTTGTCGTTTTACGATCCATACTCGTAAAACCGCTTAACGGTTTCCTCGTTACGAGCATCGGAGTGCTAATAATTCCTCGTATTCAAGCCGAAAAATCGAATTCGAGCGTGGGTAGTGTTCCGCGTAACGCGAGAGTACATACTTAAAAAATTTCTTTTATTCGACGTTTAAAAATGTAAACTTTATCCCATTAGCACGGAAAAGAATTTCTCGTTCGTATCTCGAACGAACGATTTTCGTTAAAATTATCTCCGTCTCTTCTCGCGACCACCTGCAAATGAAAAGCTGGAAATGGAATTTCGCTTCGTCCGGTCTACGCAGCTGGTACAAACAAAAAAGGGAAAGAGAGATAGGGAGAGATAGACGAAACTTGTAAACTTTATGAAACCGGCCCCTCGGGTGATTTCATTATTCCTACGAAAATCGAGAGCAATGTTTTCCTCGTGGAAAACGCTTTCCCTCTTTTCCTACTCTCTTTCTATTCGCGGCAGTGAAATAAGCACAGCGCTAGTCAGACGTGAATCGTCCCGACGTGAACAGAACGTTGTTGTTTCCCTTTCTCTTTCCCTCTCCATCGCCTCGAAACCTTTTACCTTCGATACATCAAACTTCCGGCGTCGAAGCGTGTCAGACAATCGATTTAATCGCTGAACTGTGAGAGAGATTGCGGCCTCTACCCAACCCAACCTTCGCTCGGTTCTCCATTTCACGTCGCATAATGTAAAACCAAGAGGGAATGAGAGAAAAAAATGAGAGAGAGAGAGAGAGAGAAGGAGAGAGGAGTTCGTACTAGGGCCAAGAGCGATTTAAACGCAGAAAAATTCCATCCACACCCCCTCTATCCGAAACCCGTCATTTTCCTCCTCCACCGGCGAACACGCCGTTTATTTTGCATAAAACAGGCGTTTGCCTTCGATAAACAAGCACTCGTGTACGATGTACCCAAAGTGAATAATTAATTCGTCCGGTGAGTACCATTCCGTATTGGAATTGTTCTACGGACTGGTATATATAAAACGAAAACGTCGTTGATTATTAGAAATTTTTAATTATTATTTTTTCCTGACGATTTCTAACGCTAGAAGAATATTTCCGGATGAGCCTAAGAAATATGTGAAAGTAACGTTTGCCGTACACAAAACCACGTTGCGAATGCGTTGATAAAAAAATGGCCCGTTATCTTTTATATAACTTTCGTTGGTAGTAATAAAAAAATCGAGTCGTGCATCGCGAGCTCAAATAATTTGCATAATTTCGATCGTAAAAACGAGAAAAATACATAACATAGAACTGCATCGGGTGCATCGACCTTAAATCTTAACGAGCACGACGGAATAGGTTTACCTAAACTAGTTTGAGAGAAAAGAGAGAGAGAGAGAGAGAGAGAGAGAGAGAGAGAGAGAGAGAGAGAGAGATAGCATGAGAGAAGCAAACGAACAACTATAATATCCACGAAGGAGGAAGTAGTCACGCGACATCGTCGAAAGCTCGTTTCGCATGCGCAAGGACGCGTGAAAGTGGACGCTCGTCGTCGGTCAGTTATTCAGAGCTTGTTAAGGGCTCGAGCTACGTTCTCCTCCTTTATCGCATCCCTCCAACCCTTCCTCGCTCTCTCGCATCGTCGCTCGCGTATCCGCTTTAATTCTCTATCGTCCGCCTGTTGACTAATTCGGCAACTATTCGTTCAAACTAAGACAATGGTGGCTTGGCCATCGAGATTGAACTTATACCGATACTGATAACGATAGCGTTCGCTATTGTACAAATTTGGTTTATGCACATCGACACAATATTAACACTTTCGCGATCGTCGACGTAAATTGATATCATTTTGTAAGCTATTCGTTGCTGCCGAGTTAACGTATAATAAGTTGTAACATAAATAAGTTCGGTTGTAAAAATAAACATACTGTAATTCTAGAAACTCTATTCGGATGGTACTAACCAATTGTCTTTAAAACTGGAAACTGTCACAAATAATAACGAATATTACATAACTGATTGAATGTAATTGTTTAATTTGATAAAAAATAACAAAATTATTGAATCTAATATAACAGTATCGAGTATATTGTTTACTTGAAAGTATATTGTTGCTGTTAAACTAAAGCTCCTGCGTCAATATCATCCATCGCGAAAGTGCCGAAATAACACAAAAATTTACTTATAACTGATTTTATATAAATGTTGGAAAATGTTTCTTTAATTAACTTGTCCCGATTGTACTCTAACAAATAGTACTATTAAATTAACTTGTCACGAAGAAAATCCGAATCGAATCGAAATTAATCGATCGATCGGTGAGCAAATATCTAGAACAGCACGTCCATTGAACACGAGATGGGCGTACCACCAAGAGACACTACTATCGGTTCCTAGCGAGTACGTAGGTATGTACTACTACGTAGGTACCTAGTAGTAGGGCAACAAAGCGTGCTATCGTCAATCCGTACCATCGGCGTTTCAATCGTTTAAATGGAATTAAACGACGAGCTTAACCGACAGCTTCGCGTGGAGATCGCGAAATAAAATGAGTAGATATATGTATATACACATATATATATACACACGTAACGTAGTTCATTAAAGTCGGGAAAAGTTATTACGCCAGGGAATATTCCTGCAAATTTTCTCTTGTTG